>VCHN02000014.1:2826821-3258707 GCA_007115665.2 Sequoiadendron giganteum | reverse complement strand
TTCTGGAGAAATAGAGTAGGAATATTCTGTTTTAACGTTGTTTGTGTCATTTTCACCATCAATAGGGCCCATTTAAGTGACACTTAAAATTAGGGTCCCAAGACCTTTGGTGGAAAAATATGCCCTAGGTAGCATCTTAGTCCTGATCCAAAAATCATGGACAAACAACTAGAATCATTAAATTATCATTTATCCATTGATGTTTGTTAGGATTAGCCATAAAAGATATAGTTCATTGAGCTTGTGGATGAAAAATAGAACCAATTAAGACATATTTATAGGGATAAATAAATCAAGGCGGGCCCAAACAAGTGTGAAAATGCAAGGGTATGTATTTTCCTACACTACAAATCCATAACCACTTTAATCAACTTTAGTGTTTGATCTAATCCTCATCTCCTAGTTGATTTTTTCTTGAAGAGTCCATAAAATCAATCATTTAGTCATCATTTTCACATCTGACATCTTAATGCCAATCAAACCTATTGAAATTAAATTAATCATCAATCAAAGTGTTATGTCATTGAGTTCCACCCACATTCCAATAGGTGAATCAACATCTTATTTAGGGCTCGAACTGAGTTTGTTAAGATAGGCTTTATAATTTTATAACCATTTATATATATTTGTAGTAACAAAAAACATATCCCTTTTCCTTACTCAATTTAGGAATAATTAACAATAAATGAACCTAATGTTTCCTATATTTAGTGTTGTAAAATGTTTTACACATTCACATTAAGTCTAGGACCCTTTTTTAATAAAATGGACTTAATTATGCCTTATTTAGGGTGTTCTAAAGTGTACCTTTACACATTCACACTTATCTAGGGCTTTGTTAATTAATTGAGGTTTAATTTTCCTTAATTAGCCCCTTAAATCCAAATCCAAGCCTTATTTATCATATTTTCCAGAGGATAAAGCTCGACACTCATTAATTTAATGTTTCATAATACTTAATTTGGCAAGGTTTGAGTCCTAGAATAGTGACCTAAGACCCATTCACCACCTGGCTAATGGGTCCTTCCTAGGTCTTAGGACCCCCTTTTACATGTTATTTCATATTCCTGAAACTTGTCCTAGTTAGGTATGCTAAGTCCCATTCTCCCTATGAAGAATGGGTCCTCAACTTAGGACAACCCTTTATTAACTTATTCTTGGTGGTATTTTAATGATTTTAAATCCTAGATCTGATGTTGGCTTGTGTTATTTGAATTTTCTGATTAAATATTAAGATAATTATAAATATAAGGTTATTTTACATAGTTTCATCCTAAGCAACATCTAAGACTCTCAAGAAATAAAGAGTAATTTTACAAGAGAATTATAGAGCATTCATGAAGACATTCAAGGGTAGATTATTAGAGTTTTATTGCAGCAATCAAAGGTCATATCATCATGTCAAAGTCATGCATGATGTTGAGCTAATGTGATGTTATAGCATTGGTGATCAAGTTCAAGTCTTCAAAGCCATTATCCTATGCCAAGTTCATGATCAAAATCTACACTCATTGAGGCCATTTCATACTAAGTTTTAGATTTGTACTCCAAGGTTTCAATTGAGGATTGGTGAGTTGTTAAATATTTTTGTTCATTCATCTTTTTATGCATTGTTTCATCATAAGTATTACTTACCAAAATGGGGTTTTAAAAAGGAAAAGCCCTATTCCCTAACAATCAACATTTTTTCTTCTCTCTTGATGTGTGATTACATGTTTCCAATTGAAGATCAAGTTGAGAATAAAATTTGTAAAATATGTCAAGATTCCAAAGTTGTACAAGTTGTCATCTTACTTGTAAGATCATGAAAACTGAGCTACAAAAATGATTTCTGACTTTTGAGAGCTAAGCACCTAGGATTTGGGAGTGCAAAAATTGAAGAATAAGATCCTGAAATTGATTTTCTATAACCCTAATAAGGACCCATTCACCACTAGGTGAATGAGTCCTTAGTGAGGCCCAAAAGAGCACTTTTTCAACAAGGTACACATCATTTCAAAATTTGAAAACCTTCCTTTTTGTTGCTATAACAATTAGGTTTGCTGGGAAGGGGGGTGAATCAGTACATACCAAAATCTATCCCTTAAAAAAATTATGCAGATTAATTTCATAGCTCCAAATACTTTGTGTAGACTTTTATTCAAACCCTTAATGTGTAGATTGAAAAATGAAGATGCAAACATAAAAATTCAATTAGACAATTAACACATAGATGCCCACAACACCAGATATATGTGGAAAACACAAGATGAGAAAAACCATAGTGAGAAATGTTGCTTGAGTCTACTGCTCAAATCTAGCCTCACAATCCAAATCTCTATTACAATTTTTAGGGCTACAACCCAAGGATGCTTCAACACCTTGATTTAGGAGCTACAACTCCAACAAAGAAAAAAATCCCTAGTTTAGAAGCTACAACTTCAAGGATTCTACAACACCCTAATTTAGGAGCTACAACTCCAAGGAGACTACAATCCCCTAACCTGAGCTACAACCTAGTACAATGAGGCAACAACCTCTTACTACAAAACAATATCCTATATGCATAGATTAGTTCTACAAAGCATGAGATGTGTCAATACATAAAATGCATTGTTGCACTTATTGAAACTTACTTTATGTTGGTGAAGTTGCACTCTTGGTAACACACCCCTACTTAGTAGTCTCTTTTGCACATAGAATAATCATTGTTTTATCTTTTTGCAGTATACCTCTTCACCATGAATGAAAACACCTAGATGATGTTCTATGTTATAGTCTAGGACTTCCTTGCATGTGCATTATTTGTCTTCTTTGTTGCTTTGTTTCTTTCAGACTTACTACATCACTTAACTCTTCCTATCTCTGCAGCATACTTGACAAGATGTAACTCTATTCATTACACAATACAATTACATTTTGTTCTCTCAATACACACACTTCATGTGGGCCTCTCACTTTAACAATATCTAATTATTTTCTTTTTTTATTGACTTGCAATCTCTACCTCGAGATTTTCTCAACCATCTAGATCACCTCGCATATCAGATTAGGGTTTCCCTTTTAGCAAGCTATCAATTCATCAATCCACACACACAATATATAGATTCACTAAATCTGCTAACATGTAGAACCCTAAACCTAGAATACATTAAGTGCATTTTCTTATCAATAGGATCTGATTCTAATCTTGATCGTCGATAAGGGATTTCCATAAATATTTATTAAACAACCTCCCAATCAAGCCTCACAACATTAAATTCATTCTCAAATTTTTTTCTAAGAATAGCATCTTGCATAACCCTAGGATCATATTTGAATTAAATGTGCTCCATTATCCATATTTAGATTTGATCTGATCCAATCTTTATGACCTCTATATTCTATTCCCCAACCTTTAAAATCAAATCTTCATTTACTTTGGTTGCTTGTGCAGCTGGACTAATTAATTCTTTCTCGCATGTCGATTACCAGATTGAAACCCTATTTACACGAACTTAGCCATTGTAGTTCTGCATTTTTAAATCTATGTCACTGATCACATATCTTTACACCACAATCCTCTAGCTTTGCATTCATCTCAACACCTTTAAAACATGATCATTAGATCATCTTCTTTAAACGTGCACCATTAATCTTCAACTCATGCCTATCGATTTACTTTGGCATATCTCATTCTCACTTAGGGAACAAAGATTAAATCCATGATGTAAGATCTTCATGTCATGATCTAGGTCATCCATTGCATCCGCATAATGCATCACTCTCCTCTAAGTGCAAATTGCTAGATTAATATTGTTTAATCCAGCTTCACTGATCTCCATTGACTAATGATCACCATTGGATCATTCATCAAAGAATATGCATCATCGATCTCCTTCATACATCACTTGCCATACATGGGGTCCACCAAGAAATGCATCCAAAATATGCTAATCCCGTAAGCTTTAAAATAGGCTCACAAAAACCTTGTAGTGTTTGCAGGCTATTACCACAAATCATCCACGTCACTGCCACACAACTCACAATAATGATGTGAGTTTTTCTGTTGAGAAATCACTTTTTGCCATTTGTTGGCCTACATCATTATCCACAATAATCACCTCTGCTTCTTCTTTTTGGGTCCCACCATCTTCATCAAAGTTCAATATCCATCCACCATGAATTAATCTCCACTGCTCTCTACTAACCCCATGGTACTTAGTCGGGATCCACCAAAAGCTGAACAAAATTGACAAGCATCATCAAATCTTTATGATCATAGCCATTGATCATACACCATTACTCATGGCCTTGATGCAATCATTCATTGCCACCTATCATTGTTACATCCCATTCCACTAACTACACCAACCACCTCTATAGGTCCGACCATGCATGTTGTGAGCACCATCGATCTTCAACATTCGATCATAGTCGTTCCCCGCTGACCCTGTGGGTCTTAATCGGGACCCACCACAAACTTAGTGGTGCATATAGGAACCCTTATATCTTGAAGCCTTAACCATCACTGTCAAGGTCCACACATCACTTTTTTTTGTAGAGCATTAAGTTAGACATTTTCCTCAAAACACTACCAGCCTTAAAGCGTGATCTTCATAAGTTCATCAAATTAGACAAACACCACTAGCACTACAAGGTGGGGAGTTAGATAAACATATAAAAAAACCACCCAAGCTGGACCACATGCCAAAAACACCACTAGAGCTATACTTAGTCAAAATCCTTGAAGCTGTAAGTTAGAGAAACTTAGAAAAATGTCACCCAAGATACGACTTAGCCAAAAATTTATTTTCTTCTAGCACTCAACAAACTATTGAGGGGATCAAAGAAACTATCCCACTGAACCATAAATGACTCATCAATGAGACATCTAGACACCACTAACCTAGGAAATGGGGCCATTCACATCACAAAATGAATGGCATAAGTTGTTACTTATGTGACCTACAACTATCAATACAGAGTCAACAAAAAAATAGAAGTTTTGTTCATGATGCCATGACTATAAACATATTAGGGTTTATCTGTAAACCCTAATATCACTCGAGCGCATAAATAATACATTTTTGGGTGCATCCTTCACTTTCTTGACCTGTAGAGCATATCACTGGAACGCACTCAAAAAACCCATATCAAATATGTTTCTTGTTTACACTTCTGTCTTCTAGAAGAACCCTCTGCAATCCTCATGTTCATCTTGCATGACAACAATGTAACATTTACATAACCATGCTTCTTTCATTACCATCATGCACCATAACTCCTAGAACTAGATCCAATGCATCTCTATAGCATCTAGGCACACGAATGAACTATCATTAGGCCAACATCTACCTTGTGTGATCAACTCCACTTCCTTTGACATTATAGACACTTTTGAAATCAATGCATTCACCAACAACATATACCAATGCTACATATTCACTATAAACCTTATCTTTTCTTGACATCAATGACACACAACTCCATTCCATCTCTAATCCTCTTTTAATCCTTCTAGAAATATTCCTTGCATGATTTTCCCTTTTGACATCAATGACAACTATATTCCAACAATCTCCTCCTTTGTTATTGATGGAAAAACTTAAATGCTCAATGATACTAATTAACCAACTTAATGTTTGTACTAGTATCATCTTTACTTTCTCCAAAGCTCCTCCTTGATCATTTACATGAATTTCTCCCCCTTTGACATCAATGGCAAAGGGCTCACTCCTCTAAAAGCATTCTCCTCCTTTGAAAAGTAGTGCAAAGGTTCTAGTTGTTCTCTAATATCCTCCTTTGCTCATCCTTATGAGAATCTTCATAGCTTTCTGTCTTATGCTCTACTTTGAGCATTGCTTACTTCTTCTCCCTCACACTCAATTATTTTGAGCACTTTCTCATCCTTTATCCTCTTCTTTATCTCAGGTCACCATACTTCTACAATCTTCACTTCTTCTTAGCAATGGTAAAGGGACTTTGATCCAGATTTGACTGATACCAATTTAATAAAAAATTACTCTCATGCCAATTTTTGCATTCAAACATTTTACTGCAATGGCAATACCATATGCTTCAACTACTTTGTACCAATTAAAAAATAATATCTGATTCTAGTTGATGTTCCATTACATGCACAACACCAATCAGGTCTAATATCAATTATAGATATTCCAATTCATGCTCTATACCAATTGATATCATATACTTGACACCAATTGATGATATCATGCCTTGATATTGATTATCATTCTGATACCAATTATGAATGTATTCACTTTATGCTATGTACCAATTGATATACAGGACTATACTATATCAAGTATAATATTGATTTTATACCAATAGAAACTGCCCCTTAGACCTTGCTCCAATTATTCACTAGCTTCATTTCAGGGGTTCTATACCATCTAACCCGTTCTGAACCAATATGTAATGGTCTGATACCAATTTAAAAACAAATATACAAAACAATTTCCTTTTAGCCATAACTTTTCTTCTTGTACGCAAGAATCATTTATCTTAACAAAGAATCTACACCACTTTTTCTTTAATGACGATACCAATAGTTGATATCAATTTTTGTAGCAAACTATCCACCAACTGCAAATTTTCTTACACCTTGACAATAATTTCAAGGAACAACAATGTGACTACAAATATGCAACCATCAAGTCATTAGAGACTTGTAAAATATATTTTAACTAACTTGATCTCTCCTTCTTCATTTTCAAGGATGGATGAAATATCAATTTAGCTCACCCTCGACTCATGCCCTAGTCACTACAGATTAGTTATGTGAGGCAGAAGCATCCATATGTAGTGTTTCCTTCTAGTCTTTCTCTCTCTAGACCATCTTGTGCACCCTCTCTGATTCATCAGCCTTCTTCTCAACATCATGTGAACCATTGTTCACTTTGGAAGATGTATCTTTTATTGTATTCTTCCTCTTTCTCTTTACTATTGGTCTCACAAGATCTAATCTGCAATCTTTAGCTATGTGACCAAAGTTGTCATACTTGTAGCATACAACATACATATTTCTTATAGTAGAAAATGAATTTCTATTTACATATTTTGTGCTCCTTTTAGGTGTATCTCTACATTCTTTAGCTCTATGGCCATATTGATTATAGACATAGAAATAACCATTAAAAAATGAGGACTACCAAGTCATAGTGTTCCTTTGAACAAAATGAGGTCTTCTTAGATTTGACTTCTTTGCATATCTCATCCTTGTGAATTTTTCTACTTCATATCCCTTTGTGTACTGATTTTTCTTCAGGTTTACTGGTTTCTCCTCTATCTTTTATATTGTGGTCATCTTGTTTTGAAAATCAACAATTGAATGGTTGTTCTTCCTCTTGTTTGCAATATGTCTCATTTCTTCTTCAAACTTCTTATTAGCAGTGGGATTGTTTTCTTCTTTAGAATTATTCACCTCAGCATTTCCTTTATCTAATTTTCCATTTCTAGAAGTACTTTCTCTGGAGCAACTTTTGTAGGCTTCCTCATTCCTTTCTCAAACCCAAGGCCATATTTTTCTTTAGGTTTTGATGGATTTTGTGATTTCACTAATTCATCAAGTATCTCAGAGCAACCTTTCAGCTTTAGGCCTCTATTAGTCTACTCTTTACCATTTTCTAAATCATTTCTCAAGGCCACTATTTCTTCCTCCTACTTCATGCATCTTTCTACTTCAAGGTCTAGTTTTGAATTTATTACTGCTTCACCTCATGTAGCTTCTACAACTTGAAGATTCAGATTTGTCACCAACTAATTGAATTCCTTTAGTTCTTGAGTGAGTTTATCAATCTCTTTCTAAAAATTATTTTTCCACTTCTTGTTTTCATCTAATTTAGACTGTAGTTCTAATTTAACTACATCTTCTATCATTTTGGCTTCCTCCACTTGTGTCTTCAAACTAACTATCATTTGATCAGATTCTTCAAGGTTTTTAGTTAGTCTCTCTATTTCCTTTTGTGCATTCATTTTTTGTTCTTCATTCTCCTTCAACTTATCAATCTCATTCACAACACAAATGAAACTTCTTCCTAGGCCAGACTCTACTTCTTCTTCACTAGACTAATTAGGCCTTGTAACAAAATCCATTCATAGGGATTCATTCCCATCAATCTCGCAATAACTTACTGTGTGTGTGAATAAGTGTCAATAACTAAAAAATGAAACACACCAATGAAACATTATATTGAAGAATCTAATTAACTAAAACAAGCTAAATTATGCAAATTATTTAAAATAATTCCACTGTCCTCTATCCTCAAGCTTTTACATATTTACTTGCTCTCAACTTTTTAAAGAAGCAACTCAGTAAAATGATAACCCAAAGAATGAGTATTATGCAAGCCAAGGAAACTACTTCTCCTATGCTAAATGATTATGATAAGCTATAGTAACTATGCAGCTAAAGCTATGCTATGAAATTGAAACTAGATTACTGATTATGAAACTATTGATGTGCAAAGATGTTGTGCTTGAATGCTTGGAAGTAAAATGACTATAATGCACTTTCTGTGAAACTAAAATTTGTGTTTTGGAAGAGACAAGAGGTTGTATTTATAGATTTTCAAAAAGGAAAAAGCTTTGCTGGCAAGCTTCAATGGATGGTGAGAGATGAAGAGGTTGGAGAGAATATATCTACTGGAGAGAAAAAGATGGATTGTGTTTTCAACCCACAAAACCTCCTCATTCAAAAATGGAGATAAATTGCCATTTGTCATTTACAATTTAATGAGGCAGTTTTGTTTGTTGAAGACAATTACTCAATTTAAATAATAATATTATTTAATTTCTTGTGACATGTGCAAATGGAAGCTTCTAATTAAATATAAATATTGAATTATATGTTTGGAGAATATTTTAGAAGCTTTCTTAATTAAATATGAAATATTTCATTAAGTGTATAATTATGGGTTTTGATATTTGAAGAAATGCATTTACTTTATATAATAAAGTAATGTGATAATTAATTAAAATAAACAATGGTATTTATTTAATTAATTAAGAAGACATGAGAAAATGATAATAATGAATGATTTATAGAAAAGAAAACATTATAAATAAATTATTAAATTTATTTAAATGTAGCTGAATCAAGAAGATTAATTAAACAATGCATATTTAATTAATTTACCAGGCTAATATGATGTGACCATTTTTAGATGTGTACATTTTTCCCCTCTTTAAAGTGATGTGTTTTACGCATTGCTTCAAAGAATTTAAAAAAAAAATTGCCCCAGATTTTGAATTTTGAAAAACTGATGTTTGCATGCCTCCTCAGGTGATGAATCGAAGAAATTTTGAAAAAAAAAATATTTTTGATTCGTCAGCCGATAAAGATTTTGTGGTAAAAATTGTCATTGAAAGTTTGATTTATTGATTTATGTCACCTTAAGGTCAAAAGTAATTACACAATTATAAACCCACCCACCTATAAATAGGTAAATAGTAACTTTAAAATTCATTTGTGCATAATTATCCTTTGAAAATTTGAGCTTAGAGAGTGATTAGTGAAATGGAACTTCCTATCCACCAGCAGAGATTCAAGTGCGAATGACAACATCAACGCCCAACGCACTATGGACCTCCTGTAAGTTCTTCCAAACATTGTCATGTTTTGACTTTTTCAAATTTTGAATTTCCCTGCATGTTTTCCAATGTTTTTTTGTTTTTCCAAATCACTGCTTTAGCGCATATGACAAAATTAGTAGTGCATCCAATCCTGTAGCACATATGAAAATTTACATAGCACATACAATCCCGTAGCGGATATGAAAATTTCCATAGTGCATATGATGAATAAAGTAGCGCATATGATTTGTTTGGTTTTGTCGTTCAGAATTATTCATCGATCGATGATGTTTTCTGCTTTATTCAACTTGTGAATTTTTGATTTTCTGATTGATGATTCCTGATAAGACTAATTTGATGATTTGATAAACTTTCCCCTCACAGCGAGTGAGAAAAAAATTTAGAAGATTGATTGATAAATTTGTCTCCCTCGTGATGAGAATAATAAATAGTAATGATGATTTTATTTATTTGTCCCCCCTGCGATGAGGAAAATAAATAATAACTGATAGATTTGATAAAAAAATTTCCCTCGCGATGAGAAAAACTAGTTGTAATTGCTTGATTTAATAAATTTGTTTCCCTCACGATGAGAAAAACCAATTGGACCTGCTTGATTTAATAAATTTGTTTCCCTCACGATGAGAAAAACAAATTGTAATGATGATTTGATGTTGTTTTGTTTGATTTCTGTTGATTTGATTTGTTTTTGATTTGACAAGAGAGACGAGGCATCATCCAAGTTCAGGAGTGATTTCCGAAGACCTAGGACTTGATTATGTTTCTTGTTCAGGCTAAGATATCATTTTTGTGTGCGGTTTGAGCTATCTTCTAGAGATGCTAGAGATTAGACACAACATGGGTTTGATCACAGCGCTCATCGAGAGGTGGCACAATGATACAAATACCTTCCATTTACCGACAAGGGAGATGATGATCACTCCTGAGGATGATTACAGGATATTGTGCATCCCAGTTATGGGTGATATTGTCACTGATGATACTCGAGATCAAGGAAGCACTGATGCTCTTAGGAGAGTGTTTGCTGATCCACACATTTTGGGTTATGAGATCCCATGGACTGAGATGACTGAACATTATGAACCACTACCATCAGTTCTAGTAGGTTTTATTGGTGACTTTCTATGTCCCGACCATAGGTCGAACGAATTATTAGTTGTTTGGGGTCATGTATTGGAGAGCATGGTCCTTCAGGGCACTCGATACACATGGGGATCATGCATACTGGCACACCTATACCATGAGTTGCACCAGATTGTATACTGTGATGGTCGCAACATGGTAGTTGGTTATTCTTTGCTCTAGGTCTAGGCATGGGAGCATTTGCCAGTTTCTAGATTGATTATGAATAGACAACGTCTTGCTAATCGTTCATACATTTTTGCATATGGAGGTCTTATTGCTCAGCCCAAGTTGGGAAAACTAGATTATTGGTAGCGATTTCTAGATGACTTAGACATTGTTACATGGAGGTTGTATATAGACTATGAGCAGTGGTCAGAGGATGCTAGGGAGATGCCATATGTTTCGGTGTCTAGATACTTGATTGGGTGTACTCCCTGTATCATTGAGAGGTTTCTGATTGGTCATTTTTGGAGACAATATGGTCGTATACAAAGTATGCCACAAGGATTAGCTATATATGCACAACGAAAGTAGGAGATTTTAGTGTGGGGTCCCCGTTTGTCTTTTGATGTAGTTGTTGTAGAGTTCCTATCATTGGGTGCTCAAATGTGGGATTATAGAGTGGATATCCTAGACGGAGGGATGACAATAGATTATTTAGTTTATCTTGCATCACATCCATTTCCTCAATTATCGAGCCCTGATGAGCCTACCATTTTTTTGGATGGAGGAGGAGGAGGAGGTGGAGGTAGACGTAGAGGTGGTCAGAGAGCCGGTCAACAGCATAGGAGAGAGGATAGTGGTGGTGAGGGGAGTAGGATGTCATTGCAGAGGAGGTTTCCTCGAGTTCATCTTCCTCTTCCTTTGATAGTGATGGTGATGGTGATGGTGACAGAGGTGGTGGTAGTGATGGAGGTGCAGGCAATGGTGGTGCAGGGACTAGTGGATCATCATTATAGACATAGGTAGCATCCCTTCAGGGTACTGTATAGGGTCTACAGGGATAGCTTACACAGGCGCAGGATTTGATTGTGCAGTAACAGGGGCAGGTAGCCACAGTTACTACAAAGAGGTACATTGTTAGGCACCAGGCTCAAGATGCCATCACCTTAGTGGATAGCCTATAGCTAGTGGTAGACACGACCTCCACACATGATATGATGCATGAGGTTGTGAGATCTTCACAAGAGGGATGATTTTATAGAGGTCGGTATCATGCGGTAGTGCCTCTAGAGTAGAGAGAGAGCTATTCATAGGCGTGATCACAAACTTGTTCATGGACTTAGACTCATACTCATACCAGTGTGGATGTGACACAATGACTGCCTAGAGGACCACTAGGTGCTACCCCAGGGGTGGGTACATCAAGAGTAGGTGGCATAGGACCAGTTGCATCTCATGGAATTTTTAGTTAGTCATTTGGATGATGTTGTATCATAGTCTGATGATGTATATACTCTTGATTATTTATATGATATTATACACGATGATGTTATATCTCTCCATGTTTTAAATATCTTTATACATTTGACATTTTAGTTATGATATATGATATGTAGCGTATTGCATGATTCTACATGATCTGTATGTTATGGATGCATTGATGATTTATGTGATGGATGATTTATGATGTATGTATTTACTTTCTATTGCAATGTGTTATGTCATATGGGATGTATGTGAAATATGAATGATGTTTCTAATAGGATTTAAATGATTATGCAATTTTTACATTAATGCAAAATGATATGGAATGTATGGTTAAATGATGATGCTTTTTGAAAGTTCCATAAATGATTATTATGTTGTGATGTGTAAGCTAATGATTATGATGTGAAAATGATAATTTTGTTATCATTTGATGTATAGAAAATGCAATGACATGGTTTGAATGATGTAAAATTGATTTGTAATGATAATGATTTGATCACAGTTCTTCATTGTATCCAGTTCACTCTGCTCCAGGGGAAAATGCAATGATGATAATGATGATGAAATGTAATGATTATGTCGAATGTACTCAATCAATTTAGAGAGATATATTATCCTTGGTACTTTTCCAATGAGATGCTTGATTAAAATACTAACCTAAAGACCTATCCTAGGGGTTTTAGAGGCTAATCAGCCAGATTTAGTCTTGCCTACATTATACATGTAGAGACCATGTAGTTCGACAAGACTCTGTTATTGATTTTTTTTTTTTCATTTTTTTGTTATTCATTTTTAATATTTTTATGGATTTTTGATGTGTTTTGAATGTTTTTGAATTTTGTGATGATTTTGGCAATGTTCTAAAATACAGATGTAGCATTAACATGAATGCAATCTATATTAATCATGCAAGTCTAAAAATGAACTATACAAAGTTGTCTTTTTGTGAGCTGCTTTATGCTTTACGTTTCATCATTAAGCTTCCAATATGTTCAAAGTGAGTACAAGCATCAAAGGGGATATTTGCACCAATGATGACCTGAGTACTGATTTCATGATGTTTGATATAGCAAGTTAATACAAGCATCGAGGTATAATTGAACCAAGATGACCTGAGTATTGCTTGCATAAACAAACAAAATTTAACCATTTTCTTATGCAAATCCCGAAATGTCACTATGTCTCGTGATAAAATTGCATAGTACTAGTGATTAGCTTATAGACAGAAATCAAAAATAAAATCATATTCCTTCCTTGTGATTCTAGTTTAGTACATCATTGAACCACTCCAGAGATATCATGTCATCAAATGTCAAAACAACAATTTAATGTATGCTTTTAGTTTTTCCTTGATTTTATTCAGATTAAGATCATCCAGTTGGTTTCAGTTTCCCATCTCATAGCTATTGTTGACTAGGTTTGATTGGATATTTGATTGTTGTTCTGATATTTCGATACTTGACACATGTTGTCATTTGTCTACCAAAAAGGTTCAAAAGTTGATTGCCCCCAATGAGCTTGTACTTTGACTCCTGATAAGACATAACCTAATTCTAAGGATAATACAGATCATCAAGCCATATTGAAATACTTGTCGTTTTAAGGAAATTTTGGCACATGATGTGAATATGATGGCTAGGCATGTATGTGATGCCAATGAAAAATGGATATGAACAATGTAAGACATATCCTAATAGATGGGAGAGCTAACTAAATCACAAATAGCGCCTATTTTTTAGGTTTTCACCATTTGTTTTTATTGTACTTTTTCAGATTTTGTGAATTTTTTGTTGTTACCAAGATGCTTGTTTGCTAGGTTTTCGTCAAGGCAACAATTTTTTTGATTTTTGATTTTTTTGTATTTTTCTCTTTTTGATGTTTTTGTATTTTTGATCTTTTTGATTTTTTTGTATTTTTGACTTTTTTGATGTTTTTGCACGTCAAAAGGATGCTTGTTTTCCAATTTTTCACCTTGATGACAATTTTGTTAGGACATTTTCTGATTTTTATGAGATTTTTCAGGACTTTTTACACTGTTTTTGGTATTTTTTCAAACATAGAACTTTTTCAGGTGGATGTTGATGGTCGGATCTTCAAGAAGGTCCCCTTCTAGCATTGATAATTGTTATGGCCCAAATCCATATGTGGAAATAATGAGGAATGGACCCAACCAATTGGGCTCAAACTTGCCTTTCTTTTCCCAATCTTGTTGATTGTGAGGTTTTTCTTTGAGGAGTAAGTCACCCACTTGAAATGTTTGTGGTTTGACTCTGTGATTGTAGTTGTGGGACATAACTTTTTGATAACCTTTTAGGTGATTAGTTGCACTTTGTCGCTTCTCGTCAAGTAGTTCTAGTTCATGCAGTCTTGTTACTCTGTAATCCTCATCAGTTATGAGTCCCTTCAGTGATACTCAAAGTGAGGAAATCTCAACTTCTAGTGGAAAGATGGCTTCTAATCCAGAAACCAAAGCATACGGGGTGACACCTATTGGCATGTGAATGTTGATTTTGTATGCCCACAAAGAAGGATTTAATTGGACATGCCAATCATGGTCGACATCATTCACCGTCTTCTTCAGGATTTTCAGGATTGTCTTGTTTGAAGCTTCTGCTTGGCCATTCCCTTGTGGATAATAAGGCATAGAGAACCTATGTTGGATGTGAAATATTTCATAGATTTCATCAACATCTTGATTTTTAAAAGGTCTACCATTATCTGTGATGATAGAGTTGGGAGTGCCATACCAACATATGATATAGTTCAAAATGAAGGATGAAATTTCTTTGCCGGTAACAATTGTTAAGGGAACAAATTCAATGCACTTAGTAAAGTACTCAGTGGCCATGATAATGAACTTGTTTCCATTTTATGATGATGGGTGTATCTTGCCGACTAAATCCAGTCCCCACTGAGTGAAAGGCCATGTTGTGGTGAAGGTTTGTAATTCCTGAGCAAGAGCATGAATGAGACTCCCATGAATTTGACATTTAGGGCATTTTTTCACAAAGATGAATTATTATTTTTCCGTGATTGGCCAATAGTAACCCATTCTAACAAGCTTCTTAGCCAAGGTTAGTCCACTTGAATGAGTCCCACAAATACCACCATGAACTTCTTGTAAGGCCTTTTTTGACTCATCACGTTCGAGACATCTAAGGGGGTACCATCAAGACCTCGTCAGTATAGGATATCAGCAATGAGGGTATAGCGAGAAGATTGGCATATGAAATTTATTTTATGATTCTGAGATAAATCTGGGGGTAAAATAGTATCTTTCAAATAGGCATAGATTTTTTCGTATAAGGGGGAATCAGAACTGGTTAAGTGATAAATGATTTGGTTTTCAAGATTGTCATAGGCATGGGAAAATAGTTGTTCCACTATGAATTTGTATTGAGCTTGATTCTCTAATAATTGTAGTAATGATGCAATTGTAGCCATGGCATCTACAACTTTGTTATCAATCTGTGGAATTTGCATGAACTTAATCTCAACAAATTACTTCTTGAAATCATCCACCATGTTCTTGTAAGCCATTAACTTGTCATCTTTAGTTTTATTTTCATCATTTATTTGATTTATGACAAGTTGTCAATCACCAAAAACTTGCAATTTTGTGATTCTCCAATCTAATGCAATTCGCATTCCAATTAGTAATGCTTCATACTCGGCTATGTTATTTGTACAAGGAAACATCAACTGATAAGATTTTAGAATGGTATGTCCTTGAGGTGTGACAAAAATAATTCCTGCCCCCAAGCCATCTTATGTGTAGGACCCATCAAAATAAAGCATCCATGATTGTTTAGTCATTGTTGTAAATACATTTGCATCAGGGAATTGGATGTTCTACTTATAGTGGTGCTTCAGCCAACTAATCTGCAATGACCTACCCTTTTATCACTCTTCGATCCACATAATGAATGTCAAACTCACTTAGGATCATTACCCATTTAGCTAACCTTCCAGTTAAGGTTTCCTTACTTAGAAGATAATTTAAAGGATAAATTTTAGCCACCAGTTTGACTGTGTGAGCTAGCTTATAGTGTCACAAATTTTGGGAAGCAAACACTATTGCTAAACAGGCTTTTTCAATGAATGTGTAATTTCGCTCATTTCTTGTCAAAGTTCTACTGATGTAATATATTCCTCCTTCTTTTCCTATTCGGTCTTCCTGTGCTACTAATGCTCCCAAGGATACTTCTATTGTAGAAATATATAGTATGAGTGGTTCACCTTGTACTCATGGAATAAATACTAGTGGACTCATTAGATAATGTTTGATATGACTGAATGTTGCTTCACACTTTTCTTCTCATTTGACTGGAACATTTTTATGCAAAAGATGCGTGAATGGAAAACTCTTGTCTGCTAACTGTGCAATGAATCTCTTGATAGATTATAGGAATCCTTGTAATGAGTGCAGTTGACTAATGTTCCTAGGTTGTGACATTTCTAGGATTGCTTGAACCTTCGTTGGATCCAGTTATATTACCTTTTCTAATACGATATAGCCCAGGAGCTTTCTGGATTTTACCTCAAAGACACAATTCTTGGGATTAAGTCTAACCTTAAATTTTTCCATTCTGGAAAAAATCTTAGATAGGATATCTAGATGTCCTTCTCTTGTGTTTTATTTTTCTAAAAGATCATCTACATAATCCTCCATAAATGTATGCATCATGTCATGAAAAATTGTAGTCATTTCTCGATGATATGTTGCTCCTGCATTTTTGAGTCCAAACAACATTACATTCCAACAATATGTACCCCAAGAACATGTGAATGTTGTTTTGTCTTCATCTTTAGGTGCAATCTTTATATGGTTATACCCAAAAAATCCATCGATTAGTGAATACATAGCATGTCCAACAGTCAAATCTACAATCATATCTATGTTTGGCAGAGGGAAATCGTCTTTCGAACATGCCTTATTTAAATCCTTGAAATATGTACAAATGATGATACGTCCATCTGGCTTTGATACAGGTACAATGTTGGATATCCGTTTTACATAGTCAATAGACCAAATGAATCCTACATCTATCTGCTTCTTTAATTTCTCTTTGACTAGTAACACAACATGTGTATGCATTTTTCTAAGTTTTTGTTTCATAGGTTTTGCCCCAACATGATGGATAAGTTATGCATGATAAGATTTGGATCTAACCAGGCATATCCTCCTATTACCATAGAAAATTGATTTGATTATCCTTTAGGAATTTTGAGAATTTTGGGATTTCTTCCTCTATCAATGATGTAGCAAGTTGTAATACTTTAGGCTATTCTGTAGTGCCTATATTGATTGACTCTGTTGGTTCTATCAAAATAGAAGATATTTCCTAATAGTGCTTAGGGAGAGTGTCAATTTTCTCATCTTCCAGTGCCTTTGAAAGGTTTTCATTGTCAGATACGCTCTTTATTTTTCTCTTTTCATGATCTAATACTGCCTTTGTTAGGTTTTCAATATTTTATATTGTTTATTTTGTAGCTGAGAAACTAGGCACTCTTGTGAATGAGACTTTGATCCTGTGACTCGCTAATGGAACCTATTTCTGGGTTGGATGAACAAAGGAAGTTTACAATGGTTTCATCATTGGGGAAGGTTGGGATATCAATTGGTTCAGTTTGTTCCCAATCAATGAGTTCGAAATGGACCAGGGTAAATGGATCATCAGGTTGGATAAGGTCACTAGTGGTAAAGGTCGTGATACTGATATCATTTTTTCCATGGGGAAGATCTATGATGGTATCCTCCTGTTGATTATCTATCTCACTTTGAATAGAATCATCATCACTTGTGTCATGGTCACTTTGTAGGACGTAGTCAAGTGGAGGTTTTGAGCTTTCCCCTTGTGTGAGCATGGGTGTATATCTTTTTATAACATCCACCTACTTGTCTCTCCAAAATTGATCATTATAAATGGCATCCCATTCATATTCATTAGAGTCAATGTCATAATTATTTTCCTGTAATCTAAGAATTGCTTCAGCTAACTCCTCATTGGATTTTCTTTGAATTGTTTCCTCTTTTGTATCTTCACCATATCCAAGCCTAGTTTTTTCTTTTGGATGTGTGGTTTTTGGTTGGATAGGTTCAACAATTACTTCTTTTATCTTGCCTATAGGACCATTTCCTTCATAACCCATGCATTGCATTATTCTATAACCCTTTCCATATTTCTCAATGGGTAACTTGACATGATAGAGAAATTCATCTTCATCTTTATAGAGCCAGTTGAGAATAGCTCCATCTTCTTTAGTTTCTTGAGTATTGGCCTTGATGAATCTCCCATCAAACTTGGTGATGGGAATTGAAGCTTGTGTGCTTGATGTTGAAGCTTCTGTGTGGATGTTGGTGGTTGACCATGTGATCTTGGAGATATGGGTAGATTCTAGAGAGACAGTGAATATTCTCCCACCCCATTATCTTTTAATTTTAGCTTGGTGCAAAAGTTCTTTATCATTTCCCTTGCTTGTTCACTGTGTTTAGAGGTAGAAATGGCCAGAGCCTCTCTATTATGTGGGACAAATGCATCCCGAGTTTCTCTAAGGTTAGAACAAATCTGACTGCTATTATGGTTTGTTGGTATTGTTACTTCTTGTCCGTCATATGGGAATTTTAGACATTGGTGATAAGTTGACGGTACTACTTGCATTTCATGTATCCATGGACGACCCAAGAGTATGTTATAGGACATATCTCGATCTAGAACTTGACAAAAGGTATTCTTCACAACAGGTCCCACTCTAATTGGTAGCATGATGAGGCCTTTGGAAGCTCTTTCCTCATCATTGTATGCTTTGATTGTAATCTTCCTTCTTGGATCTATAGATTCTTCTGAATATCCCAAAGCAAGGACCAATTTTAAAGTACAAATGTTTAATCTAGCTCTCGCATCTATTAAAACACGTATGATTCGGGTTTTATGAACCATGACCTCTAGATAAAGCAATGAATTATTGGGATGGGTCATGGAGGAGTCATCCTTTTCAGAAAAAGATAGATATGTTGGTTAAGAAAATTGACCATGGACTAAAATCTATTGATATCTAGATCAGGAGACATGGTTGTGTCAACAAGAGCCCTTTCTAGAATGTTCTTGTGTGTCGATGATATTTTGAGTAGCTCCAAGATAGAAATTTGGGCCGATGTTTTTCGTAGTTGATTGATCAAATTATATTGACTTTGAGGGGGAATAGTTGACTTATATGAACTTCCTTTTACAATGATTTTGGCCTGTCCCATTTTTGTAGCATTGACCTCTCGATATTCTTTCTTTCCTTTGATTTTGATAGCATTGACTTGCTGGTTGTCAGTGTAAATATGATTGATGGTGGTATCATAGACATGATTCACACCTTTGTCACCCGAAGATTCACCTTTCTAATAGTTGGGGAGAGGGTCCTTGAATGCCTGATGATTGTTGTTGGCATTATTTCCCTCAACTGTTATGGTACGACTATCAATCAAATCCTGACATAAATTCTTTAACCCTTGGAAATTATTTGTCTTATGACCTTTTCATCTATGATAATCAGAAAAGTATGAGTCATTCCATGAGGGTGGTTTAACTTGAGGCTCATAATATATTTGTGCTAGAAATTTGATGGTGTTTTGATTCAACAACTCTTTGAGAATTGATTCCAAAGACTAGCCTAAGGGAGTAAAACTTTGTCGATTTGAGAAAAAATGAGATCTGGGTGCATTTGAACTTTGATTTTTGCCAAGATTATTACCATGATTATTGGTCACATTTCCTTAAAATTATTACCTTGGTTACTAGAATTTCCAGAATTATTGTTGTTGCATTGGACACCTGATACATTGAGAACGGTAGGCTTCACATTTACGTTGTTAGCATCTACCACCCCATCATTCACAATATTTTTATTTCAAGTCTAAAATCATGATTTATCATTGTTTTTGTTGTTGTTATTGTTGTTGTATGAATTTGGACTGTCTTTATCAAGCTTTAAAATGCCTCACTTGACCAAGGCTCCTTTAATGGTAATAGAATTTTCAATCAATTTTTCAAAAGATTGAGGACAATGAAGATTTAGCCTGTAACTCATCTCTTGATTCAAACTATCGATACAGATCTCCATCTTTTCCTTTTTAGGAACATGACGAGAATATCTTGCACACAAACTTCTCCATCTTTGTAAGAATGTGTTGAAGGTTTCTCCAATCTTTTGTTTTTCTCTACATAAATCAAGCATGGTTATCTGATGTTGTATATTATAGGACTGAGATATGAACTTATTGATTAACTCCTCAAATGTTTTGATGGGGGGAGTGATTTTGGAAAGCCACTCCATTGATTGTCCACCCAGACTTCATGGGAACAATCACATTAGGTAGGTATCTTCATGAGAAAACTCTAAGCTCATATTTTGGAAATCCATCACATGATCAATGGGATCTATTTTCCCATTGTACTTATCAAAATTTGGGATCTCACGATGTTTTGTAAAAGGAATCATGTTGAGAATCCTGTCAAAGGGATATGGGCAGATATCATCCAAAACATATTTCTTCATTGTACCTCCTTTAATTTCTTTTATTTTCCCTTGCAATTCTCTTATCTATTGAGTAAGAGCATTGAAATCATTAAGGGGGGGGCTTTAGGATCCTCTCTAATCTTTTTTGTGTCAAAATCACATGGTAGCTTAGCTCCTTGGTTAGCTAACAAAAGAAAATATCTTTCTTTGTTTCTTTCTACAATCTTATCCAAGAGAGTATGGAATTGGGGATCATGTTTTGCTTCTTGAAGCATTTCTTCCATTACTTCATCACTATTCGAATTATTCCAAGTGCGAAGCTTGTGAAAAAGGTTTTCTTCCTTATCACCACTATTTCTTTTATCACCCATGTTTCTTAATGTACTTTCCCCTTCGTCTTCTTCTATGTTCTTTTGAGATCTTGTGACAACAAGCATAAGATTTTTCCAAATTTCAACTAACTTTGATCACCAAATGAAAGAGTGCAATTTGTTGGATATTTCAGTCAGAGTAGAACATGAAAATTCTATTGATATGACTAAAGAAATTTCTAATTTTTTAGCTCGCAATTCCCTGGTTGGAAGGATGATGATCCTGTTATGGGAATTGAACTAGAAATCAGAAATACAGGTGATGTTTCACTTTGTGATGTTTTGATCGTAGTTTGTGAAAATAAGGATTTTTGTAAATGCCTAACGCTTCTAAGCTCTCTATTGTAATACTTGATCGGGACAATTGGAATATTGAATTGTAGGTTGTGGGATGAAAGAGGGATGAATAGGCTAACTATGACTGTGCCTCTGTGATAGAGCTCTTCCTTGAAAGAAAGCTCATGAAGATAATGGTTCTATACCAAAATCATTAGTAAAACCCCTAGCAAAGTCGTGATATCGATGGAGGAAAGTTCGATGCTCTAACAAAAATTTCCAACATTGGTGTAAAAACTTTCTCCTCTTTAATAGCTTCTTATAACTAAGAGATTTTTTTGGCTTCTTAATCCTTCTCTCTAGGAATTTCTTAACAAAATTTGTGGATTTCCATTCCCTAAGAATAGAAAAGGACTAGACTTGATGGAAGATCTAAAAGATTAAGTCAATGGGTCGAAATAGACAGTTTTTGATAAATTGCTGAATTGGATGACCTTTATCTGATTTAATGTTTGAAAAACATGACATAAAGGAGTTGTTTTCAAAGTCCTTAAACTAAACAGAAAGTGTATGTTCAAGAATCAAGCATGATCCTTTTGATTTCCACTAGTTTTGAACAAAAAAAACACTTCAGTTAGACTCACTCTTAATTGTCAAAAGGGTCATCATGATAATCACAGCCCACATCTTAGAATTGCGTCGACTCATAGAGTTGTGTCACCCCCTAGAGGGTGCCTATGTTTTTTTGTTTTCTAGGTCCGTACTCAAGGTTAGATTTCTTGATCCCTTTAGTAAAGAATCTATGGAAATTATATGGTGAGTGTCTTGGGGGCAGATTCTTCCCTCCCCTTGCACTGTGATTATTAGGATGTTCAAAAATTGACACAATTGGCTTCTACACTATGGTTCATAGTAAAGATATCTGTTCAGTGCAACAATAGATAAACTCCCTCAAGAGACCTCCCAATCTTTAGAACAAAGATTTTGGGGATGTTTATCTTGCACACTTCCACTAAATATGGGTTTCCCCAAAATTCACTTTTGATTAGAGTGGGTTCGAAACCTTGGCTTTAGGTGTTCCCACTTAGGTCGTTCCTCTTGGGTGAGTAATTTTTCCCACAAGAGTAGGCCTTCTAAGGCTTTTAATAAAGCATGAAAAACTTGAAATCAAAAAGGCAAGTTTGGCATTTTGATCACCCAATTAAGGGGAGTGCATAAGCCTATTACCCACAATCACAAAAATAAAACTTGTTCAATTCTTAAGCCCAAAAATGAAAAAATTTGCTATTCTAAGTGAAGATGTTGCTTCACATCAGACAAGTTGTTCATTTTTAACCAAAATAAATCAAGTATGTGGTGACTATCCTAGATTGCTTCATTTTATGCTTTGTGTCTATCCTAGGATTGGTTAATTTTATGCCTTTAGTAGAAAATGGAAAAATTTAATTCTATTTGCGGACGTGTCAGAAATAGAGTTCGGACTTTACAAGCTACAAATGCACTATAATAGAGTTCATATGCACTATAATAAATTTCAAATGTGCTATAGGAATGTTGATATGGGCTGTAGGACTGCTAAAATGCGCTATAGGATTTCTCAGATGCGCTATGAAACTTGCAATATGCGTTGTAAAACCTACAAAATGCACTATAGGGTTAATGAAATATGCTATAACTGTGTTCATATACGCTAAAAGATTGATTATAAGTGCTATAACAGTGTTTATATGTGCTAAAATGCGTTGAATGTGCTATTCCATGGTTCCAATCATAACCTTCTAGAAAACCTATGACAAAAATATGAAAATACGGCAAAGGCCCCACGATGGGTGCCAAAAATTTGTGTGTGAATAAGTGTCAATAACTAAAACATGAAACACACCAATGAAACATTATATTGAAGAATCTAATTAACTAAAACAAGCTAAATTATGCAAATTCTTCAAAATCATTCCATTGTCCTCTATCCTCAAGCTTTTACAGATTTACTTGCTCTTAGTTTGTTAAAGAAGCAACTCAGTAAAATGATAACCCGAAGAATGAGTATTATGCAAGCTAAGGAAACTACTTCTCCTATGCTAAATGATTATGATAAGCTACAGTAACTGTGCAGCTAAAGCTATGCTATGTAATTGAAACTAGATTACTGATTATGAAACTATTGTTGTGCAAAGATGTTGTGCTTGAATGCTGATTTCTTGAATGCTTGGAAGTAAAATGACTATAATGCACTTGCCATGAAACTGAAAGCTATATTTTGGTAGAGCCAAGAGGTTGTATTTATAGATTTTCAATAAGGAAAAAGCTTTGCTGGCAAGCTTCAATGGTTGAGATTTAGCCTGGAAGAATGGATGGTGAGAGATGAAGAGGTTGGAGAGAATATAGTTGTTGGACATAAAAAGATGGATTGTGTTTTCAACCCACAAAACCTCCTTATTCAAAAATGGAGACAAATTGCCATTTGTCATTTACAGTTTAATGAGGCAGTTTTGTTTGTTGAAGACAATTTCTCTATTTAAATAATAATATTATTTAATTTCTTGTGACATGTGCAAATGGAAGCTTCTAATTAAATATAAATATTTAATTATATGTTTGGGGAATATTTTAGAAGCTTTCTTAATTAAATATGAAATATTTAATTAAGTGTATAATTATGGGTTTTGATATTTGAAGAAATGCACTTACTTTATATCATAAAGTAATGTGATAATTAATTAAAATAAACAATGATATTTATTTAATTAATTAAGAAGACATGAGAAAATGTTAATAATGAATGATTTATAGAAAAGCGAACATTATAAATAAATTATTAAATTTATTTAAATGTAGTTGAATCAAGAAGATTAATTAAATAACATGTAATTAATTAATTTACTAGGCTAATATGATGTGACCATTTTTAGATCTGTACACTTACATATTCATCATTTGATCCACCAAAAACATCTGATAAATTATTTTCTCCTTTTATGTGCAGATTATTCTTAACACTCCTTTTACTTCTACATTTTTTGGAGCATTTCTTATTAGCCATTTTGTGTTCACTATCCAAGATCTACCCCAAGCTGATTAAGCTTCTCCTAGGGAACCTAGTTCTCTTATACCAATTGTTGGAACACAATGGTCTACTGAGAAGGGGGTTGAATCAGTAGATATCAAAATCTATCCCTTAAAACCTTTATGCAAATTACTTCCATAGCTCCAAATACTTTGTGTAGACTTTCTTCAAACCTTGAATGTGTAGATTGAAAACTAAAGATGCAAACATAAACATTCAATTAGAAAATCAACATACACATTCTCACAATACCAGATATATGTGGAAAACCCAAGATGGGAAAAACTACTGTGAGAAATGTTGTTTGAGTCTACTGCTCAAATCTAGCATCACAATCCAAATCTCTATTACAATGTTTAGGGCTACAACCCAAGGATGCTTCAACACCCTGATTTACAAGCTACAACTCCAAGGAAGCAACAACTCCCAGGTAAAAGTATAAAGTTGTGTCACACTTTTATAAAGGATACAACCAACACTAATCAAAATTTTAAACTTCAATCACTAGAAAGTGGCATATATGTTATGAATTTTGGAATGATGTAAACTAATAAAACATGTATTTTTAAGTATATTTTATGTTTTTATTTTTTTGAAAAAATTAAAAAATTATTTGAATATAGTTTTTTATAAATTAACACTATAATTTAGTTGCTAATAAAATGTTGGAAAATGACGTTACATGAGACGTCAAGCTTTATATAGTAAATTTTCTTTTTTCCTTTAAATATTTTGTGTATATTTATAATTGGAAACTTTAGGGCATGGATTTTTTTTTTGCAATTTTAATAAATAGATATTTTTAAATAAATATTTGAATGTGCGTGAATTAAAACACGACTATTTCCAATTGACATCAGCTTTTATATTAAAAATTTATCTAAAATAAAAAACAAATTATGTTATCTTAATCTTGATTCTTTTATCTAGGGCATCATATTTAAAAAAAAAATTAAATAAGTTTTAGTATTTTTCTTGGCATGATAATCAACCTAATATTTTTGTGCTAATAACCTAATTTTAGTAAAAAATAAAAACAAAATATAAATAATAATTGAAATATTAAAATAAATATATATTTTAAAACTACACTTATGCATCTACAAAAGGGTATTTTTACATTTATTTTTTAAAATGTTATTTATATGAGTAGGAGTTGTTGAAACATTAAATTTTTTAAATAATGTCATTTTTCTAGTAAATTGGCCTAAAAGTGATGCTACATATGTTGGATGTTGTGGTTGTGTTGTTGATATGTGGTTGTCATTGATGTCAACACTATTAGCATTGATGATTCTAAAGGTTGTATATGTCGAGGAGATATAAAATTAGAGTAAATATGTTGTAGACAATCTATGAAGCTGTGAAGGTCAGAATGGTGGAAAGTTGTGTAAGTTGATATTAAGAGGTCACGCATTAATGGGTTTGTTTCTGATCCTATATAGTATGTTGTCCGGAATTTTCAGAGGTGCGCATCAAAATTGGAGAAAGTTATGAGTTTATGGGTTCCTACAGTTATTTTGTTGTTGTAGTAGGTGTTTCTGCAAGAAGAGAATGCAATTTTTGTAGATTGAGTTGTTCTGTATGCTCCTAAGATGTTTAGTGATGTTTCTAGATTGTATTCTATCATTGTGGTACGTTCACGTTGATCGATGTGTTCGTGAGTGAAGATTTTTTCCTTTGTGTGTTTCGAGTTTTCATGTTCTTGGCCGACATGGTGGCTATAGTCTGTTACAGATCCTTATGGATTAATATTTCAATGCTTGGAATGTTCAAGGATATTGATTTAGGTCTTCATTATCTTGTGGCTGACTTAGGTTGGTACACATTGAGATTTGTTCAAGAATTGGGATGACAATTTATAATTCATTTATTCCTTATTTCTAGCTGACATAGTTATTGATGTAAATTCATGTAGTGGATATATAAGAGAGATTATTTCCTCATTTTTAGGTATGCTCGGTGAATGCATGTGAAGTGTGTGCAAGATATGTGTGAATAAAGATCAAATATTTTGAGTGTGGAGCAGAGTGTGAAGAAGTATTTATGTTCCTAATCAAAACTATCATCAAGCTTTTGAAGAAGCTAAATTCTCAGTTTAACCTCATCAGATGGATTTAATCTAATTGTCTTATGTAAGGTAGTGAGCCTTCCCTTTGACCAGTGAGCTCTAGGTAGTGTTCCTAAATGCATGTGCATTCCTTATTCATTTTCTATTATACTTTTGTCAAGGTATAATTATGGATTAACATCCATTGTGGTGTTTCCCCTAACAGGGTTTCCATGCAAAAATCTTGGTGTTGTGTGTTTCTGATGTGTTGTTGATTCTTGATTTCATTGTTAATTATCAGATATGAGATTAAAGGTTGATAAAGTAGGATAAGTTTTAAATTCTAAAACAATTGATTCACCCCCACTCTCACTTGTCTATCCTTGTTTTGCTAACAATTGGTATCAGAGCAGGTTCCTCTGAATAATTCTAACAACTTGAGGTGATTTGAGATGACATCATACAAGAAGGATAGTCCTAGATTCGATGGTACAAATTACTCTCTGTGGAAGGTCAGAATGAAGTGTCATTTGAAGTGCATTGGTGAACCTTTCTAGAAGATTACAAAGAAAACATACACTATTCCTCGAAATGGTCCCTCTACTCCTAATGAGATCAAAGAAGATGAATCTAATATCAAGGCTATATAAGCATTATTGAGTCCTTTGAAAAATTTAGAGATGAAAAATGTGATAGGAAAGTGGGAGAACATGAAGATGAGTGAAGATGAAAACATCTTTTCTTTCATGCATAAAGTAAAGGAACTAGTGATGGGTATTAGATGTGTTGGCGGAACCTTGGAAGAAGATGAGATTGTGGCTAAGATACTCAGATCTATGCCTGCTTCTTACAAAATAAAATCTCATGCTATTGAAGAACTCAAGATAGTAACAAATGTGACAAGAGATATGCTGATTGGTAAGCTTGCTACCTTTGGGTTGAGTGAATTTGGTGAATCTACTCCCAAAATAGAATCTGCATTCAAAGCTACTGTATTAAGAAAAAGCCAACAAAGATATGATCCGAGAGAAAGTTCAAGGAATACATTCAAGTATGAAGATGAAATGAAACTGATTGAAGATGAAGAAAGAGAGTTAGAAGAAATAGAAGCATTGATTGTAAAAAGAGAAGCCAGAGGACAAGGTAAGTACAAAGGAAAGCTTCCTATTAAATATTTCTCTTGCAGTAAGATAGGTCATTTTGCATCAAGGTGTTCTGAAAGAGTTTCTAAGTACAAACTTGACAAGTATATATTTCAAAAGAAATGTTATTATCCTAAAGAAGGTGTTACTGATGATGAATTTGATAAAGAAACTAGAAATGAAGAAGGATGGGTATTCATTGCTATCAAGGAAAATGGTCCAGTGTCCACTAAATTTGCTGGTACTAACAATATTGAGAAAGCTCTTGCAGCTAGAATTAATGAAAAGGATGAGTGGGTGACTGATAGTGGATGCTCACATCGTATGACTGGTGACAAAATAAAGTTCATAACCTTGGAAAATTATGACGGTGGTGTTGTAAGATTTGGAGATAACAATGCTAGTGTGATTTGTGGCAGAGGCACTATTTTTCTTGGTGGTAAATATAACATTGATGATGTCCTATATGTTGAAGGATTGAAGCACAATTTGTTGAGTGTTTGACAGATGGTTGACAAGGGAAACAATCTTTAGTTCAAGGATGTAAAATGCAAGATTTTGGGAAGCTTGGGAAATGCAATTGCTTCAGGTACAAAGACAAGAGGTAACAATTTTCACTTAAGTGTTGCTAGTTAAAGTTGTTTAATTGCTCAAGTTGATGTAAGTTGGTTATGGCATAGGAGGTTGTGTCATGTGAATTTTGATAACATTGTCAAAGTAAGCTCCACACAAGAAGTCAAAGATCTACCTAAGTTAGTGAAGCCTACTAACACTATATGAAAGGAATGTCAGATGGGAAAGCAAACAAGAATTTATTTTTGGAGCAAACAACATGATTCTAATGGAGTATTAGATTTGGTACATACTGATCTATGTGGTCCATCCAGAATCAGAAGTCTACAAGGAGAAAAGTACTTTATGTTTCTTATTGATGATTATTCTAGAATGATATGGGTTGCTTTCTTGAGATAAAAACATGAGGCATTAGAGAAGCTCAAAAGTTTTAAAGCTATGGCATAAAATGAGACAGGTCTAAAGATCAAATGCTTGAGATTAGACAGAGGTGGTGAGTTCAATTCTTGGGAGTTCAATTTATTCTATGAAGAACATGGAATCGAAAGATGGTTATATGCTCCTCAGACTCCTCAACAAAATGGAGTTGTTGAGAGAAAGAATAGAACAATTCTAGATGCTCCCAGAACTATGATGTTGGAAGGTAATGTTCCTCATATCTATTGGAGAGAAGTTGTAAGCACTGTAGTGTATACTATCAGCCGGGTAAATGTCAATGGTAATTCTGGTAAGACTCCTTTTGAGTTCTGGTTTGGTTATAAGCCTACTGTGAAATATTTCAAAATCTTTGGAAGTGGATGTTATATCAAGAGAGATGAATATATTGGCAAGTTTTATGCTAGAAGTGATGAAGGAATCTTTTTGGGTTACTATATTAAGAGAAAATCCTACCAGTGCTACAATAGAAGATTGAAGAAGATGGTTGCAAGTGCAAATCTAAAAGTTGATGAGGATACTGAAAGATCATCCAAGAACTGTGGATATGATTCAAATGACCAACATGAAAATGCTAATAAAGGAAAGAATTCTCAAAGTCAAGTTCAAATTGTTTTGGTGAATCAAGAAAGTTCAAAAAGTGAAGCAAGTGGAAGTGCACAAGAAAGAACAAGAGAACCAGAAGTTTGTGAAAATCCTAAAGTTCCAAGGTATGTAAAGCTAAATCCTTCTAAAAATCAGATTATAGGAGACAAGAACAAAGGTGTGCAGACTAGAAGAAGAATTGCAGAAGAATATTGCCTGATTTCCAATATTGAACCTAGCAATGTCAATGAATCATGTAAAGACAAATATTGGATGAAAGAAATGAAGGAAGAATTGATCCAAATAGACAAAAATGATACATGGATTCTTGTTCCTAGACCTCAGGATAAGAATGTGATGGGAACCAAATGGGTCTTTCAAAATAAGCTGAATGAACAAGGTAAAGTGATTAGAAATAAATCAAGATTGGTATATAAAGGGTACTCACAGATGGAAGGTATTGATTTTGAAGAAACCTTTTCCCCTGTTGCTAGAATTGAAGCTGTAATATTATTTCTTACTTATGCTACTTTCAAGAACTACAAATTCTATCAAATGGATGTAAATTCAACATTTCTAAATGGTGAATTAGAAGAAGAGGTGTATATTGAGCAACTGGATGGATTTCAACTAACTAACAAAGAAGACATGGTATGTCGATTGAAGAAAGCATTATATGGACTCAAACAAACCCCTAGAGCTTGATATGCTAGACTAGAAAAATACTTGTTGAAGCCTGGATTCAATAAAGGTATTGGTAACAACAATCTATATTTCAAGATGGATCAAGATAAAGAGTTGATTATTGAAGTCTTTGTTGATGAAATTATTTTTGAAGGTGATGATGACTTATGCATGAAATTTGTTGATGAAATGAAGAGTGAATTTGAGATGTTAATGATAGGAGAGCTGAAATTATTTTTAGGATATAACATTACTTAGTTAGATGATGGAATCTTTATATCTCATTCCAAGTATGTGAAAGAATTACTAAAAGAGTTTGGCATGGAAGAATCAAATCCTGTTGGTACACCCATGGTTACCGAATGTAAGTTAAAAAAGAATGATGGTTCTCTTAAGGCTAATCAAACAAGATACAGGTCAATGATTGGTGGATTGCTATACTTGAATTAGACTAGACCAGACATCATGAATGTTGTATGCATGGTTGCTAGATATCAAGCTGATCTGAAGGAATCACATGTGATTGTAGTAAAGAGAATTTTTAGATACTTGAAAGGAACAATTGACTTTGGCTTATGGTATGCAAAATATGATGTTACTTTGAATGCCTTTACAAATGTAGACTGGGAAGGAGATGTGGATGACAGGAAAAGCACAAGTGGTGGTGTATTCTTCTTGGGGAAGAATTTGTTGTGTTGGCTAAGTAAAAAGTAGAATTCCATTTCCTTATCTACTACAGAGGTAGAATATATTGATGTTGCAAAAAATTATACTCAAGTTTTGTGGATGAAGCAGATGTTGAGAGATATCAGAGTTGAGTATGATGATACTATTGCTATATTCTGTGATAATTCAAGTGCCATAAAAATTTCCAAGAATCTCGTACTACACTCAAAGACAAAACATATATCTATCAAGTATCACTTCTTGAGAGACAAAGTGAGTGATAAAGAGGTCAGATTGGAATATGTGCTGACTAAGGAACAAATTGTAGATATCTTCACCAAACCATTACCTAAGGATACTTTTGAGTATATCAAAGGGAATTTAGGGGTGATTTCCCCTCCTAATCTGAACTAAGATGCAAGTATTTGCATCAATCCGTGCACTTACAATCAGATGTTGTTTTGGATTGATGTTATGGTGGCTACAAATCAAGGGGAGTAGTCAGATGATTTAGATATGTGGTTGAGAGCTTGTGTACCTTTTCCATTGATGTCAAAGGGGGAGAAGAGTAATGTGAAAAAACCTTGAGGAAGAAAGGGGGAGAAGATTCATGAGAGAAGAGTAATGTAAGGAGAAGAATAATAGTACGAGAAGAAGACAGTTGTTGGAGAAGAGCTAGTTGTGCTTGATGGTATTTTTTCATTTCATGTGTCGCCATCAATGCCAAAGGGGGATATTGCTGGATGTTGTGGCTGTGTTTTTGATTTGTGGTTGTCATTTATTTCAACACTATTAGCATTGATGACTCTGAAGGCTGTATATGTTGAGGAGATTGATGAAATTAGAATAAATATGTTGTAGATAGTCTATGAAGTTGTGAAGGTCTGAATGGTGGAAAGTTGTGTAAGTTGATATTCAGAGGTCGTACATTAATAGGTTTGTTATTAATCCTATCTAGTATGTTTTTTGGAAGTTTCAGAGGTGCGCATCAAGATTGGACAAAGTTATGAGTTTCTGAGTTCCTATAGTTATTTTGTTACTATAGCAGGTGTTTCTAGAAGAAGAGAATGCAATTTTGGTAAATTAAGTTGTTGTGTATACTCTTGAGATGTTCAATGATGTTTCTAGATCATTTTCTATTATTGTGGTATGTCTCCATTGATTGATGTGTTTGTGATCGAAGATTTTTTCCTTTGTGTGTTCAATTTTTCATGTTCTTTGCTGACATGGTGGTTGTAGCGTGTTGTGGATCCCTATGGATTAATTTTTTAATGCTTGGCATGTTCAAGGATTTTTATTTAGGTCTTTATTATGTTGTGGCCAACTTAGGTTAGAACACATTGAGATTTATTCAAGAATTGGGCCAATAGTTGGTAATTCATTTATTCTATATTTTTGGCCAACGGAGTTGTTGATGTAAATTCATGTAGTGGATATAGAAGAGAAATTGTTTCCTCATTTTTAGGTATGCCCAGTGAATTTATGTGAAGTGTGTGAAAGATATGTGTGAATAAAGATCAAATATTTTGAGTGCAGAGTAGAGTGTGAAGAAGTATTTATGTGCCTAAGCGGAACTATCATCAGGCTTTTGAAGAAGCTAATTTCTCAGTTCAAACTTATGAAATGGATTTAATCTGATTGTCTTATGTAAGGTAGTGAGCCTTCCCTTTGAGCAATGAGCTCTAGGTAGTGTGCTTGAATGCATGTGCATTCCTTCTTCATTTTCTATTATACTTTTAACATGGTATAATTGTGGATTAACCTCCACTGTGGTTTTTCCCCTAACAAGGTTTCCACACAAAAATCATGGTGTTGTGTGTTTCTAATGTGTTTTTGATTCTTGATTTCACTGTTAATGATCAGATATGAGATTAAAGGTTGATAAAAGAAGATAATTTTTAAATTCTAAAACAACTGATTCACCCCCCCCTCTTAGTAGTCTATCCTTGTTTTTCCAACAACATATGCATTTAGCCAGCAATTTTAGCTTGAAAAGTTGTGGAAGTATTTAAATTATCTAGAATAAATCTTACTAGATCATATGTTTGACCAAAATTGATTTTTAGTTATAAATACTAAAATTCACTATGTTGATAAGTTGGCCAAAAGTGTGACATAGGTTTGTAATTTTACCCTCCCTAGTTTAGAAGCTACAAATTCAAGGATGCTACATCACCCTTATTTAGAAGCTAAAACTCCAAGGAAACTAAAATCCCCTAACCTAAGCTACAACCTAGTACAATGAGGCAACAACCTCTTACTACAAAACAAGATCATATATGCATAGATTGGCTCTAAAAAACTAGAGATGCATCAACACATACAATACTTGTTGCAAGCACTTACTATAACTTACTTTATGTTGGTGAAGCTTCACTCTCAACAACACACCCCTAATCAGTGTTCTATCTTGTTGTGCTATACCTGTTCACCATGAATGCAAACACCTAGAGGATATTTTGTGTTACAAACTAGGACTTCCTTGTATGTGTATTATTTTTTTTCTTTGATGCTTTGTTTCTTGTTGAATTAATACATCACTTAACTCTTCCTATCTCTACAACACACTCGATAATATGGAACTCTATTCAGTACAAAATACAACTACAAGTTGTTCTGTCAATACACACACTTCGTGCGGACCTCTCACTTTGATAATATCTGATTATCTTCTTTTTTTGCCAACCTGCAATCTCTACCTCGAGATTCTCTCAACCATACAGGTCAACTCATGCATCAGATTAGGGTTTCCCTCCCAGCAAGATGTCACTTCATCGAGCCGCACACACACTGTATAGATTCACTAAATCTGCTAAAACAAATGACCTGCAGAACCCTAAACCTAAAGTACATTAAATGCATTCTCTTAACAATAGGATTTGATTCTGATCTTGATTATTGGTTAAGTTTTTCTAGAAATCTTCATTGCACAACCTCTGCATTGAGCCTTAAAGCATTAAATTCATTCTCAAAATTTTTGCTAAGAATAGCATCCCACACAACCCTAGGATAGGATTTATATTAAATACATTATGTTATCCATATGATCATATTCTATCTGATCCAATCTCGATCACCTCTATAGTTTGTTTCATCAGCTTGAAGATTAAATCTTCATTTAATTTGGTCATTTTTATAGTCAAACCAATTAATTATTTCTCCTATGTCGGATACCAGATTGAAACTCTATTTACATGGACTTAGCCATTGTATACGTTCATTTTTAAATCTATGTCGTTCATCAATTATCTTCACATCATGATCCTCTAGCTCTCCATTCATCTCAAAACCTTAAAAATATGATCATTAGATCATCTTCTTTAGACATGCATTATTGATCTTCAACTCATCCCTATCACTTGGGAATATCTAATTCCCACTTAGGACACCAAGATTAAATCTGTGATGTCTGATCTTCACCTCATGATCTATGTCATCCATCACTTCCTCATAATGCATCGCTCATCTCTAAGTGCAAAATATCAAATTAAAGTCTTTAATCTAACTTTGTGGATCTCCACTCACTAATGATCACCACTAGATCATTCATCAAATAATCTGCATCATTGATCTCCTTCATAAACCGCTTGCCATACATAGGGTCCACCAAGACACGCATCCAAAATTTGCTCATCCCATGAGCTTTAAAATGGGCCCACACAAACCTTGTGGTGTTTCTAGGTTGTTTCCATTTGTCATCAACGTCATCACCATGCAACTCACAACAACGATGTGAGTTTGTTTGTCGAGTAATCACTCTTCACCATTTTCGGGCCTACATCATTATCCACTATCATCGACTTCATGTCTTTCTATCGAGTCCCACCATCTTCATCAATGGTCAATATCCATCCACCATGAATTAATCTCTACTGCTCTTTGTTGATCCCATGGGACTTAGCCAATATCCACTAGCTTAGCAAAATTGACAAGCACCATCAGATCTTCTTGATCACAATTGTTGATCATACACAATTACTCATTGCGACATCTATTGGCCTCCTATAATGATTTTAACAACTAAGCCTTTATAGTTGTGATTAAGAGATTGGGCATCTAACTTGAATAGCTATCTCAATCATCATGAAGGTACATTTAAATTTTCAACCCAGGGACGTAAACTTGAAATGGGTCAGCACTATATGTGCACTAGGAATCCAAAGTAGCCACATTCATTCTACAACTTAAGAAAGGCGTAATACTGAAAGTAAATTGCTTAGAAGGAAATAACATAGATGATGAACATTAACCAATAACTAAACCAAACTGAAATGCATAACTTAAATGAATATCTGAGCAAACAAATAGGAAACTACTCTATTATGCTTTGGCTGTAGGAATAGTCACATAATGGAATTCTAGTGGCTACAGGAACAGTCAGTGCTAGATTTCTTAACTAATTACTGAACAAAAAATAACAACTAGACTAAAATAAGGTACGGGATGGAATACTCACCAATTGGCCCCCCTTGCATAAGTATTCCCTAAAACTAAGATAGACTCAAATACACAAACTTATAACTTCACTTTTATTCAATAGATAAACATGAGTATAATCAACATAGTTGTATTGTCAAAAAATGAAGAATATGAGTACATAAGTAAATTAACATTCTTCAATTCTAGAGAACTCAAAAGGAAAATAAGATTCCTTATTTATCCATCCACCTAGCAACGTGGTCAACTCTAACAAACGAAGAGGATACCACATTAGGGAAAGCGTGGAAAAGAGTAGGGGTGGCTATGCATGCACAGAACCTACCAGGCACGATTGCCTTAACTCGAATTTAGCATAGCAGTAACTCGAGTGCATTTTAAAAAAAAATTAAGACCACTACAAGGTGGTTACAATCTGATGCATGAGGAATCTCCAGCCACCAATAGCCTTCTCTCCATAAATGACCACCTTGTTGACCACTATGGTACACGTCCAACTGGCCGGATCTTCTTGGATTGCAGGCCTCAAATTATCTACATGAAAACTTTAGCACACACAACAAATACATATCCATAATCATCTTAAAGTGACATTCATTAACCATGTGCAAAATTATCAAAAATAGTCCATATAGAATATCAATATCATTTGGAAGCTTATGAAAATAAATGTATGTCCAAGGTCTATGATTTAAGGAAATATTATAAAAATATCAACTCCCAAGCATCAAAGTCTTATGTTACTGGAAGAAATTGAAAACAACCATATCAACAATTAAACCATAAACTAGACTCATCATTCCCCCCCCAACCTAATGTCTTACTAGTCCTCTAGTAGGGGAAGAGTTGTGATTTTGTTTGGTCAATGCCCTGAAGTTGGCAACTACAAGCTATCCCAACTTTTTTTTTTCCATGTCTCAGTTAGGATCCCAATAGAACCCTTGTTGCTTGTCCAACCTGCTCCATCTCTATCTTTCATCAGCTATGTCATACCTGTAATATTTGAAGTTTGGCATAAGCCACAGTAGGATAGGTGGCTGGAAAATTAGTGGAAGACAAAATTGTCCTTTTGTTCTTCCATTGTGCACATATCTTTCAGCCCTCTTGAGTGTTGTAGCATAGTTGTGCATGGAATGGGGCTCAACTTGCTTCAAATCATCAGTTAGGTTGTTCCATATTTGTGACAGATATCCCATCACAAATTCTCCTATGGTTCTTTCCATCTCTTCATATGCTTTATACACTGCCTCTCTTAGGCAGGACACTGCAACTATAGCTTGGCTGGTATAAAATTTTGTGCCAATCATTAAAAATATCTCTTCGATGTCTAGATGTAGCCCTAATGGGCAGGGGGATGTTGGATTCAATTTTCCTGTAAATCCTATATTGCTTTCCCTACCTTACCTCATTTTATATCCAAGATATGAATGCTCTTAATTAGACATCCCCAACATATAACAGTGGATTCCAATCATTGTCTTTGGTAACAAAATAATTATGTAAATAAAATTCACACAAAAAAAAATTCATCTCAGAGGGAGCAATTAGAAAAGCATTGAAGAATTCAGTAGGGGTTTCAATTGAGGGGTTCAAACCTGAAATAATCTTTGCAAATTTGAAAGAAAGATGATTCTCCTCTAAATACAAAGCATATACCCTCGGAGGAGCCTTACACTCCAATATCTTTGGCACTAAAGTTGTCATGTCATCCACCTTCTTCTTTAAAACAACGATTTCTACATTCTTATCTTCAATTTCCTCACTTTTCTATTCAACTTCCTTCTTTAGCCTACATTTTTTTCTTTCCATTCCTCCTCTCTTCTTTGTACTTCTTTCAACAAGTTTAGAATTACCATATTCATTGAAAAATTAGAGGGCTCATGCACCCCTACTATTATTTTACCTAGCACTTGTGCTTTCCCTTGGTAGAGTACCATTTGTAGGGCTTCTTCTTGCTCAACCAATTCTGGATGTAGGGGTGCTCTCACCTCAAGATGTAGGGCCTCTTATTCTTGTTCTTTCTATAGGAGTTCCAAATTTTCCTCACATGCTTGTTTTTCAACTTGTTCAACAATATCAGCAAGGTCAACTAGTGTTAAATTTGTTGCTTCTTCGAACACATTCTTTTCTTTATCATTTACCTGCTCCATTGGAGCTTTTGTATCCTCCTATGGAAACTTTCCAGGTTTAGGGCTTCCCTCGGGAGATACTCCAACAACTAGCCTAGTTGACTTTGATTTTCTAGGAGGGTTTCTTTGTTTTTCTTTTGCTGCAAGAAGAATAGTGTTAGCCTTCTATTTCCTAGAGCTTGACACTTCTTTTTCTGCCATTTTCTTTTTAGCTTTTCCTTCCTTCAGCTCTGTCCTCTTCTTTTGTGCCCTATTTTTCATTAATGTGCCAAGAGGGACACCATCATCAAAATTGGGAGAGGAACTCTCTTTATCATAATGCTCTTCCTTAGAAGAACTAATCTCAATAGCTTGTGTGGCTATAGGAGGGTTTCCACTAGGGCTTGCATCAAAAGTTGAGGTACTAGCAATGGCCCCAACATTGCTTCTTCTCCTCCAAACACTACAAGGTTGAGGTAAAACCCTAGGTTGGAAATGCTCTGGTATAATTTGATCAATTCTCAAAAATTCTTCCCAGGAAATATTAGACACATCATGCAGAGATTTTTTAACTAATAATTTAATTAGACAATGGTGGGAAACAGAATTGTCCCTACCTTTCTAGGTTTCTACTTCCATGATCAAAAGAAGGTGATATGGCACGTTGGGCACATTCATTCTCCTTCTGTGCCTCATCTGGTTCAGAAGCTTAAAATGTACGGAATGCAAATTTGACTGGTGACCTTCGCAAGTGATATATTTGACAACATAGACTGCAACCTGCTTCCATAACTCGGGTTGAGAAGTCATCTTTTCTCCTTTTTTGTCTATGTTCAATGGATGGTCATTAGGCTCTTTGAATTCGACCCTAGCTAACCTGGCATCCCTGGCAGCAAGGTAATTTTTGTTGTCGGTAGGTAACCCCGTAACTTTTGCAGTTCTCTCCTCCATAGCTATGACTTCCAACCGTTTTACTATGGCTTTTCCTTCAAACAATGTCTAGGTGAATTCTAATGCAACACCTTCATTGAAACCATCCAGCTCTAATAAATAATCTAACCATCCATAGTTTCTAAATTCAGCTAGGCAAGGTGCATCCTATAGTAAGACTTCATGAACCATGGGTTCATTTTGAATCAACCCACCTCCCATTGTCTTCAATCAAACAATTACTTTGCAAATATTTTCTTCCTACAATTCTACTAAATTCCAATGCTAGTGTCGTTTGAATATTACTTTTTGGCTTGGGATTATGATAGGAACAATTAAAGCAATAAAGGAGTAATAAATGCAGGTTGTGATTAAGGAAAGAGGTGGTGGAGGATATGCAGTTTGCACATACGAGCTATCATTTCAGAATTCAAATTGGCTCAATCACTTAAGTCTTTCTGACATGAATCAGCATAGATATACATGTAGACATGGCATTGACATGTTCCCCCATCCAACCTAAATTTTCACATCTGTCCTCACATGTGAGGTGAAAGGATGATTTGACAGGGGCAGAAAATGATGACGTGCTATGTCGAATGCCCATATTAATTTATAACAATTAAATAAATTCACTAGAAGGCAATTAAGATATAATAATTAATGCGTTCATACCTGAATTCGCGGAAGATTTATTGTAAAGAACATGGAGAGTACAATTCATTTCCAAGAAATCAATTGAGCAATTAATGAAAGCGAAGTGGAATGAGAAGGAGTAAAATGAAGTGAAGTGAAATGATGGTGGTGAGGTGGAATGAATGGGCGGATGGGTGAAGAAGTGGACCCCCACAAAGTGGGAATATTTATTATGAGAAGTGACATACCTTAATTAGCTAGAAGAAGGGACACAAGGTCCACTTCCTTTAGCTGCAGGAAGTTCGGGTGCTGCATATTGAGTGAATTATTGCAGGAACTCCTCCTTAGAAGTTGGCTTGTGATACAATCTTAGGTGATGACCATTCACTAGCAGCTTAAACCTGATGGGGTCAATGGTAGTAAGCTGAACAACTCTAGTGGAAAATACTTTAGCCACCTCATAAGGTCTAAGCCATCTTGTTTGCTATTTTCCTGCATTATCCTAATATCTTGTTTCATAGAGCAGTGCCTAATCTTCAGGCTGAAATTTCTTATCCTTGATGAATTTATCATGTGATCTTATTATTTGATTATGCACTACCTCTGTGTGATGTAAGGTTTCCTTCCTCATCTCATCCAAAGAATTCAGTTGTAGGATTCTATCTCTTTATGCCTCAAAAATATCCATACCCAATTCTACTATAGTTCTAAGAGTCTTATGCTTAAATTCAATGGGAATCATAGTTGTCTTTCCATAGAACAACTCAAATGGAGTGAATCTTGTAATTGTTTTCCAAGTGGTTCTCTAAGCCCAAATAACTTTTGGTAGCCTGGTTGCCAAATTTTTTTATGGATAGCCATTATTTTGGTGAAAATGGCTTCAATTTATCTATTAGTCACCTCAACTTGGCCATTGGCCTAGGGGTGATAAGGAGTATACTTCATGTGCCTAACTTTGTACTCATTGACCAGTGATGTAATAAGGGTGGAAGTGAATTGAGTCCCTTGATAAATAGCTATCTCTCTTGGAACTCCATACTATGTGAAAATTTCCTCATACAATTTTTTTGCAACCTTAGTATATCTTGCATTCTTCATGGCCTTAAGTTCTACCTATTTAGTTACATAATCGGTGCATACTAAAATATAGGATTTACCTTTTGATGAAGGATTAATGGGTCCTACAAAATCTAGTCCCCAATCATCAAATTGGTTGATTACTACCCAAGGAAAAAGTGGCATCTCATCATATTTTGTTGGCCAACCCATCCTTTGGCATATGTCACACTTCCTTGTATATCTCCATGCATCTTTGTGGAGTGTTGGCCAATAATACCTTGTGTTCAAAATCTTCATTGTTGTCCTCTTGGCTACAAAATGTCCTCCATTGGTTTCATCGTGACATGCATGAAAACTATCAAATTTCTCATCTTCCCTCACACATCTCCTGATGACATGGTTAGGTCCAGTATAGAACAAACATCTAGTAATCCATGAGAAGGGAAAATATTTTTCAATGAGCAGTCTCCTTTCTTTTGGAGAGAAGTGAGGAAGAGCTCTCCTTGTGACCATAAAATTAGTTATGTCAGCATACCAAGGTGTATGCACACTGATGGAAAATAATTCTTCATCAAGGAAAGAATCATCTATAACTTGATTGTCCTCTAATGTGGTCATTCTTGAAAGAAAATCTGCAACAACATTGGCTTTCCCTGGTTTATCCACAATGGTTATATCAAACTTCTGCATCAATATTAATCATCTTGCTAGCCTTTTGGAAATTAAAGGTTTGTTCATAAAGTATTTTTTGGATGTTGTGATAATGTTGCTGATATTTGGTTGTCATTGATGTCAACACTATTAGCATTAATGATTTTGTAGGTTGTATATGTCGAGGACATTAAGAAAATTGTAATAAATATATTGTAGGTAGATAGTGAAGATGAGAAGGTTAGAATGGTGGAAAGTTTTGTACGTTAATATTCAAGTGGTGTGCATTAAAGGGTTTGATGTTGAGTATATCTAGTATTTTTTCTGAAATTTGCAGTGGTACACATCAAGATTTGATTAAGTTATGAAGTCCTATGTTCCTACAGTCATTATATTACTGTAGCAGGTGTTCTTGGAAGAAGAGGATGAAATTTTGGGAATTTTAGTTGTTTCGCATGTTCCTGTGATTTTCATGGATAAGTCTAGATCATACTCTATTCTTTATGTAAATCTGAATTGATCGAAGTGATCGTGATCAGAGATTTTTCTGATGTGTGCTCGAGTTTTCATGTTCTTGGCCGACATAATGGTGGTGACATGTTGCAGATCCATGAGGATTAATATTTTATTGTTTGGAATGTAAGAAGGTGTTTATTTGGGTCCTCACTATGATTTTGATCAACTTGTCCTAGTTCACATTGACATTTATTTATGTCTTGAGGCCGACAGTTGTAATTTATTCTTTATTTGTGGCCAATAGAGTAGTTGATACAAATCAATGTAGCGAATATATAAGAGAGGTTTTTTTCCTCATTTTGAGGGAGTGCTCAATTTTTGTGTGAAGTAAATGTGTGAATAAACATCAAATCATTCAAGAGCGGATCATAGATTGAGTAGAGTGTGGAAGAGTGTGTAGAATTTTTTTTGTGCCTAACCAAAACTGTCATCAAGCTTTTGTAGAAGCTAATTTCTCCATTCAAGCTCATTAGATGGATTTAATCTAATTATTGTAAGTAAGGAAGTGAGACTTCCTTTTAGCAGTGAGCTCTAGGTAGTGTTCTTGAATGCAAGTGCATTCCTTATTCATTCTTCATTATAATTCTAATAGGGTATAATCTTGTGGACTAACATCCATCATTGTTTTTCCCCTAACAAGGTTTCCACATATAAAATCTTGGTGTTCATGTGTCTCTAATGTGTTATTGATTTATGCTTGCACTTTTAATTATCAGATCTGAGATAAAGGTTGATGAATTTTGAATAAGTTTGATTTTGGTAACAATTAATTCACTCCCCCCTCTTAGTTGTCTATCCTTTATTTGCCAAAAATTTATATCAGAGCAGGTTCCTCTAAATGGAAAGCTTAATAGCTTGAGGTGATCTAAGATGGCATCATACAAGAAGGATAGTCCTAGATTCAATGGTGCAAAATAGTCTTTATGGAAATTTAGAATGGAATGTCATTTGAGGTGCATTGGTGAGCCTTTCTGGAAGATTACAAAGAATGCATTTACTATTCCTCAGAATGGTCCATCTACTATTGATGAAATAAAAGAAGCTAAAATAAATACCAGGGCTATTGAGGCATTGGTGAGTTCTTTGGTTGATTCAAAAATGACAAATGTGATAGGTCTAAAGACTACACATGAGATCAAGAAAAATTTGGAAACATTGTATGAAGGAGATCCAGTAGTGAAATTTGCTAAGCTACAAAGTCTAAAAGGCAAGTGGGAGGACATGGAGATGAGTGAAGATGAGAACATATTTTCCTTCTCTCAAAAGGTAAATGAACTTGTGATGAGCATTAGATGTGTCAGTGAAACCTTGGATGAAGAAGAGATTGTGGCTAAAATAATTAGATATGTACCTCCTTCCTACGAAGCAAAATCTCATGTTATTGATGAGCTCAGGATAGTAACAAATTTGACAAGAGACATGTTGATTGGGAAACTTGTTGCCTTTGCATTAAGTGAATTTGGTGAATCTACTCCTAAGATTGAATCTACATTCAAATCTACTGTATATGAGAAAAGAAAGCAAAGATATGATCTAGAAGATAGTTCCAAGAAGACATCCAATAATGAAGATGAGATGAAATAGATTGAAGATGAAGAAAAAGAACTAGAAGAACTGGAAGCATTGATTGTGAAAAGAGAAGCTAGAGGTCATGGTAAGTACAAAGGAAAGTTACCTATCAAATTTTTTTCTTGTAGTAAGATATGTCATTTTGCATCAAGATGTCTTGAAAGAGTCTCTAAGTACAAACCTAAGAAGACTACATTCCAAAAGAAATGTTATTATGCTCAAGAAGGTGTTACTGATGATGAATCTAATAAATAAACTGGAAATGAAGATGAATGGGTATTCATTTCTATCAAAGAAAATAGTCAGGTGTCCATTGAATCTACTAGTAATGTGAATGTTGAGAAATCTCTTGTAGAAAAAATTGAAGAAAAGGATTAGTGGGCAATTGACAGCGAATGTTCACATCATATGAATGGTGATAAAATAAAATTTGTAATCTTGGAAAACTATGATGGTGGTGTTGTAAGATTTGGAGACAACACTGCTAGTGTGATTCATGGCAGAGGCACTATTTATTTTTGTGGTTAGCACACAATACTGATGATGTTCATTATGTAGAAGGCTTAAAGCATAACTTGTTGAGTGTTGGAAAAATGGTAGACAAGGGTTACAATATTCAGTTCAAGGATGGTAAGTGTAGAATAAGGGGAAGTTTTAGAAATAGGATTACTTTAGGTACAAAGACAAAAGGTAATAATTTTCACTTGAGTGCTTCTAGTGAAAGTTGTTTAATTTCTCAAAATGATGTAATCTAGTTATGGAATAGGAAGTTGGGTCATGTGAAATTTGTTAACATTGTCAAGATAATATCTACCCAAGCAGTTAGAGATCTTCCTAAGTTAGCAAAGCTTACTAACACTATGTGCAAGGAATGTCATATGGGGAAACAAACTAGAAATTATTTCCAGAGAAAATTGTACAACTCTAATGGAGTACTAGTCTTGATAACCACTAACTTATGTGGTCCATCCAAAATCAGAAACCTTCAAGGTGAAAGGTACTTTATGTTGCTTATTGATGATTACTCTAGAATGATATGGGTTGCTTTCTTAAGAGAAAAACATGAAGCATTAGAAAATTTCAAAAGCTTCAAAGCTATGGTAGAAAATAAGACAGGTCAAAAGATCAAATGCCTAAGGTCATACAGAGGTGGTGAATTCACTTCCTAGGAATTCAATTATTTTTGTGAAGAGCATGGAATCCAAAGACAACTATCTACCCCCCTGGACCCCTCAATGAAATGGATTTGTTGAAAGAAAGAAAAGAACCATTCTAGACACTACTAGAACCATGATATTGGAAGCAAATGTTCCTCATTTCTACTAGAGAGAAGTTGTAAGTACTATTGTGTACACCATTAACCAGGTGAATATCAATAGTAATTCTGGTAAGACCCCTTTTGAGCTGTGGTTTGGTTATAAGCCTATTGCCAAATATTTCAAGATTTTTGGAAGTAAATGCTACATCAAGAGAGATGATGATATAGAATGGTTTGATGCTAGAAGTGATGAAGGAATAATTTTAGGCTACTCTACTAAGAGAAAGGCTTACCGGTGCTTTAATAAAAGGTTGAAAAAAATGGTTTGAAAGTGCAAATGCCAAAGTTGATGAAGATATTGATAGACCATCCAAATGTATTGGATATGATTTAGATGATCAGTATGATAGTGCTAACAATGGAAATAATTTTCAGACATAATCAGCTTCAATTTTTTTTGGTGAACCAAGGGAATGAAGAAGCAAAAACTAGTAGAAGTGCAGAAGAAAGAACACAAGAACAAGAAGTCAGAGAAAATCCTAAGACTCCCAAGTATGTAAGGAAAAATCATTTTGACAATCAGATCATAAGAGACAAAAGAACAGGTGTGAAAACTAGAAGAATAATTCTAGAAGAGTATTGTTTAATTTCCAAAATTGAGCCTAGCAATATCAATGAAGCATGCAAAGATGAATATTGGATGGAAGCCATGAAAGAAGAACTAATGCAGATAGAGAAAAATGATACATGGGATCTTGTTCCTAGACCTCAGAACAAAAATGTGATTGGAAATAAATGGGTGTTTTGGAATAAGTTGAATGAACAAGGTGAAGTGGTTAGAAACAAAGAAATACTGGTTTTCAAATAATAATCACAAATGGAAGGTATTTATTTTGAAGAAACTTTTTCCCCAATTACTAGAATTGAAGCTATAAGATTATTTCTTGCTTATGCTGCTTTTAAGAATTACAAAGTCTATCAGATGGATGTAAAGTCAACATTTCTAAATGGTGAGCTAGAAGAAGAAGTATATGTTGAACAACTAGATGGATTTCAACTGACTAACAAAGAAAACATGGTATGCCAATTGAAGAAATATCTATATGGAATTAAGCAAGCTCCTAGAGCTTGGTATGATAGATTGGATAAATACTTGTTGAAACTTGGATTCAATAAAGGTATTGTTGACAACAATCTATATTTCAAGTTGGATCAAAATAAATAATTGATCATTGAAGTCTTTGTTCATGACATTATTCTTGAAGGCGATGATGACTTGTGTATGAAGTTTGCTGATGAAATGAAAAGTAAGTCTGAAATGTCAATGACAAGAGAGCTGAAATTAATTTTAGGATTGCAAATTACTCAGTTAGATGATGGAATTTTTATATCTTAGTCTAAATATGTAAAAGAGTTATTGAAAAAGTTTGGCATGGAATAGTCAAAGATAGTTGGTACACATATGGTAACTGGATGCAAACTTACACAAAACGATGATTCTCCTAAAGCAAATCAAACAAGATATAGGTCAATGATTGGTGGATTACTCTATTTGACTCAGACCAAGCTAGATATAATGAATGTTCTATGCATGGTTGGTAGATATCAAGTTGATCCTAAAGAGTCTCACTACTGTGAAAAGAATCTTTAGATATCTAAAAGGGATAGTTGATCTTAGTCTTTGGTATCCTAGGGATGATGATCTTATCCTGAGTGCTTTCACTAATGTTGATTGGGAAGGAGATGTGAATGAGAGGAAGAGTACCGGTGGTAGTGCATTATTCTTAGGAAAGAAGTTGGTATATTGGCTAAGCAAAAAGTAGAATTTTGTTTCATTATCTACTGCTAAGGAAGAATATATTGTTGCTGAAAATAGTTGTACTCAAGTATTGTGGATGAAGTAGATACTAAGAGATGTCAGAATTGAGTATGAAGAACCCATTTCCATATTCTGTGACAATTTAAGTGGCATTAACATTTCCAAGAATCTAGTGTTTCATTACAAAATAAAGCATATATCCATCAAATATCACTTCCGGAGAGATAAAGTAAGTGAAAAAGAAGTTAGATTGGAGTATATACCTACCAAGGAGAAAATCGCAGACATCTTTACTAAGCCATTGCCTAAGGATACTTTTAAGTACCTCAGAGGAAAGTTAGGGGTGATTTCCCCTCCTAATCAAAACTAAGTGATTCAGGTCTTTGCATCAGTCCATGAATTCATAGCCATATCCTATTCTAGATTGATGTTGTGGTGGATGCTACTCCAGGGGAGTAGTCAGATGTGCTAAATATGTGGTTTGAAGCTTGTGTACCTTTTCCATTGATGTCAAAGGGGGATAGGAGCAATGTGAAAAATGTGGAAGAGGAGAAATGTGGAAAACATGAGAGAAGAACAAAGTGGAAAAAGAGAACACAGGAAATGAGTACACAATCTAAGGGGGATATTGTTGGAAAAGAGCTAGTTGTGTTGATGGTATTATTTTTCACATCATGTGTTGCCATCAATGCCAAAGGGGGAGATTGTTGGATGTTGTGGTTATTTTGTTGATATGTGGTTGTTATTGATGTCAACACTATTAGCATTAATGATTATGAATGTTGTATATGTCGAGGATATTGAGAAAATTGTAATAAATATATTGCAAGCAGCCAGTAAAGTTGAGAAGGTTAGAATGGTGGAAAATTTTGTATGTTAATCTTCAGGTGGTGTGCATTAAAGGGTTTGTTTCTGAGTATATCTAGTATGTTGTCTGAAAGTTTCAGTGGTACACATCAATATTTGAGTAAGTTATGAAGTCCTACGTCCCTACAGTCATTTTGTTACTGTAGTAGGTGTTCTTGGAAGAAGAGGATGAAATTATAGGAATTTTAGTTGTTGCACATGTTCTTGTGACATTCATGGATAAGTCTAGATTGTACTCTATTCTTTTTGTATGTCCACATTGATCGAAGTGATCATGATCAGATATTTTTCTGATGTGTGCTCGAGTTCTCATGTTCTTGGCCGACATGATGGTGGTGGCATGTTGCAGATCCATGAGGATTAATATTTTATTGATTGGTGTGTTTGAAGGTGTTTATTTGGGTCCTTGCTATGATTGTGACCAAATTGTGTTGGCGTGCATTGATATTTATTTATGTATTGAGGTCAACAGTTATAATTTATTATTTATTTATGGTCGACAGAGTAGTTGATGCAAATCCGTGTAGTGGATATATAAGAGAGGTTGTTTTCCTCATTTGGAGGGAGTGTCTGATGTGTGTGTGAAGTACATGTGTGAATAAAGATCAAATCATTCAAGAGAAGAGCATAGATTGAGCAAAGTGTGGAAGAGTGTGTAGAATTTTTTCTATGCCTAATTAGAATTGTCATCAGGCTTTTGTAGAAGCTAATTTCTCAGTTCAAGCTCATCAGATAGATTTAATCTGATTATTGTATGTAAGGTAGTGAGCCTTCCTCTGATTAGTGAGCTCTAGGAATTGTTCCTGAATGCAAGTGCATTCCTTATTCATTCTTCATTATACTTCTGATAGGGTATAATCTTGCGGACTAACATCCACCATGGTTTTTCCCCTAATAGGGTTTCCATGTATAAAATCCTAGTGTTCATGTGTCTCTAATGTGTTATTGATTTATGCTTGCACTATTAATTATCATATCTAAGATTAAAGGTTGATGAATGTTGAATAAGTCTGATTTTGGTAATAACTGATTCACCCCCCTCTCAATTGTTTATCCTTGTTTTGCCAACAGTATCTAATGGTTGTATGATCAGTGTGCACAAATATTTGGTAGCCTGTTATGTAAATTATGATTTTTTTAAAATCATAGATGACTACTAACATTTATTTTTTTGTCACTATATAGTTGAATTCAGCTCCTTGAAGATTTTTGCTGACAAAGTAAATGACATTTTCAATAGCTCCTTCTTTCTATCCTAGGATTGCTCCTATAGCATAGTCTGATGCATTTTTATGGATTTGAAAATGAATCTCCCAATTAGGTCCCTTAAGTACAAGAGCATGAGTTAAAGTTGCTTTCAAATAAGAAAATTCTCTTTCATAGTCTTGTCAATTGGAACTCGGAGATTATACAATGGTGCTGCCATTTTTCTGAAGTCCTTAATAAAGCTCCTATAATAACTTGCATGTCCTAAGAAACTCCTAACATATTTTTTTTTGTGAGAATAGGCTGATTGGTAATTACCTCAATCTTTGCAGGATCTACTTGAATTCCTTTGTGAGAGATGTAGTGGCCAAGAACTACACCTTCTTGCATCATCATGAAGCACTTCTCACTATTTAAAGATAGGTTGTGGTCTTCACATCTCTGTAAGGATCTCTTAAGATTCTCCAATGCTTCATTGAAATCATCACAATAAGTAGTGAAATCATCCATATAAATTTACACACAATCATGAGAGATGTTTGAAAATATGTTGATGACTACCCTCTGAAAAGTTATGGGTGCATTACATAATCCAAATGGAAGTATTGAGCAGGCATAGGCTCCCCATGGTAGGTAAAGGTGGTCTTCTCGTAGTCCTCAGGTGCAATTTGGATCTGATTATAGCCACTGAATCCATCAAAAAAAGAAAAGTATTATTTTCCTGCAAGTGAGTCCATAACTTGATCTATGAATGGTAAGGGGAAATGGTCCTTTTTGGTGGCAGAGTTAAGTTCCCTGTAATCAATACAAAATCGCCACTTCTCTCCTTTTTTGGGCACAATCACCAATGGGGACACCCACTGAATATCTGAAATGGGGTAGATAAATACTCCATCTAGCAATTGTGTAGCTCCCCTTTTACTATTTCTCTCAATGCAGGGTTAATTTTTCTTTGCGACTGCCTAATTGGTGTACAATTATCTCTTATATATATCCTATGAGTGCAAAGTTTAGGATCCAATCCCTTCATATCATGATAGTCCCATGCAAATGCATTTTGGTGGGCTCTCAGCAATTTTACCAATGACAATTGTCGTTCTTCACTCAATTTACTGTTGATATTCAGATATTTCCCTTTTGACACTTGCATTTGTGTAGTTAACTCAACCATATCTACTTCACCAATGCTTGGTACCTTGAGTTCATGTGGCAGTGATGCATGAAACATACTTGTTGCTGCAAGAAATGTCTTTGCAAGAAGTGTGGCTACAGGAAGAGCAGCTACAAGATGAGTGACTATAGGAAAGGTCTTTGTAGGAAGAGCGATTATAGGAAGAGCGGGTAGGAGTGTTTGCACTATAATAGCATAATTAGATACATGAGAGTACAATGCTTCCTCTACCTCATAATGGTTCTGAATGATGTGAGATAATAATTCATCTTCATCCTGAAGCTACAAGAAGGGACTTTTGTGTAAGATCATAAGTTGTGCCACAAAATCAACTTCATCAGCCTCTTCACCAATGTGTGGCCATACTAGATTATTCTTATCATGGGATGGCTGAGTGGGAGGGTAGAGAACAAGTTTTTTGGTGCTCTTTCCATTACAAGTGGTCATGTCTCCTATTTGACATCCAATATAAGCATCTATTATTTCTAACCATGGTCTTCCAAGAATAATGGGGTAACCGCCTAGTGTGGCTTTAGGAGAAAGAATCATAAAATTTGTTGGATATTCCCAAGATTCTAGAGTTACTACTAGATATTTCACTATACCATCAGGCTTAACAAAAGAACTATCGACAAGTTGCAAGATAGTAGGAGTAAGTCTCATGCTTACAATATTTAGTTGTTGTGTAGGATGTCCTTAGTCATCACATTTATTGTTGCTCCCAAATCAATCAGAGCATTCTTTATCTACATCCCATTTATAACAACTCCTACCACAAGACTCCCTAGGTCATTGTACTTGGGAACAATCACTTTCCCAAGCATAATGTCAACAAGTTTTCCCACCACATGAACTATAGTGGGGTCTTTCTTCTTCTTGCCTAGCTTCTTAAGGCTTGCTTCCTTGATTACTTTTCCATATATGGGAAAATATTTGTTGGCCTGAAATAAAGGTATCTAGAGATATATGTGCTTCAACTGATATAGAATGTAAAAGGTTGTGTCCTCCTTTTCTTCCTTTTGTTTCATAGTTTCCAACCTCTGGGGAAATGGTGGTTTAGGATCAGTTTGCTTGGCTAAGACTAGTTCAATATTTTTAGGTGCTCTTGGCTGAAAAGTGACATTTAGAGGCTCCTCCTCTTCCACAGGAAGCTCAGTGATAATAGATGTAGAAGGAGCTCGGAAAGTGGTTCCTGAATGCAAACGAATGTCACTTACACTCACAACATATGTAGGGAATGGATGTGGATCAACAGAGTATACTAGTTGTTATTGTTATTTATTATTTGGGTTAGGTGTGGGCTGGGCTGGTAGCTGAGAAGGTTTAGGCACATTTGAACTTGGATTAGTAGGAGGAGGCATTATAGCAAGTTTTTGGGGTTGAGAAGGTGGTTGCATGTAATTGGTTGTCTGGCTTGGCCATTATTGTCCTCCCATCCATTGAGATGTTTGCTGCCAGTTTCTTACAGGTGGCTACCAATTTCCTCGAAAATGTTGCCAATTCCCCTAAGGTTGTTTCCATTGGGGTGGAGAGTTTTGGTGATTGGGCCAAGCATTTGGAGGGTTATTCCAAGGTTGTGGTGGATATCCTCCATAATTGGATGGATATGGGGGTTGACATTGATTACTAGATGAATAAGAATTGAAATATGGCCCAACAAAAGATAGTGGAATGGGTGGCATACCCTATCTTGGAACCCATGACCTCCTTTGTGCAACATATTATACTTGATCATCTTCACCCTTGATCAGCTTGAACTTGAGTGCCATCTAGTTGCTATCAATATTAGCTATCATATTTTATCTACAACCCTTCTTATTTTGTTTGCAATGAGGGTAATATTCTGCCAACATTGCCTCTACCTCCTCTTGTTTCTTCTTGGCCTGAAGTGAATCTAGCTAAGTATCCATATTGTTTATAATGTCTTGCTTGAAATCTACTAGTAAGTGAGTAATCTCCATCCTTGAAACTCCATTGGTGGATGACTTACCCATAGAATATTGGTATGCTCTCCCCTTCTTTAAGGCTGCCCTAGAATAATTTTGACATATCTTCTTGATATCTTCCCAAGGAACTTGGGTGATATCTCCTCCTCCCATTAGGTCCAAGGCATCAATCCAGCTATCAATAATTCCTCTCAACAAAAGCAACTTATGTGATTCTTCATTGAGTGTATGGTGTGGAGATTTCTACAAGCAAAACAAAAACCTTGAAATATAATCCTCTAGGTTCTCATCTTCCTTTTTTTGCATCCTAAATATGTCATCTCCCCTCATGTCACTACCCCTGCAATACTCTTTGTACTTCTCAAGGAAATTTTCCTTCATGTCCTCCCAAGTATTCACAGTATCTCTTCCTAAGATCATGAACCATCTTAATACAACTTCCTTCAAGGTGGAAGGGAATAGCTTAAGCCTATGGGCATTAGTGGTATAGTCATAACTTCTGCAGAGTATATCAAACTCAAACAAGAATGTATCAGGATCTTCTACGACAATTCCATTGAACTTACGAAGAACTAAGGCAAGGATATTTTTGAGGTTCTCTACTTCATTCTGGTAAGAAATGGGGAAAGGAAAATCTAGTTGGTTAGCTCTATTAGGTCCGTTTCCATTTGCATCACCCATGCCTACTTGATGAAATTACAAAGAAAGGGGGTTCTCAATCTAATTTCGATCTTCAAAGGAAGCTTCAGAACTAGTCAGATCTGGAAATGTATCAACAAAAAGGTGTGGTTCTTCTTCTTCATCATCTTTGGGTAGGTTCTAATACTCAACTATCTAGAATAAATCAAGACTATTAGGATGGAATCTCCCACAAGCATCTCTTATTCTTTCTCTATGTATATGGTATCAACTCACTATCAGCTAGCTCACACAAAAAATTGGCAAAAGAATAGGGGGTCATTACTCTTATAACAAGGGGTATACTAATAATAACTCCAAAAATACTACAGCAAGAAAAACTAGCAATGACTCCAAAGAACTATCTAGTTTGACACCATCCCCGACAACGGTGCCAAAAACCATTGTTTTCTGTAATGATTTTAACAACTAAGCCTTTACATCTATGATTCATAGATTGGACATCTAACTTGAATAGCTATCTCAATCATCATGAAGGTGAATTTAAATTGTAAACACAGGGATGTAAACTTGAAATGGGTCAACATTGTATGTGTACTAGGAATCCAAAGTAGCCACATTCATTCTACAGCTTAAGAAAGGCATAGTACTAAAAGTAAATTGCTTGAAAGGAAATAAAATAGATGTTGGAAATTAACCAATAACTAGAACAAACTGAAATGCATGATAGAAATGAAAATCTGAGCAAACAAACATGAAACTACTGTATTCTGCTTTGGCTATAAGAACAATCACAAAATGGAATTCTAGTGGTTGCAAGAACAATCAGTACTAGATTTCTCAACTAATTACTAAATAGAAAATAACAACTAAACTAAACTAAGGTATGGGATGGAATACTCACCAAGTGGACCCCATTGGATAAGTATTCCCTAAAACTAATATAGACTCAGATGCATGAACTTATAACTTCATTTTTATTCAATAGAGAATACAAGTACATCAGTAAAATAACATTCTTTGACTTCAAAGAGCTCAAAAGGATTATTAGAGTCCTTATTTATCCAACCATCGAGCAAGGCAATCAACTCCAGCAAACGCAAAGGACACCACATTAGGGAAAGTACAAAAAAGAGTAGGGGTGGCTACGCATGCACAAAACCTGTTAGGCATGATTTCCTTAACTCGAATCTAGCACAATAGTAATGTCAATGCATGATCAACATAATTTAAGACCACTACAAGGCGGTTACAATTCGGTGCATGAGGAATCCCAAGCCACCAAGAGCCTTGTCTCCATAAATGACCACCTGGTTGACCAATATGGCACACGTCCAGTTGGTGGGATCTTCTTGAATTGCAGGCCTCAAATTATCTGCATGACAACGTTAGCATGCACAACAACTACATGTCCATAATCATCTTAAAATGACATTCATTAATCACATGCAAAATTAACATAAACAGTTCATATAGCATATCGATATCATTTGAAAGCTTATGAAAATAAATGTATGTCCAAGGTCTATGGTTTAAGGAAATATTATGAAAAGATCAAATCCCAAGCATCAAAGTCTTATGTTACTATAGAAAATGGAAAAAAACCCTATCAATAATTAAACCATAAACTAGACTCATCAACATCACATTCCACTAAGTATGCTAGTTGCCTCTGTAGGTCCAAACTTGCATTCTATGAGCACCATCTATCTTCAACATTCAATCACAGCCATTCCCAACTGACCTCACTGGTCTTAATCAAGACCCACCATAAACTAAGTGGTGCATACAGGAAGCGTTAGATCTTCAAGCCTTAACCATCACTGTCAAGGTCCACACTTCACTTTTCTTTGTTGAGTGGTAAGCTAGACATGTTCTTAAAAATACCACCAACCTTAAAGCACGACCTTCATAATTTCATCAAACTGGACAAAACATCACCAGTTCTATAGGGCGGGAGTTAGTGTAACATAGAAAAACACCACTTGAGTTAGACCATGTGCCAAAAACACTACCAGAGCTATATTATTCAAAATACTTGAAGCGGTAAGTTAGAGAAACTTAGAAAAATTCCACCCAAGATATGACTTAGATGATTTTTTCTTTTCTTTTGGTGGTCAATGAACTATCAAGGGGACTGAAGAAACTATCCCACTAAAGCACAAATGTCTCATCGATGAGACATGTAGACATTGTCAACCTAGGTAATGGGGTTGGTCACATCATGGAATGAATGATATAAGTTGTAACTTTGGTGACCTGCAACCGTTGATACATAGTCAATGTTGATCATCAAAGTTTGCGCCTCTCCGATAGTCTTATGGGAAATTCAATGAGTGGGGGATAATATACATCTCACTGAATACCTCTAGGATTTTTATAGAAAGTTGAATCTTCTCTGAGTTTGGGAAAAGAGTAGAAATAAATGTAAAAACAAAAAAAAAAAACTTTAAAAGTGGCAATGTGTCAATGCTTTTACAACATTTCAAAACCACAACTTTCCATATACAAATGATATGATAGACACAAAACACCACATCCCTTCATTTTTTGGAAGAGAACAAACAACAGAGGCTAGATACAAGCACAGATGTAGTCATTCAATTCACTCGTAGGAAGTGTGTATTAAGATCTAACCAAACATAGAATTTTCAAGAATTAATAGGAAAATATTCAAAAGCAACATAAAGCCTTACTCTTAATATAGTATATTATGAAAAAATAATAACCTATTAAGAAAACAGAGAAGTCCAAAAGACATTGTCTAGTTTCTATAGATTATAACTTAATCATATACACAAACATGGAAATTCATCAATAAAAACTATTAGATTAAGCAAGACACAATGTTCTATTCAGAACAAAGATACAAATAAGAAAATATTGATAAAGGTCATATTATGCACAGTTTCAAGTATTTCTCCCAAATAACTCGTACTTGAAATATAAATGAACTTTAAAACAAATATCAGATTCCAATCTGATAATAGTTTGATTATATAAAATTCATAACATGCCAGAGAAAAGCAATGTTTTGTAAACTTGAAATAAAATATTTCTACTAACTATGAAGCTAAGAAAACTTTTTCCAAAACAAAAAGTTCAGGAACCCTTTCTTTCTGTTGCCACTTAATATTTATAGCCACCAAGGAGAGAGAAATGTCAACTTCATTCAGAAGTAATGATTGCTAGATGTTCACATCTGATAGCTCAGAATCCAATCTAGATCTTTTAGTTTGGTCAATATAATCGTGCTTATCGACTTTCAACTATCGCATTTATGTGATCTAGATATTTTAATAGGATTGGCCCTCCTAATCGCTCGGATCCTAAAAAATCATTCTGGAAAAATTCTTGTCAAATGATCAAGTAGCTTTGGAGGAACTGAATCACATCCTTCTTTAGAACAAGGCATGATGCATTCTAACAGACCCCGAATGAAGACCACAAGGTATGGCTCTTCAACAACAAAGAGATGACGTGTTGCGTAGGCGAATAGTTTCAGATTCATGAAAAGTGGTTTTAGGGAATCATCCACCAATCCAACACATGGTCTGAATCTAAGCTTAGAAAAAAATACTATCAAAACGTGCACAGTCATGATGTGGCGTATTGTGCACCCGTCGTAAATACAACCTCTTCACACGTGGATCATCCGAAGACAAAAAATGAAGCTAAAAACAACAAAAAATATTAAGGAAAATTTTTGCTTCATAGTTTTGGTGACTCATAGAGGAGCTTCGCTTGTGAAGCTATGAACCCAGAACTTTAGTAATTTTGGAGCTTGAGAAAAGTAGAGTGCAAAATCTCCTAATCCACATCGGTTGGTCGAGCAAGACTGCAAAATACTTGATACACCTAATCCAATTCAAAGACTTCCTTGAAAGAAATAAATACCCACCTTGCTAAAATGACTCCCAGATTATAATAAAGGTGAGAAAGTTGAAGAATCTCACTCTCAACCTCATCTGTTGTGGGTGTCAAATTAAACTCTAGAAGTTCTCTTAAATTTTGAACCTTATTCTTGACCTCTTTTGTAATCTACTCAATAGACAATACATTCCCATTTCCTGAAAAGAAAGGAGCTAACTCGAAGCTATATAAGACCTCAAAATCCTTCTTGATTTCATCAACCCTCTTGTTTAACACCACCTAGTTGTTTTTATTTCTGGATGCTACCTTATGATAGTGGGCGAATTCGCTCACTTTGCTAGAGGCAACCCTTCAATTTGTAATTCCTACACTTTTAAGAGCCTCATCTATCACCAGACATATTATCAAAATTAAGTTGTGAGACTTAGTGACTCAGGGAGCATATTCTTGAAGAGTTTGGTGAGCCAACGATCCAACCCTTTCATTTATCTCTTAGGTATCCTTCAAAAATTGCAAGGACAATTTTAGAACGATGAGCGCAATGATGATTCGCTCCTAATAGGCAGATACTCACTATTTCTTTCACATTGGCCAGCTCAACTTCACATTTTCTCAACTTCCAATCTACCCTCTCATAATCTATATATACTACCTTTTGTGTGGTTTTGGCTAGATTTACCATGTCGCATGGGTGAATTTCATTCAGATCTAGACCCACTGCTCTAATGTTATAATCTTCCATCTACATCTGTCCTTTGCATTAGGCTGGGAGTAGCTTCATGGTAGTGAACCATAAAGATTTCCTCTCTTCATCGAAACAAGTTTGGATCTTTTTGGTGGTTGGAATCTTGAAATTCTTCATTTTCCTCTTATCCTTCCTATTTTTTCGGGCCAACTTGGTTGCATCAAAATTATTCTGAAGACTTTGTGGGGAACCAAAGCTCTATGTTGTAAGAGAAGCACCAAGGGGTAGACTAAAAAGAGTAACAAAAGTAGAGACCTCAAATGTGTGGTCATGTGGAGAGGCTAATGGGAGAGTAATCATTGAAAATGGTGGAATGCCAAATTGGGATTGGGCACCAAAAGTACAAGTCAGAGTAAAAAGAGAAATAGATGAAATGGGTGATTTCTATCAAGATGTGAATGGACCTGGAGTGATGGGTAACATGGATGATTCAACTTTCTCAATAGGGGCCCTAGATAAGGTGATCAAAGATTCAACAATGACTGAAGTGGATACTGATTGCTCGGCATGAGGGGCTATCTCACTTGTTATGTTGAAAATGGCAGGGGGTTCATTCATAACCAATAGTTTTGGGTCTATGGATAAAGGATTCTTTACAAAGGGTGGGGGCAAAGTATTTACCAAAGATACAGAAATAGGAAGGAGAGGGGGAGGAAGACTTACTTGAATCATGATTGCATGAACATTCTGTAGAGCCGACTGTGCTTCTTCTTCAATTTTGAAAACTACGTCAGGTACATCTAGGTCTCAGACTCACCTTAACTTCACTCGACCTGAACTAGAGCATTTTGACCCCCTAATGGATGATCCCACTGAAGTTTGACCTTATTTCTCAAGGTCTGATCCTCTTGTGGATAGTTTGGTTCTTTTACCCTTGCTTTAGACATTGGTGGAGGATACAACTTGTGAATCCCTTTGTTTAGACCTCCTCCTCCTATAAAATTTTATGTTCAAGAAGTGTGTCATGGGAGTCGCTCCTTTGCTACCTCATGGTTGGACCCTAGGTTGCTATTGTTGGAATCGACCACTCGGTCATAAATATCCTCAAACTATTTTTCATATGGTCGGAAATCTCTAAGCAATTTATGTGTTCCTCCCATCTCTTGTCGAAACCTTCATAAGTCTTCCATCTTTCTTTTCGACCACCCTTTCCACTTCATTTGGTTTTTAGGGTTTTACTTGTTGAGACCTCCCTTTGATATTTTGTCTCTAGTTTGTAGAAACTCGCCCACTTTGGCCTCTTGATTGGTATGGGGGCTGGGTTGACATATAATCCTTGCTTCTCATGATTCAGGTTCTTCTTGGATTCCACATAGTCCCATGTTTCATGTTTTAGGGGAAGAAACTTTACTGGATTGTAGTCCCATGTGTCACATATTAGGACTAGGCCTAGGGCCGCCAAAAAATTTGTAAGTTCCCTCTAAGCTGTGTGCTTCTCCAATACCACTTTACTGTTTACAATGCAAAGGGGAAGTGGATACAACTATTTTTTGTTCCTTCCTCTACCATAAAATTTGTCAGCAAGAGTTGCCTCATGGCATGCCTCCAATGCGAAAACCCTATCCATCAAAAATCTAGGGAGTCAAAAAGGTTCTCTGATGAAACCATGATGTCTAATAAATGTAAAATCCTCTCTAAAGAAATAATCTACTAGAGTCAATGAATTTTTAATCCATTGCAAAACCTAGGGGGAAAAATGACCCATCAGACACGGAAAAAGCTCTGAATTTAGACTCAGTCTAGTAATTCCTCAACTACATTAACATATTTGTTGCTACTACATCAACAAAGTCAAAATATCTCTACTCCTTTTCCTATTTGAGTATCAGATCCAAGGCCATCTGGAAAGTGTGGACCTCTATATCATCATCTAGGCCAAACAACCAAGCCAACATTGAGAAAAGATCCTATGTGTTGCTTTTTAACTTTTTGTATGCTAGAGGAAAAACAAAGTAGCCTCTCGATAGTTTATCTTCTATCTCATTATAATAGAAGAAATCCCTTTCCATTGCCTCCTCCCAGCAAGTATCCATCTCCTCCTCACTGAAAACCTCAACATGCTGGTTGGGGGAATACACAACATTTTTCGTATAGCTACAATAGAAATCGTAACTTTGATCTTGTTACATAATATGGTTCTAGTTTCCCCATCTAACCTTTTGGTGCATGCATCCACTAACTTGGGACAAGGATGTACAACCAATAGCATAAATTTTGGCAAGCCACAATTCCATAGCTAAGAGGAGAAACCCTCAGAGGTGTCATATTCTTTCATTCTTTGAAATGCTCCCTCTCTGAGATTTTTAGGGTTATTTTCCAACCTTGGGTCAAAAACATTGTTGACAACATCTCGCACCACCTCCCTTTTGATACTTCTGTCCACATGCACCTTCTTACAAATCTCAAAAGGTTGATCTTTAGGTACTTGGGTATTAGCAAATGATTTTCACCCAAATATATTGGTGAAAAATGGCCTTTTCAATGCATATTCTTCCCTTCTACTAGTCATTGATGGTTTTTCCATGGCTGCTTCAAAAGTTGCAGAGACTTTTTCATTGAAAAAACCACTTGCTTCTTACTTCCTTAGAAGAAATATACTTTTTGGTGTAATTAATTTCCTTGGGAAGTACATGTAGTTAAGACCATGCCATTACCACTTGGTCTATTAAATTCTGCCAATGAGGCGATACGTGTGGGTTAGAGATCTATATCCCTCGAGAATACCAAAACTTTGCAAGAATGGAATTAGTACATTCCTTTCACCGCTTCTTTTCACAAATAAGCTTGTTGCCTCAGAGAGAATGCCCTAATTATGTCAATCTTGCTTAGGTGATATGAAGTACCTCTAGAAAGATGCCCTCATTAATTTGTTAGAGATTAGTGCACTAATCCATGTCTCTTCACTTTCATAAGCCAACTATTGCTAATGATGGTGAAGGAAAATTTTCAACAATCGACTTATGTGAGCATTTACTCCCAACACCCAAAAATTTAATTTTTGGACCTTATGTCATATTTTCCATATGATTTACCCTCCATTCATTGGCTACTTTGATATTTTCTTATTACTGTCCAACCTAAAATAGACCTTCCATTGTTTGGGTTCACCAGAGCCTCCTTTCTATAAATAGCTATGCCACCTTAAGGCTAAATTCATTCGAAAAGTAATCCTTTTGAGTTTTAGCTAGCCTCTCCTCCATTTGCATGTCGTATTTTTCTTTGCTACTTTAGCTATGTCTATTGACCTAGGTACTCATGTTCATCTGCTTCCATGAAGGCCACAATATGCCTTCACTAGGGAGATTACTGCTGACAGAATCAAGCCCCTGGTGAAGAGGTGTGACCTGTTGTGAGTAATTTCCTTTCATTGGATCGTTGGCATGGAATTCATTGAAGACAAGAACCAGATGAGAAGAAATTGCAATGCATTGTCTCGCTTCATGGCCTATCTCTTGGACTTGAATGTTGCCAAACCCAAGATAGTGGAGTTGTGTTGCTGAATGTTAGATGTTTCTCTATTGGAAGGGCTCGGTGAAATCATGCAAGTCACCATCCCTGGTGTCAACATTTCCAATGCAATGGACCTTCGTCGGTTTGTCGATCTAGCATGGACGTTCCTTGGCTACCTTTTTTGAGTGACTTCTACACCATGGACCTTGAAAGCCACCACACTCTATCTCTACCTACCGCCATCTACTTCCTTTGAGAATATGCTATCGAGGATGCTCCTAGTTTCGACTTCAAAAATCACTTTGAGCTTCTGGTGTATAATCATGGAGATTGAGGTCGAGGTTCGTGTGTCATGTGTTGTGTGTTGTGTGTTCCCCACTTTCCTGCCAACAAAGAAAGAGAAGAAGAAACAAACAAACAAAAAATGACTATGGGAAATAGGCTCATGTAATTATGGCTGGAGGCCTATCGTTTTGATTTTTTGTAAAAAATATGCCTCCATTTTTCTCTTTTGTACTTTTTTCTCAAAGACCCTTTCTGGGTTTTTCTAGAGAGAGCTTTTCTGTTAAAATTCGAGCCTCAGGCTGCCTCATACTTGTAAATTTTGATGAAAATATAATATAATACAACATTTCCTTACTTCTCTTGTCTCTTCATTTTTCTGGCTTATTCTAAAACTTTTAAAATGATACTTACAAAATTTTGCTTATGGTACATATCTGTGAAATTTTTTAAAGAATGATGTACTTTAATGGAAAAGTTTCAGATAAATACCATTTACCGGTATCTCTAAAGAGTTTCCTTCCATATCTTCCAATTTTTATGCATTCTTTTCTTTACACGTAGTAATTTGGAAGGGACCCTTCCACAATGCTTTAAAGTTGGTGTGCTATCCTAGTTTTGCAGTACGCTCGTCATATTTTAACACTAGGATTCCATCCTGAAAATCTAGGTTGTTCAATATTGGCTTCAAAATCTTTTTCTTTGTCTTCTTCTAGCTTGAGGAGTTCTACTATCCATAGTTCCATTCCGCCGCTCTCTTCTACTTCCAAGGCTTTTAGTAATTGTAGAGTCGGGAGCTCCATAGAAATGGGTAAGGCCATGTCCTTACCATACACTAATTCATATGGGGATGTTTTTAGGACTTGCTTTGGCATGATATGGTCTGCCTATAGAGCAGTCCATAGATGCTTGTGCCATTCTCTTTGTCATTCAGAACCGATGTGCTTGATTAACCTAATGAGGTTTTTATTGGTTGACTCTGCTAACCCATTTCCTTGTGGGTAATAGTTTGATGAAGTCTTGAGGCAGATCCCATTTTTAATTGAAAAATCTGACACTTTTGAACTTACAAAGGCTTGAGCATTGTCGGATATGACGGTCTTTTGTGAATCAAACCTAGTCACCAAATCCTCAAGAAAATTATCAATTTCACCTTTTGTAGTGCCTTTTAGGGCTATAGCTTATGTCCATCTTGTGAAGTAATTGATCGCTGTGAGGATCCACTTATGGCAGACACTGGAGATGGGGTTTCTCATTCTAAAAAAATCTAAACCCCATTGGGTGAAAGGCTCTTCAGTTACAATAGGGTTTAAAGGCAAAGCATAATTTTCTCTTTTGCCAACAAACTACTGGCACTAAGTACACTTTTGCACCAAATAGTGAGCTTCAGAAAACATTGAGGGCCAATAATATCCCAATCGCATGATTTTCAATATGGTAGTTTTAGCAAAAAAATTCCCACCTTCATGACTATTATGGAATTTTGATAATACTCTTTCTTCCTAGCACTCATCTAGAAATCAGAGCAATACTCCATCATAGTTTCTTTTAAATAAAATTCCTTTAATCAATATGTACTTAGTTCCTTGCAGTCGGTAGTATCTTCATTTGTGGAATGGGAGATCCATTGGGTAGTGTCCCTTTTGCATATATAGTGTTCGATCTGCTACCCAGGAGTCGTCAGACTCAAACTTATTTAAGTAAACTTGATCAATCTCCTTGTCGAATTTAGGTCTCGATTCTTGTGCAAGATACTCACAGAGGGCTCTTCCCTACACCAACTTTCTTGGATTGATATCCACATTGTACTCCTTGATCTTGGTGATCCAATTGGCTCTTTTTTTCATTTATTTATCCCTCGGTGATATATTCCCTCACACTAGGGTGAGAAACCAAGACGGTGATTTTATTGGCCAAGACTAACTATCGAAACTTCTTAAGGCTCTTGACGATGGCAAAGGCCTAATTTTCCACAAGGTTGTATTTAGTTTCGTAATGCTTGATGGTTCTTGAATGAAGATAAATAGAATGCTCCCCATTTTCTTCTTCACCCCTTTGAGTGAGCACAAAATCTATGCTGTGATGATCGTTGTATACATATAGCAAGAAATCTTTAGAAAAATCTAGGTTGGTCAAAACCAGAGCAACGTAAATAGCCTTCTTTATTTTTCCAAAAGCTATCTTGCCTTTAGGGGTTCATTTGAAAATTAAGTTATTCTTGAGCATCAATGTGATGGGTCTCATAATGCCTACAAAGTCTAAAATGAACCGACTGACAAAATTAATCTTTCCTAAGAAAGACTGTAGCCCTTTTTGATTTACTAGTAAGGGTAAATCCATTATAGATTTCACTCTTTCAGGATCTATTGCAATTACCTCTCTAGATACTACGAAGCCAAGTAGTTTACCTTGAGGTACTCCAAAAATATTTTTTTGGGGATTTAAAGAAATCTCAAACTTCTGGCATCTCTAGAAAACCTATTCTAGATAATCAAAATAATCAACCTTTGACTTTGAAAAACTGTTAGTTCATCTAGATAGATTAGAATGATCGAGTTGATCAATCTTGTGAAGGCAATGTCCATGGCTCACTAAAAGGTCACACTGACATTTGAAATTCTGAAGGGCATCTTTGCATATGCGAACATTCCCCACTTGGTGGTAAATTTTATTTTATGTTGGTCTCCTTCCTTGACATATACCTGATTGTATCCTGAGAAGCCATCGAGTAATGAAAACATTTCCAACCCGGCTACTATTTGTAAGATCTGCTCCATGGAAGGCAAAGGGTAGTGATCTTTTAGTGAGGCTCTATTCAAGTCTCAAAAATCAACACAAATCCAAATTCCACCATTTCTCTTTCAAACCTGTACCAGATTAGACACCCAAGTTGAATGTTTAATCAGATAAATGATTCGAGATTCAATCAACTTAGTGAGCTCTTGTGCCATCAATGTTTCAACTTTTGGATTAATAGGCCTCTACTTCTATCAAAATGGTTTTGACCCTTTCGCCAAATGAATGGTATGTTGGATTAGACCGGGATCATATCTTTTGAGATCATCATAGGTCCATGCTATAGCCTCTCTATACTTAGAACATGGATCTCTTAACCTTTCTTTATCTTCCCATGGGACATTGCATCCGAATTTTAGATTTTTGGCATTTTCATCATCCAACTCCTTGTAACCCTTTTCATTGGTAATGAACCTTTTCTTTCCATTTCTCACATCATCACAATCAGAGAGATTCTCAAGGGAAATCAATCCTCGAGGGAGTTTGTTTCCTCTTAGCTAGATGACTCACCCTTCTGAAGGGTAAACTTCTAGTTGTGAATAGTCGGGAACTCCTTGCAACTTTTAGATGAAGGTGGCTATCTAGGTGTCCTCCTCGAACACTTTCCAGTTCTGATAATTATAAAGAATTGATAGTTAGACAATAATTTGTACTACTTTATGCTTTGGGTCAAAAATTAGATCAAACTACGACCCGACTAAATTCATCTGGTCTGCTATGCCATTCTCAGATCAGGGGATGACTTACACATTGAAAGCTTCAAAACCTTCCATTAAGTCCCATACCCGATGTTTATAAGGTTACATTCTCATTTTTTTAGTAGCTGCTTGCCCTCAGACCTGGCTCACTATCAACTGAGAATCTCCAAACACTTGCAACCTCTTTTTATTCATCCACTCAATGAGAAATAGACCATGGATCAAGGCTACATATTCCATGCCATTGTTAGAGCATGGTAACTAGAATCTATAAGCCTTGAGGGTTTATGATCCTATTGGAGAAAGAAATCAAACTCCTACCACATAATTGGCTTTGCATTTAGCATTGTCAAAGTACAAGGTCCATAGATGATTGTCTATTAGGTCAAAATAAATTTCTCGATCTTTCATCATTTTTGGATACACCAAGTCATCGTCAAAAATTACGTACGTGCCTAGTCCCATGGCATGGAAGTTGTCATACAGACCAGAATCTATGAATTGGTTGAGGAGAACCTCTTCTTTAGGAGTCTCCTCACTTGTATCCTCTTCATCTTCTAGAATTTCGATGCAGTATCCCTCTTGTCTTGAAAAAGAGGTATGTGTTGCTTCAAAACAGAGGATTGCATTGTCCACTATATGTTTGAAGTGCAAAGATTCTTAGAGAATCTTCATCTTCACCCCATTTTTGGTTCTTAATATTAGATGGGACTAGTCTAATGCCAAATATCTACCTATTTTTGTAGTGAAATCTCTATAGAGGTACATCCCAAAGACAGGGGGAATATCTATTACTACTACCTCTTGTGAGACTATTTGACTTGGGGATGAAAAGAGGGTCAAGGATAGATCTTTTCTCTGTCCAACTACATAATCCCCTTTTCCAAAGGTTCATATTTCAGCATTAAGGCATCAACCACTTGTTTGGGCATGACCGTTGTACTGGATCCTGAGTCAATCATATTATTGTGCAAAATCTTTCTCCCATAATTAATGTTAAAAATAAAGGAGTGGGCTTTGGCTTGCTAACCTCATTCTCTTTTGTGTTGTTTGTGTCATTTGTATATGCTGCAGCTTTTAGTGTCTGTAGATCTAACACAAGACCTTTATCTTTGCTTGGATCACATGGCTAAGATTCGTCCATCTATGGTTATTGTTCTTCATTTTTCAATGCTTCTTGAAGAAATGTCTTTTGCTCAGGGATGGATATTACATCCCATAGGGACACATTGGAAGGTGTCTTTTTCAATTGTTCCACCATGTTGAGCGTTCTGACTGGTGGGGCCTTTGGTCTGAATAGAAGAATCTCTTTAGGTTTTAGAGGGAGATGATCAGTTGCGAATGGATTTTCTATCTTATCTGGTGACTTGTTAGATGACATTGTAATCCATTATTGCTGAGTTAGCTGAACTATCAGCTGAGGAAGTTGTCTTTCATGTGATGGTGGTTGACGAGGTTGAGGATCAAGTAGAGCTTGTGGTTGCACGTACTCCCCCATAAGCCTTCTATTTCATCTGTTGTTATGATCTAACTGTACCTACGGAGTGCTAGTTGTTAGAGCTTTGTTCACAAACATCGCATCTTCTTCTTCCATCCAAGAAAAAAATACTTGATTAGGTGCGATGTTCAATTCTTTCTCTACGGACATCCTTTGCATCTATGCCCTAAAACAGGCATTCTCCATTTCTAAGGAGTCATATCCTTCTATATTTGGTAGCACACCTTTGTTCCTTTGATATTCTATCTTTTCCTACATGTTTCCCTTAGGGAAATTTCAGGGCATATATCTACCATTGCACAGAAAACACCATGCATTTTCATCGTCTGCTAGATTATTTTGATTCAGAATCAACTCTTTACTATGGCTATTTTTAACCATTTGCAATGACATGGTGACCAAGACTATCTGGTTGGAGGAAGCTTCTTGTTGTCATCCCCAGCCGAAAGGTCCTTGATATGTTCTTTTTTGATAAAAGGGCCTTCCTCCCTGGTAAGTTTGGGTAGCTTGCTTCAGAGGAACCGCTTGCTATCGCTTGATGAGAACTAGCTCATTGGTGAAATACCACATTAGAATCTTCATGTCATTGATGTTCGCTACCATAGGGAAGAACCTAACATGCTTGACTATGCAGTAGGGTACACATACATAGACTAAAGTCGAATTGAGCCCATCACCTAAGTTGTGGAAGTATTTAGAGCAGACTCCTCTCAAAGTGGCACGCTTGAGATTTATGCAAAAAATAGGCATCAAAGATTGTGGCAGAATATTTCCTGCATCAATCAAACTATTCTTTGCAAGCACTTCCACCATGTAGGCATCGGGTAAGGTATCCCCTCTCATGGAATTTATCAGGACCATGATATCTGAATTCATAGATTTTAAGTAGAACATAAACACCATGGTAGCTTGAGGTCTTGTAGTCATTGGGATCCTTAGCCAAGTTTTGATAAACCTAGTGTTGAAGTTGCTCATATCTTCTTACGAGGCTCTCTTGATGGTAATCAGTTGGTGCAAAGTGAGGAATGATCACCTTTTTCTGAAAAAGGTTCAAAAATATTTTATTTGAGATCATCCCATGAACTAATGGAGTTAGAAGTTAATATTTATACCCATCCTAAGCCTTCCCTTTGAAAGAGGCAACCAACAATATCATAGTAATGTTCTCCTCCACAATATTGTGCACTCTGCATACTTTTTCTACATCTTGAAGGTGTTTGGAAGGGGTTTTAAATACCTCCCCAGAGAATTTTGGAATAACTTTGAGGGCGTTAGTAAGTATGGTGGGCCAGACATCAGAAGGAGTGGGTGGTAGTAAAGGACTACCACTGTCCCAGGTTACGAAGTTTCTAGGGACAAGATGGGGTACATGGTCCATAGAGAAAAGGTTCCTATGGATTGGGTAAACTGGTATTCTTATTTGGAAACTTTGACCTCTAGGTGGAGTAGATAAAGCTCTGAACTCCAGACTTTTACTCCTTACTCTATTGGTTCTCACAGGTGATATAGAACCTATGACTCTTCCTCTCCTAGGTATCGAGGATGGTAGCTGGGAGTACTAAAAGTTACCCTTCGAGAATGCTCTTGTTTAAACCCTGGGCATGAAAACTGCAGTTTCCCTCCCTCGTCTGATTTAAAATTACTTCTAAGTTTTAATCAGGCCTTAGGAACTTGTCCCACTGGGCATGCTAGAAAAAGAATTGTTGATCATCAAAGCTTGTGCCTCTTTGACAGTCTTATGGGAAATTTCGTGAGTGGGGGACAATATGCATCTCACTGAATACCTTCAAGATTTTTATAGAAAGTCAACTCTTCTTTGAGTTTGGGAAAAGAGTAGAAAGAAATGTAAAATAAAAAAACTTTAAAAGTGGTGATGTGCCAACTCTTTTACAACATTTCAAAACCACAAGTTTCCTTCTATGAATGATATGATAGGCATAGAAAACCACATCCCTACATTGTTGGGAAGAGAATAAACAACAGAGGCTAGATACAAGCACTCTTGTAGTCATTCAATCCGTCTAAGGGAAGTGCATATTAAGATCCGACCAAACATAGAAGTTTCAAGAATTAATAGAAAAATATTCCAAAGCAACATAAACCCTTCCTGTTAATATAGCATATTATGAAAAAATGATAACCTATTAAGAAAACAAAGAAGTCCAAAAGACATAGTCCAATTTCTACAGATTATAACTTAATCATATACACAAACAACATGGAAATCCGACAATCAAAACTATTCAAATTAAGCAAGATAGAGTGTTCTATTTAGGATGAAGATACAAAGTAGAAAATATTCATAAATGTCATATTATATACAGTTTCAAATATTTCTCCCAAATAACTCGTACTTCAAATATAAATGAGCTTTAAAACAAAGATCGAATTCCAATCTGAAAATAGTTTGATTATATAAAATACATAACATGCAAGAGCAAAGCTGTTTTTTGTAAATTTGAAAGAAAATATTTCTACTAACTATGAAAGGTAAAGAAACTTTTTCCAAAAGGAAAACTTCAAGAACCCTTTCTTTCTATTGCCGCTTCATATTTATAGCCACCAAGGAGACAGAAACATCAATTTCATTCAGAAGTAATGAATACCAAATGTTCACATATGATAGCTCAAAATCTGATCTAGATCTTTTAGTTTGGTCACTACAATCCTGCTTATCCACTTTCAACTGGCCCATTTATGTGATCTAGATATTTTAATAGGACTATCCATCGTAATCACTTGAATCCTAGAAGAAGAGTCTAGAAAAAGTCTTGTCGAACGATAAGTGGCTTTGGAGGCACTAACTCTTATCCTTCTTTAGAAAAAGGCATAACACATTTTGAAAGACCTTGAATGAAGACCCCAAGGTACAGTTGTTTAGCAACGAAGAGATGGCATGTCACACAGGTGGACAGTTTCAGATTCATGAAAAAGTGGTTTTAGGGAATCATCTGACCAACCGACATGCGCTCTGACTGTGAGTTTAGTAAGAGAAATTATAAAAATGTGTGTATCCACTACATGGCATATTGTGTGGCTGTCGAAAACACAACCTCTTCGCACATGGATCATTTGAAGACAAAAAATGAAGCCAAAAGCAATAAAAAAGATTAAGGCAATTTTTTTCTTCACAGTCAATAACAAAAGAAAATTTTTGTTCATGACACTATGATTGCAAACATATTAGGGTTTATCTGTAAACATTAATATCACCTGAGAGCATAAATGATACATTATTGGGTGCATCGTTCACTTTCACGAACTCCAAAGCAAATTAGTGGAATGCTCTCGAAAAACCCATATCAAATCTGTTTCCTATTTACACCTTTGTCTTTTAGAAGAACCCTCTACAATCCTCATGTTAATCTTGCATGACAACAATGCAACATTTGCATAACCATGATTCTTTCATTAGCATCTTGCACCATAACTTCCAGAACTAGAATGAGTGCATCTTTATAACATCTAGGCACACCACTAAACTATCATCATGCCAAAATCTCCCTTGCATGATCAATTCCACTTCCTAAGACATCAAAGACACTTTTGACGTTAATGCATTCACCAGAAACCTATACTAATGCTACATATTCACTACAAACCTTATTTCTTCTTGAAATCAATGACACGCAACTCCATTCCATCTTTGATCCTCTTTCAATCATGCTAGCAATCTTCCTTGCATGATTTTCCCTTTCGACATCAATGACAACTATATGCCAACATCAACTATTTTTGAATTTCGAGAGTTGCACCTAGGATGGAGGAGTGCAGAATTGAAGAATAGGATCTAAAATTGATTTTCTATAACCCTAACAGGGACCCATTCACCACCGAGCAAATGATCCTTAGTGAGGCCCAAAAGAGTACTTTTTCAACAAGGTACACATCATTTCAGCATCTGAAAACCTTCCTTTTTGTTTTTATAATAGTTATGTTTTATATTTTATTGTTGTTTATGCATTTTGTCTCTCATAATTGAGTGAAACATATAGCAACAAAAATTAGGTTCCTCCATTTGGTTAATCCCATTTGGGGTGAACCCTATTTTTCTATGTTTCAATATATATATATATCAATGCATACAATACATTCACTTGATCTGTAACATTGAAAAAAGGATCCTTAGCCTTTTTCACACTTGTTTAGCTTTGTCTTGTAGATTTTGGCTTAGTGTGGCCTTTATTTAGTGTTGTAATGTGGGTAGCACATTCACATTAGGTCTTGGGCCCTTGTGAACTAATGTATGTTAATGATGCCTTATAAAGTTGTTGTAAAGTGCAACAACACACTTTCACACTTTTCTAGGATTTCTAAGCATAATTAAATTTATGTTCATCATAATTTATCTTAGTCTTACCTTATTTTGTGTGTTGTAAAGTGTTGTAGCACACTTTCACATTACTCTAGGCTTTTCATTAATATTTGGGCTCTCTTATGCTTTAATTGGCCCCTTTTTGTATCCGTAAGCCTTATTTTGGTGTATTTTTGAGGATAATTCTGACAAATGGAATTTAAAACATCAAATCCCTAAAAACCCACCTCAAATTCCTAAGGTAGGACTCATTCACTATTCTGGACGAATGAGTCCCCTTAGGTGGGATCCATTCACCCAAGGTGGCAAATGAGTCCCCATTAACTCAAAAATCAAATTTAATTTAAATCTTTGGAGGGATTTTATTCTCCAAGATCCAATGTTGTCTTGTAGTGTTGTAATTTTAGGAATTATTGCATAATTGGGTATAAATACAAGGTTCTTTCACTCATTTTCACTTGAGAATTTTGTGACAACATTCCTAATAGAAAATTGAGTTCATAGGAGCATTCAAGGGTTTCAAGGCCAGATTATCAAGCTTTCAACAACATTCTTCAAGTACCAATCATCATGTCACAGATCACATTCTTCATGTTTGTTAGTGAGCTTACAATTGAGGTGTAGAGTTTATGATTCAAGCAATCTTTGCATTCAAGATCCATCTTCACAAATAAAGAATCAAGAACCACATCCATTGTGGCCATTTCAAGCATATTTGCAATACTTTATTGCAAGGGTTTGGTGAGTTGCAACATCACCTTTTATTCATTCATCAACCTGTTTTACATTTTCTTTCTATTTCAAGGTTTAATTACCAATAAGGGGTTTGACCAAGGCAAACCATGATTTTATAACCCCACAACCATTTTTATCTCTCTTTGCATGTGATTTATAGGTCTAGGTTGTAAATTGGAAAAGTTGTCATCAAGTTGTTAAAGAAAATTCAAGTTATCAATATTGTGAACAAACCTTGGAGGAGCTTAGAGAAGACATAAAGGTTGAATTCAGTAGTTTTGGACTTGGATCTGATTCGAGAATAGCATAGTAGATTAAGGGCTACAAAATATAACTTTGAATTTGTAGAAATCCAGAAGTGGAATAATTCACCACTATTGGTGAATGAGTCCCACTACTATTTTCTATCTGAGGTTTTTGCAAATCTAAGTACCCTTTTGTCTGAAACCTATTCTGGCACAAATTTCCTGACACTGGACTGATTCACCTAGCTTGGAGAATGAGTCTCAATAGGCTTCAATAGTGAATTTTATAGGGTTTCACACCTCCATTCTTCCTTCTCTAGTTTCCCAGGTGCACCTCTCTTGTTTTACAATTTTCTGTTGTTGTTTGCTTAGATTTATAGATCGTTCTTTAAAGCATTGCATCAAATTAGGGTTTTTATGGGTATGTGCAGGATCATGATGGGCCAAAAAGTGGTGATATGTAACTGATATGATGGCCCATGTGGCTGACGACTTTTTTTCTACCCAAAATTGATGAAATGAAAAGGGTTTTTAAAGTAGATTCTCAACTTTCTACCAGTATAAATTATGCTTTACTTTGAATTTAATAAATAAATATTATTCATTTTCTATTTGAATTATGACTAAAGTCCTGATTGATAGGTTGATTGAAAAACATCTATAGCTTTCAAATAGTATCACATTTATTGAATATGAAACATATGTCCCATTCTATTCTTTGCATACTATAGGATTAAAAAAAAAAATCGTTGAATTTCATGAAGTTTTGACCAAGTTAAGGTGGTTAGACATACAAGTTTTTATATTTTTAAAAAGTTGTAATAAAAAATTCATAATTAATTATTTACTTCGAAAAAAATTACAAAAATATATGCATCACATCGGGATATGATTCCTCTACTTATATCTAAAATATTATCATTTTATTGTGGATAGGGTGGTCAGATAGACACCTACTTCTTATTTTTTCCCTAAAATTAAAGTACTACTGCATTGAAATTTAAAATTTTCACCAAATAGATTTTTTTATTTTTTAAATAAACCTAGTAGTTTAGAAAATACATTCAATTTTCTACAGATTCTATTCTTACATATTTTTGAAATAATATAGATAACTTATTCAAATTTTTATGTCAAGTTTCCTAACTCTGATTTTTTTGAATTTTATCGCCACTTAAGGGCCTATTTATTTTATAATGATCTTACACATACCCTTACATTTCATAATCTTTCCAAGTCTAAACTTTGTGGTGAACCCCTTATCTACATCATTCAATCCCCTAGAACACACCCTTTGTTAGATTTCAATCTCCTTTGCTTTGGAATCTCAAGGGTTGTTCTTGAGTGAAATTGAGAAAGTAGTCTCTCTCCTTTTAGGTCCAAAACCCTAGAAGTGAAAAGAGAGCCCCACTATTTTCTAGGTTTCATTTTGATGATCCTACATTTAAAGAATCTTTAATTCTGATTTGGAGTTTCTGTTTGTTGCTTTTGCATTTCAATTTTACTTTCTAGAATTTCAATTACACGAATTTCATTCTTATTAGTTTACATTGCATTTTCAGCCACCCTACATTTAGTAGCTTTTGCATGAGTGTTTGGTGTCTTATTGCTAATACCAGAGTGAGAAGAAGTTTGAAACTCATGTCATCCCATCATAGCACAATCTTTGTGGATCTTGAGTTATCTAGAGCTTCCACTCCTAGTACTGACACTAGTAAACTAGGCATGGATACCACCCTAGGTAACTCTTTTCCTTCAAGTAGCATGCAATTTTAACCAAAGAATGATAGAATTCTGCAAGAAAAATTAATTCACATTCATGAGGACCTAGTAAACTTACAACATCAAATCAGCCTTGAAAAAATTTCAACCACTGCAATTCCTACAATTGAAAACATTCATCATATGCTTGAAATTGAAGATGGCCTTGACCTTGTGAAAAACATAGTGAAAATATTTGGCAAGCATCTCCCTTCAACTACTAGTTTCCCCTTTCTTGTAAAAAATGCTTCAATCCAATGAGGAACTCAAATTCCTCCTCCAACAACAATACCTTCAATCCCTACATACAACCCTCCTCAAGTCATGACAATGCAACAAGTTAGTAATGTGACTCCTTCCCTTGGTATTCCAACTAGGATCCCTAATTACTATGTGGCATCACATGTTATAGCTCCTAATACCTTACCACCTATAAGCATTCCATTCACTTGTTCCACAAACAAATAAACTCCACCATTTTTATGTCCATCTCATAACACAAGCAATGACCCTCTCATACAACAACTTTTCCAAACCATATCATCTCTTCAAAAACAAATTTCCACCATCAACCAAAATCAAAATCGTCCACCCACATTATGTCAAGGGTAGTCCATTATCCTTAGAAATACGACACACACTGATGCCACAAAGTGTAGAGATGCCTAGATTCAAGAAATATGGAGGGAAGGGAGATCCTTCTAACCATGTTAATGCCTATATTTCCCTATGTAGTGACTTTTTCCTTGATGATAAAATTTTGGAAAATATATTTTCTAGGACCTTAAAAGACACTGCCTTGGAGTGGTTCTTTTCTTTATCGAATAACTCAATTCATTCATTTGACAAACTTGTTGAGGAATTTATAAATCATTTCCTACTGTGGGTGACCCCTAAGTTGACCTTAGCCAACTTGATGATCTATGTAAGAAAAAAGAGGAAGAAAATATAACTGAATTTATCTCCCACTATCAATCACTTTATTCCCAAGTAGATTTTGAGATCCCCGAGCCACACCTTCAAAATATGTTTATAGAAAACTTGCTAAACAAAATCCAAGTCAAGTTGACCATGATGAAATTCCCATCATCCATGCACTTGTGTACTGCTCTCTATGATTACAAAAATTTGATTTCTAGTTGTGATTCAAAATCCACTTCTAGCTAAGTTGAAAGATCCAAGAATTTACACCAAAACAATTCCCAACCCTTTAGAAAATAAAATAAAGGGTTCCTTCAGTTCAACCCTCCTCAACAACAAACTCAAAATATCCATAAATAAGTTGTTGTTGTTAGAGCCTTAGTTCCCTTTAGTTATGGAGATCCAAAAAGGCAATTCACTCCCCTACCCAACACCCTTCATAATACCATGTTCCATCTTATAAACCAACAAATGATTACCTTACCTCCTATTAGAAAACTTGAACCAAATAAGCCTTTGCCTCTGAGATTTAAAGAAATATCTTATTGCCATTTTCATTGACAAAATGGACATGACAGAAAAAATTGTAAGTGTCTTAAACATATTGTGCAACACCTCATTGATTTTGGCCATCTATCTATTGTAAGAACTAATGATCAAGGCAATAGTTTTCTTTCCCCTCCGAACCAAAATTTTCAAATTTTTACCAATCCTATGCCAAAACATAGTATCTCTTTTGTCAAATCTAGCAACACACCTAAGAATGATATGTTGAATGTTGATATAGATGATGAACATATTGATGTTGTTTTGAATAATTCTATTAATGTAAATCCTATAGATGAAATGATAGGGGTGATAGATGTCATCCCTCATAAGGGCCAAACTAAGAGTCCTCTTGATATTGCTTTCTCCTCTAAGGATATACTTAAAAAAATTCCCGATGGTCCTCTTTACATAGCCAACCATATCTATGATAAGCCCACTAATGGGATATTAATAGATCTCACATGTAAAGAGAACGTGATCATTGAGGAATTCTTACTCTTGCATGAGATCTATCAAGATGATTATGAAAAATCAAGAGCATGGATCAAGAAAAATAATGGTTTTGCATGCCCTATGATTGGATTGATCACCCTACCATTACAAATAGGACCAAAAACATTAGATTTTGCATTCTCCATAATCCCGTAGTCAGACCAATTTCATGTGAAGCTAGGCCACCCATGGCTTCGATCCATGAAAGTTATCCCTTTCGTTGTGCATAAATGCTTGAAGTTTCTCTTTGACAATGAGATATTTAATGTTCACCATAGTGGCTTTAACCCCTTGTCACATAAAGGAAACTTTTCCTTAGATACCTTTTGGCCCGAGCCCATGGAACCTATCAAACCATGAGAAGAAATCTTTTTCTCATCTTATCAAAATTTCAAGGTACAGAAGATAACAGAGCTATCTCTTCGAAACATATCCCCATCCACATTGGATCCTAATATCCTTGATTAAACCATGCTTGAACCTAAACATGATCAAAACAACTAAGACCACCTTACAAAAAAACCCTTACCTACCTCTTACAAGCAACCAAGAAACAATGAAACCAACCCTGCCACACCTCAAAGAATAAAACAAGTTTACAAAGTCAAAGAGAAAGAGGTTGGACAACCCCCCATGGTTCCTTCCATTCCCCCCTAGGGAAGAAAATAAACCTATGGTTGATCAACCCGGTCCTATACAACTTGAAAACAAAACAAAAATAAATAGAGGTGCTAGGGATCATATATGTAGACTTTCCCTTGCTCATAAGTTCCATGATGAATTAATAGAAAATCAAGATCCAAACTTGACTGAATCAATGCATGAGGTTCTTCCTCCCTAGTTGTAGCAAGAAATTTCCATTCATCCTCCACAAAAAGAGTTGAATTTTTTTATGGATATTATCCTTCAACCTCCTATTGTGATCAACTTAGATGATGATGAGCCAAAATTGATGAAGATGAATTGAACACATTGTTTTCCTCTTCCATGAGCTTAAATGACAAATCTTTCAAACCTAGTGCTTCTCTTAGTTTGACACTTTCTCTTGTCCCTTTGGCTAGTTGCCTACCTTTGATTTACACAAAACATGATTGGGAGATGAATGAATTGCTCATAGGTTGACTCATATTTTCCTTACTAGTCTTTTGCATTATTTCTTTTTCATTTTCTTTTTTGTGATTGCATGTGTGTAATGTGATCCCCTATAACATTTTGTTTTCTCTCTCTTTGTGGAATTCCTCTATTTATACCTTCATTCTTCTCAATTTCATGCATCACTTTCACTTTTTCATCATTATCTTTTTCTTGTGCTTTCCTTCTGGGGATCATTGAGACATTCGTGTCATTGCATGATCTAGTCCTTATCATTGTTATCTTATTTTCATCAGTTTTCATGTGTGTTCCCTTGTGTTTACTGTTGGTTTTCCATGAGATCTTTGCTATCTTGGGGGCTTGATCATCCCTCTTGATTGTTGTCATCTCATCTGATGCTATCAGTTGATGTGCAAGTTAAAACCCTCCCTTGATGCTGTGTTTGGATACTTTAGTTGTGCATTTGTGAAGTAGGTTCATCTTCTCACTAAAGTGGGGGCTAAATGTAAAGTTGACAAAAGGGTCCTTATAATTTAACATCACGCTTATTTAGCTCCTTCTTACATCTTTGGCATTGCATGATTAGCCTTATCATTGTTATTTATATCATTTTCATGTGTGTTCCCTTGTGTTTATGTTGGTTTTCCATGAGATCTTCATCTTGGGGGCTTGATCATCCCTCTTGATTGTTGTCATCTCATCTTGCTATCATTGGTGCATTAAAACCTCCCTTGATGCGTGTTTGGATACTTTAGTGTCATTTTGAAGTAGGTTCATCTTCTCACTAAAGTGGGGGCTAAATGTAAAGTTGACAAAAGGGTCCTTATAATTTATCACGCTTATTTAGCTCCTTCTTACAGATTTTGGCTTAGTGTGACCTTGATTTAGTGTTGTAATGTGGGTAACACATTCACATTAGGTCTTTGGCCTTTGTGAACTAATTTACTTTAATGAGGCCTTGTAAAGGAGTTGTAAAGTGTTGCAACACACTTTCACACTTTTCTAGAATTTATAAGCATAATTAACTTTATTTTCATCATAATTATCTTAGCCTTTCCTTATTTGGTGTGTTGTAAATTTTTGTAGCACACTTTCACATTCCTCTCGACTTATCATTAATAATTAGGCTCTTTTATGCTTTAATTGGCCCCTTTTTGCATCAACAATCCTTATTTTTGTCTATTTTTGAGGATAATTCTGACAAATGGCATTTAAAACATCAAATCCATGAAAATCGATGTCAAATTCCTAAGGTGGGACTCATTTCGCCATTCTGGGTGAATGACTCCTCTTAGGTGGGACCCATTCACCCAAGCTAGTGAATGAGTCCCCCTTAATTCAAAAATCAAATTTAATTTAAATCTTTGATGGGATTTTATTCTGTAAAATCCAATATTAGCTTGTAGTGTTGTAATTTAAAGAATTCTTGTACAATTGGGTGTAAATACAAGGTTCTTTCACTCATTTTCATCTAAGGATTTTGTGGGAGCATTCCTAATAGCAAGTTGATTTCACAAGAGAATTCAAGGATTTCAAGGGCAGATTATCAAGATTTCAATAGCATTCTTCAAGTATCAATCATCATTTCAAAGATCACATTCTTCATGTTTGTTATTGAGCTTACAATTAAGGTGTAGAGTTCATGATCGAAGCAATTTTTGCATTCAAGATCTATCTTCAACAAGAAAGAATCAAGAACCACATCCATTGTGGCAATTTTAAGCATATTTGTAGCACTTTATTGCAAGGTTTTGGTGAGTTGCAACATCACCTTTTGTTCATTCATCAATCTCCTTTACATTTTCTTTTTATTTCAAGGATTAATTACCAACAAGGGGTTTGACCGAGACAAACCCCCATTCTCTAACCCCTCAACCATTTTTCCCTCTCTTTGAATGTGATTTGTAGATCTAGGTTGCAGATTTGTCAAAGAGCAAGATTGGAAAAGTTGTCATCAAGTTGTTAAAGAAAATTCAAGTTGTCAAGATTGTGAACAAACCTTTGAGGAGCTTGGAGAAGACATACAAGTTAAGTTCAGTAGTTTCAGACCCGAATCTGAACCAGGAACAATAGAGCAGACTAAGGGCTACAAAATACAACTTTTAATTTCTAGAATTATAGAAGTGGACTGATTCACCACTATTGGCGAATGAGTCCCACTACTATTGTCTATTAGAGGTTTTTGTAGATCTTAGTACCCTTTTGTTCAAAACCTATTTTGACACATATTTATCGACACTAGACTGATTCACCCAACTTGGTGAACGAGTCTTAGTGGGCTTCAACATTTAATTTTCCAAGATTTCAGACCTCCATTCTACCTTCTCTAGTTTCCTACGTGCACCTCTCTGGTTTTATAGTATTTTGCTACTTTTTTCTTAGATTTCTAGATCATTCTTTGAAGAATTGAATCAAATTAGGTTTTTTACATTTCATTGTCTTTCCAAGTCTAAACTTGGTGATGAACCCCTTATTTACATCATTCAATCTCCTAGAACACACCCTTTGTCAGATTTCAATCTCCTTTGCATTGGAATCTCAAGGTTTGTTCTTGAGTGAAATTGAGAAAATAGTCTCTGTCCTTTTAGGTCCAAAACCCTAGAAGTGAAAAGAGAGCCCCAATATTTTCTAGGTTTTAGATTCTTTTTCTACATCACTCACCAAAGGGTGATCTCACAATGTTGATTTACAATTTCTGGGAGATTTTGATTTTTGTTTAAATCAAATATTTTTAGAAAATATAATGATTTAATCCTTAAAAGGTTCCATTTCAAGGATTCCAATTGAAGAGGTTTTTATTGAACCACCTTAGGTCAAACCCCCTTGGGTAGAACCCCGCTAGTATTAAACCATACCTATAATGAAGCTTCCTTTACACCTATTAAAATGTTGATAAAAAACCACTTTTGATTTACCTTTGAGGATCAAATGAATTCATTTAAAAAAATTATTTTGTAAGTATGTAGTCCTTATTATAAGCTTCCCAAAAAGTATAATTTTAAATAAATTTAATTTTACTATTACATTTATTTTTTATTTCTTATGAATGTAGGTTTTCCAAAAAACAATAGTCTCTCTATTATGTACATGTGGAAATATAGTAGATATTAAAAAAAATTGAAAAATATTAGTGCACCATATATTGAAGTCCTTGATCCAACAAAAAAAAAAAAATTCGATGTGTACAAAATAAGTTGTCTTATACGGTCCGCATATGTCTGAATAGTAATTGGTTTGACTAAGAAACTTGATTAAGGAAAAAATATTTAATAAAACACTGCGAAACAAATTTGAAGCACTAGATATCATAGTTACAAATCTAAATTCAAAAAAAAAAGAATTTTATCCTTCATGGAAAAAAGATAAGTGTTATATGGTGAGCATCACTCCTTAAAAATGGTGTTTACTATAAAAAAACTAGTTTTTGAAGGAGATGGAAAAATAAGTGCAATTTGATTCTAATTTTTTTGAAAAATATATATTTAGAATCTACAAACAAAATTTCACAAATCACTAGTTTGCATCATCTCCAAATTCCTTATGGTTTAGCTGCTATAGGTGTTTGAAAGTGAATATTTAGTTAGAAAAAATTAGTTTAGTGTCCGGTTTGGCCAAAAATTGTAAACCAATATTGTGGGATCACCCCATATAATAGGACAAGAAGGTATAAATGGGCACATCGAAGTCTACAAAACTATTAGCTCTTATTGCAAGACAAAACACAAAAACATTAGAGGGCTTTAAATTGAAAAGGAAAGAAATAAAAACATAAATATTTTGTTAGCAAACTATTGAATATCATTGAATGTAATTGATTGATTCATAGCTTGGTATGAAAGTATACATATAGGATGATTACAAATTGTCATAGGATGTGGTTTATAACTCTCATAGGATGCAGTTGCATTAGCCATCATAACCACATTAATAATTGATAACTACACAATGTAATAATAATTACACCAACATTCCCCCCGTTATTACATTGTTCCTACAATTGTATCCCCTAAAAGCTCTTATTCAATTTTCCAAGGGACCCATCCCTTAAGGATAACATAACAAAACTTTTTGAATACAAAATGTATATACATATTTGTGAAGATCTTCCTTGAAGAAACAAATCATGAATTAGGCAAAACTCCTCTAGAAGCTCTAAGCTAAATTTCTGAGTTCTTCCTCCATGAACTCCCGAACCATAGAGCGTAGCTATTGGAAAACCACCCTCAATAGGTTGTATCCTTGACCATCATAAAGGAATAACCCTTGGTCCTTGATCATAATTACTAGAAAACCACCCCTGACAGGTTGTCTCCTTGACCCTCATAAAGGTGTATTCCTTGGTCACAATCTGATGAATTATATGGGAAAGAATCGATACTAATTTCTTCACCAAACCCCTTACCTGTTTCTTACAATAAAACCTCACAATACATATATCTTCAAATCTATGAGAAATAACATAGAAAATAAAATAAATTCAATAAATACTTCTCATACAAAGAATCATCTCAAAGTGAGAAGCTAACTTGAGATGATGGAAATTCCTCCATCCTCTAGTGCCACCAATCTCTAATATGACCCTATTACACTTTATCCATCTAATGTATTGAATGCGTATTTGGAGGCCTCATCAAGAATAGTAGAGATGGACTTGAAAATCCAAGCATAAGGGTAAGTGCACCAAGATGGTTCCCAAAAATGGGACTTAAGTGGACACCTTTTTTCTGAAATAAGGAAATACTAACCTTGGACGTGAAATTGAGGATAGTTACACTCAAAATTTTGAGATGGAACAAAAAAAAAGGATCAAAGTGCTCCGAGTCTACTTTATACATTACAAATTTATTTTTAAAATGGTTGAGATTAAGGGGTTCAAATGAGGGGCATGCACAAATTGGTGTTATTTTTGTCCGAAAAACATAACATAGCAACTCTTGAACGACCCTAGCATGGTGTACTTTTTTTTAGTGTTTTTAAAATCGCTATGGTCAGAAGTTAACTAATAGTATGTAGTTGATGCATGATTTTTTTGATAATTTTTTAATGAATATATGATTTTTGACTAATTTTTGAAGTGGAAATTTCCTAAAAAATAGAATTTTGGCCATGCTACCCCTACAAATTTTGGAAAATAATTGATTTTTTTTAAAAAATTTGTAGAATGGAATCTAGTTTCCAAAAATGTAATTTATTTGAAATTTTTATAAGTGGTTAATTTATAACGAAAAAAACACCAAACACTGATTTTTGGCAAAAAAGAGACCTACAAACAAAATAAATTATGGATGAAAGGCTTAACATTGTTAGAAAGTGAAAAAAAATTACATCGTTGTATAGCTAAGAGAGAACATAACATTACCCAGATGCTCGATTTGTTTGATATTGAACCATGTGCAATCCTGACAGTGAGCACAAACTTGATTATGTGAAATATTGTAGAATTTGCAAAAATATGTCTCTGGTCGTTGGGAATGCCCTCCAAGCCTTTGGATTAGTATTCCAAGGAAAATACAATTCCTAAGGCTTGGGGATTCCCAAAGAAAGATATAACGCGAGCGCGTTATAATGCACTCGCGTTATATCTCAATTTTGACATGGTTTTTTGCTTATGTGGGAAACATGTTGACCAGGACATAATGTGAGCGCATTATAATGCACTTGCTTTATGTATTCATTTATGTTAAATGCCACTCTATTGAATATATACTGATATATTTGTATGTTTGTATGTATGCATGTATATTGTATGTATGTATGTATTCTTGTTTGGATGTAGGATTGTATGTACATATGTATTATGCTTATATGTATGTAAGTATGTATGTATTTGTGTATGTCTTTAGAGGGATGGAGAATTTTAAGAGAGAGAGTCTAGAGAGAGGGATAGGGGGTGGAAGTGAGAGTTTAAGAGAGAGGGAGTGGTAGAGAAGGGGTTGGAGTGAGAGGGACTTACATAGGTAGGGTGGGAGGGAGAGAGGGAGGGAGAGAGAGAGAGGGGTGGTGGGAGAGAGATAATTGAGAGAGAGGGAGAGATAGGGGGGGAGAGAGAGATAGAGAGAAAGAGAGAGTTATGTAGGTAAGGTGCCAAAGGGAGAGAGAGATGTGAGAGAGAGAGAGTTATTTGGGTAGGGTTCCAAAGGTCGAGAGACTTGAGAGGGGGGTGAGAGGGAGAGACTTGAGGGTAGTGAGAGGGAGTGAGAGAGAGAGAGAGTGTGAGTGAGAGACCTGAGAGAGGGTGTGGGAGGGAGTGACCTGCTAGAGGTATAGAAAGAGGGGAGTGGAGTGAGAGGGACTTATCTAGGTAGGGTGGGAGGGATAGATAGAGAGAGGGGAGAGAGAGAGAGTTACCTAGGTAGGTTTCCAGAGGAAGAGGCCTGAGAGAGAGAGGGGGGGTGGGAGGGAGAGACATGAGATAGAGGGAGAGAGAGGGAGTGGGAGAGAGTGGGAGGGACATAGAGAGAGATGGATAGAGGGAGCAAGAGAGGGTGGTAGGGATTGATTGAATGAGAGGTATGTAGAAAGAGGGAAAGGGTAGATAAAACAATTAGAGAGGGTACGCAAGAGGGAGGGAGGGAGAGGTGAGATGTATAGATAGAGAGAAAGTGATAGGGGTTGAGGGTATAGGGTTGATGGTTTCTATGGTATTAGGGTTTAAAGGTTGAGGGTTGAGAGATTAGGTTCGATGTTAGAGGGTATTGGGTTGAGGGTATAGGGTAAAAGGTTGAAGGGTTTAGGGTTGAAGGGTTTAGGGTTGAGGGTAAAGGGTTTATGGTATAGGTTTGAGGGTATATGGTTGAAGGATTTGGTTGAGCATCCAATGTAAAGGGTAGAGGGTATAGGGGTTGAGGGTTTAGGGTTTAAGGATTGAGGGTTGAGGGATTAAGGGTTGAGGGTTGAGAATTGAGGGTTGAGGGTTTAAGGGTTGAGGGATTAAGGGTTGAGGGTTTATGGATTAGGATAGAGAGTTTTCTTGGATTTAAGGGTATAAGGGTTGAGGGATTAGGGTTTAGGGTAGAGGGTATTGGGTTGAGAGTAAAAGGTAGAGGCTTTAAGCATTTAGGGTTTAAGGGTTGAGGGTTCAGGGTTCAGGGTTGAGTGTTTAATGGTTTAAGGGTTTATGGTTTAGGGTTGATGGATTAGGGTAGAGAGGGAGGGATGGATGGATAGAGAGAAGGAGAGAAGAGGAGGGAGGGACATATATATATGAGGGTTGAGGATCCAATGTATAGGGTAGAAGGTTGAGAATATAGGGTATAGGGTTGACGACCTATAGGGTTGAGGGATTAGGGTATTAGGTTGAGGGTACATATGGTTGAAGGATTGGGGTTAAGATTCCAATGTATAGGGTAGAGGGTTGAGGGGTTGAGGGTTTAGGGTTTAAGGGTTGAGTATTGAGGGATTAAGGGTTGAGGGTTGAGAATTGAGGGTTAGGTGTTTAATGTATAGGGTAGAGGGTAGAGGGTAGAGGGTTGAAGGTTGAGGGTGGATGATTGAAGGTATAGGGTTGGGGGGATTATGTTTTAGGGTCCAATGTATATGGTAGAGGGTATAGGGGTTGAGGGATTAGGGTAGAGATTTTACTAAGTGGGTTAAATGGTTGAGGGATTAGGGTTGAGGGTAGAGGGTAGACGATTGAGGGTAGATGGTAGAGGGTTTGAGGGTTTATGGTTTAAGGTTTGAGGGTTTAGGGTTGAGTGTTTAAGGGTTTATAGGGTAGATGGTAGAGGGTTGAGGGTTTAAGGGTTGATGGTTTAGGGTTGAGGGTAGAGGATTGAGGGTATAGGGTTGGGGGATTAGAGTCGAGGGTCCAATGTATAGGGTAGATGGTATAGGGGTTGAGGGATTAGTGTTTAAGGCTTGAGGGATTAGGGTAGAGAGTTTACTAAGTGGGTTTAAGGGTTGGGGGATTAGGGTTGAGAGTATAGGGTAGATGATTGAGGGTAGAGGGTAGAGGGTTTTAGGGTTTAGGGTTTAAGGGTTGAGGGTAAAGGGTTTATGGTTGAGAGTAGAGGATTGAGGGTATAGGGTTAGGGGATTAGGTATAAGGGTCCAACGTATAGGGTAGAGGGTATAGGGGTTGAGGTAATAGGGTTTAAGGGTTGAGGGATTAAGGGTAAAGAAAGTTTATAGATTATGGTAGAGAGTTTATTAAGTGGGTTTAAGGGTTAGGCGTTGGGGGATTAGGGTTGAGGGTAGAGGGTAGAGGGTAGAGGGTAGAGGGCTTAATGGTATAAGGTTTAAGGGTTGAGGGTTTAGGTTTTAGGGTTGAGTGTTTAAGGGTTTATAGGGTAGAGGGTAGAGGGTTGAGGGTTTGAGGATTGAGGGTAGAGGATTTGAGGGTTAAGGGTTTAAGGTTGAAGGTAGAGAATTGAGGGTATAGGCTTAGGGGATTAGGGTTGAGGGTCCAATGTATAGGGTAGAGGGTATAGGGGTTGAGGGAATAGGTGTTAAGGGTTGAGGGTTTACGAGGATATAGGGGTTGAGGGATTAAGGTTTAAGGGTTGAGGGTTGAGGGATTAAGAGGGTATATGGGTTGGAGGATTAATTTTTAAGGGTTGAGGTTTGAAGGTTGAGGGATTAAGAGGGTATAGGGGTTAAGGGATTAGGGTTTAAGGGTTGAGGGTTTAGGGTTGAGGGATTAAGAGGGTATAGGGGTTGAGGAATTAGGGTTTAAGGGTTGAGGGTTGAGGGATTAATGTTTAAAGGTTGACAGTTGAGGGATTAAGAGGGTGTAGGGGTTGAGGGGATAAGGGATTAGGGTTTAAGGGTCGAGGGTTAAGGGTTGCAGGATTAAGATGGTGTAATATTTGAGGGATTAGGGTTTAAAGGTTGATGGTTGAGGGATTAAGATGGTATCAGGGTTGAGGGATTAGGGTTAATGGGTTGAGGGTTGAGGGTAGAGGGATTAAGAGGGTATAGGGGTTGAGGGATTAATGTTTAAGGGTTAAGGGTTGGGTTTTGAGGGACTAAGAGGGTATAGGGGTTGAGGGATTAGGGTTTAAGGGTTGAGGGTTAAGAGTTGAGGGATTAAGAGGGTATAGGGGTTGAGGGATTAGGGTTTAAGGTTTCAAGGTTGAGGGTTGAGGGATTAAGAGGTATAGGGGTTGAGGGATTAGGGTTTAAGGGTTGAGGGTTGAGAGATTAAGAGGGTATAAGGGTTGATGGATTAGGATTTAAGGGTTGAGGGTTGAGGGATTAAGAGGGTATAGGGGTTGAGGGATTAGGGTTTAAGGTTTGAGGGTTGATGGTTGAGGGATTAAGAGGGTATAGGGGTTGAGGGATTAGGGTCCAAGGGTTGAGGGTTGAGCATTGAGGGATTTGGAGGGTATAGGGGTTTAGGGATTAGGGTTTAAAGGTTGAGGGTTTAGGGTTGAGGGATTAAGAGGGCATAGGGGTTGAGGGATTAGGGTTTAAGGTTTGAGGGTTGATGGTTGAGGAATTAAGAGGGTATAGGGGTTGAGGGATTAGGGTTTAAGGGTTGAGGGTTGAGCATTGAGGGATTTGGAGGGTATAGGGGTTGATGGATTAGGGTATAAGGGTCAAGATTTAAGGAATTAAGAGGGTATAAGGGTTGAGGGATTAGGGTTTAAGGGTTGAGGGTTGGTGTTTGAGGGATTAAGAGGCTTTAGGGGTTGATAGACTAGCATTTAGGGTTGAGGGTTAAGGGTTGAGGGATTAAGAGGGTATAGGGGTTGAGGGATTAGGGTATAAGGGTCGAGATTTGAGGGATTAAGAGGGTATAAGGGTTGAGGGATTAGGGTTTAAGGGTTGAGAGTTGGTGTTTGAGGGATTACGAGGCTTTATGGGTTGACAGACTAGCTTTTAAGGGTTGAGGGTTAAGGGTTGAGGGATTAAGAGGGTATAGGGGTTGAGGGATTAGGGTTTAAGGGTTGAGGGATTAAGAGGGTATAGGGATTGAGGGATTAGGGTTTAAGGGTTGAGTGTTGAGGAATTTAGAGGGTATAGGGTTTGAGGGATTAAGGTTTAAGGGTTGACGGTTGAGGGTTGAGGGATTAAGAGGGTATAGGCTTTGAGGAATAAGGGTTTAAGGGTTGAGGGTTGAGGATTGAGAGATTAAGAGGCTATAAGGGTTGAGGATTAAGAGTTTAGAAATTAAGAGGGTATAGGGGTTAAGGGATTAGGGTTTAAGGGTTGAGGGTTGAGGGTTGAGGGATTAAGAGGCTATAGGGGTTGAGGGATTAGGGTGTAAGGGTTGAGGTTTGAGGGATTAAGAGGGTATAGGTGTTGAGGGATTAGGGTTTAAGGGTTGAGGGTTGAAGGATTAAGAGGGTATAGGGGTTGACTAATTAGGGTTGAGGTTTAAGGGTTGAGCATTGAGGGTTGAGGGATTAGTAGGGTATAGGGGTTGAGGGATTAAGGTTTAAGGGTTGAGGGTTGAGAGATTAACAAGGTATAGGGGTTGAGGGATTAGGGTTTAAGGGTTGAGGGTTGAGGTTTGAGGGATTAAGAGATTATAAGGGTTGATGGATTAGGGTTTAAGGGTTGAGGGTTGAGGGTTGAAAGATTAAAAGGGTATAAGGGTTTAAAAATTAGGGTTTAAGGGTTGAGGATTGAGGGTTGAGGGATTAAGAGGGTATAGGGGTTGAGGGATTAGGGTTTAAGGGTTGAGGGTTATGAGTTGAGGGATTGAGATGGTATGGGGGTTGAGGGATTAGGGTTTAATGGTTGAGGGTTGATGGATTAAGAGGGTATAGGGGTTAAGGGATTAGGGTTTAAGGGTTGAGGGTTGAGGGTTGGGGGTTGGGGGTTGAGGGTTGAGGGATTAAGAGGGTATAGCTGTTGAGAGATTAGGGTTTAAGGGTTGAGGGATGAGGGATTAAGAGGGTATAGGGGTTGAGGGACTAGGGTTTAAGGTTTGAGGGTTGAGGGATTGTGGTTTAAGGGTTGATAGTTGAGGGTTGATGGATTAGGGTTTAAGGGTTCAAGGTTCATGGTTCAGGGGTTAAGACGGTGTAGGGATTGAGGGATTAGGGTTTAAGGGTTGAAGGATTAAGAGGGTATAGGGGTTGAGGGATTAGGGTTTAAGGGTTGAGGGTTGAGTGTTTAAGTTTTTGTAGGGTAGAGGGTAGAGGGTTTAATGGTTGAGACTCTCCCTCCTACCCCCTCTCTCTCTCAGGTGTCTCTCTCTCTCACTCACTCCTATCTCTCTCCCCTCTATCCTTAACCCTTTAACCCTCTACCCTATATCTCTCTCCTACTCCCTCTCTCTCTCTAAAATCTCTCCCTCCTACCCCCTCTCCCTATTTCTCCCCCTCTCTCACTCTCTCCCACTCTCCCTCTCCCTCCCACTCTCCCTCTCTCCCACTCTCCCACTCTCTCCCACTCTCTTTTTCTCCCAATCTCCCCCTCTCCTTCCCTATTTATCTCCATCTCTCCCACTCTCTCTCTCCCTCTATCCCACTCTCTCTTTCTCCCACTCTCTCTCTCAACCCTATACCCTCTACCCTACACCCTCTATCCTTGACCCTCTATCTCTTCCCCACTCCCTCTCTCTCTCTCTCAAATTTCTCCCTCCTACCCCATCTCCCTCTCTTAGGTATCTCTCTCTTTGTTCAATTGCTCCCACTCTCCCACTCTTCCTCTCTCCCTCTCTCTCCCTCTCTCTCACTCTTCAATGCAACTTACATGGAAAAATAACAACAAATCATGGATTCTTACTACCAACCTTTATCCAAACATGTATCCAAGACACTATAATCAGAATTGTATTGATTTAAATAAACCAAATGCACATTCACAAACGACTGATCTATCAAGATCTTTAATTCTTGCAATTATAACATCATTTTACACAAGGAGTCAATTTTTCTCAATTCAACAAATTCCACAACTTCTACCAAGCATTGAGACATATTTGAAAACATATTTAGATAGATTCAAAACATAAACAATCAACCTTTTCACTGTTTTATTAGATTCACTCCTTGTTGCAAACTATCCACCATATTACAAGAAGGTCACCAAACCCTTAAATTAGGTGATCCATCTTCAGTCATTTTAAATCTTTAAAACCTAAAGGTACAATTTGAATCCCATTTTACATGCATTCACATACCTTAATTTCATTTAAACATGTTTTAAAACAAACATCAAAAAAATTGACTGAATGCTGGAATAAGCCACAATAGGCTTCTTTGTTACAACTTCATCAAAAATGAATTTCTACACCAACTAGGCCTCAAATTAGGATTCTTTTAAAAAGAACCTTATCTTAAATCATTTTCCAAAACACCAAAATACATTGGGCAGAAGTCTATATGTTATCAAACCAAGGATTCCATCATTTGTTTTCAGAAAATCACTCACCAAAGTGTCAAATCACAAAACCCTTCTTTTTACCCAAGAAACTAGGGGTTTATTGAAAAAAACTCATCCAACCCTCACACAATCTTATGAATACTTCAAACAGGTCTAAAATGGCATGCAAAAACTCAATTCAATGAGAAACTATGCTACCCCAACACAAAACACACTTTAGCATATCAAAACCACTTGAAATTTGATAGAAAAATCAAAATTTCACTCTAGGGCTTCATGCCCAACACCCTTTTAGACCCCCCCTGCACAAAAACAACATTCCCTCACCTATTTATTGATGATGCAGATCCATTCCACCAATTACAATAATCAAAGTGAGTGGAATGGGTCAATTTACATTCAATGGTGCTCCTACACCATGTATGCTTCCCCATTTTGTATACACATATATATGACATAAGTTTTAAGGAAGTAAAATAAAACATCATTTCTCAATCCTTTATTATGGATGTACATACCACATGGCTTTTCCATGCTTCAATTTTGAGCTTATCTTGTAATCATGGCATGCCACATTAACACATCTCTTTAAGGCATCCATTAAAAAAATCATGTGACCTTTGTCTATGATAGAAATACTCTTGTACAGGATGATTGCAAGTATTCTTTATGAAGCCTTCAATGACATATATTTTGATTTATTTGAATGGATACATTTTTGAGGAACTAATATTTGTCTCATTACCATGCTACAGGTAGAATTATCTACCATGCCAAAGAAATGAACAAGGAAGAAACTAACAGATGAAGAGTATGAAACCTTCAAACAAAAGGAGAGAGATCAGGTGGTGGCATATCGTGAAAAGAAGAAATTTGAAATGATTGATGAAAACAAGCTAATTGAAGAGGAACCTCAACCATAAAAAAGAGAAAAGGAATTGGCAGTACAAAAGGCATGAATTCGAAATCATCGTGGTAAGATAGATTTGGATACCGTAGTTGGAGACACACCCACTACAACAAGTGAATATGAAGGGACACCATTAAGCACAAGTAGACATGGAGGGACACCATTTACCACAAGTGAATATGGAGGGACACCATCCAATGCATCTCAAGTGGAGAGTACACCATCACTCAGATTTGATGTATACCATCATCCCCACATGAACCTCAAGCTATGTCTTTTACTCCACCCACGATCGAAGGTACACAATCTAGTCCAAACCAATTCAATATTGATGAAATTCCTAATGTTGAGATCTATGTACCTAGGAGAACAGACCCCTATAATGTTACATAGAAAGCCAAAGTATTTGATTAATATTGATGAGGATATTTTGCAGCACATGGAAGGTAAGATTTCAACACACACTTGTACAAGATATGCTGATAAGATTTGGAAATTCTTCTTTGAAAGGATAAATGAGACCACAAGATGTCAACTATTTGTTGAAATGATGGGGGGTGTAAAGTATAGAAACATCATTAATACTCTTGGGTTGAGAACATCAAATGCATCAAGTGAAAACACTATTGTGAAGAATCTAATGGATGCTTATGATAGTGTGGGTAGGACCTCACACTCAAAGGATAGTAATGTCACTTGACGTTTCATTACACCGACTTTGGCAAGATTTCAAACAAAGAGAGCTCATCTCATTAAAAATATGAGTGAACAAATGAGAATTAGCAGAAAAACTTTATCAAGAGCCATTCAAAGGCGACAAAGAATTGAGGGCACTGATTCAAATGAATTATGGACATTCTTGAGGAGACTACCACAAAAAGATAAAGAATTTGTTGAAGCCTTGAGAACACTGATTGAAGAGTATTGGAAGAATAACACAAGGAAATATCTGAATCAAAGGGATGTGGTAAGAAGGATAATTGGTAGTCAGAACCATGAGCCACATCCAAAGCTTTTTTTAGATATAACTCAAACCCATTTTTTCATAAATTTCAAAATGATTATCCTCAAATTAGTATTTGTCAAATATTTTTTGAAATTCTTAAACCTTTTTATGTCAAGATAAATCAAACACGCACTACTTTTTGTTGTATACTACATATTGAATTCTCTAACCATTATGATGTTTATCGATCTATATGTTTAGGTTTGCATACTAATGATGTTTTGTAGGATTGTGGCATAGAAGCCCCACCAAAATCTTCAAGAGAGTTCTTATCAAAAAAATTATGTGAAATAGAGGATGGAGAGATATTCTACATGACAACATGCTTGGATGGTTCATGCGAGAATTGTGGTGGCTTCCAACATATGCCAGTATGTCAACATATGGAAAGCATAGATGAGGTGAGACATAAACTAGTAGAGTTCGGGAAGTATAAAAAATTGGCATATGCTACAAAAGATGGGTGTCAAGCAAAAAGGTGTGATTTGGTTATTGAGAAGATTCCATTGTATTATTTTATGTCCATGTTTTGTGACAATATACTATCTGAGTATGCAATGCATACCCATAGAGACCAATGGTTGGACATGTATTTCAAGCTATGCAAGGACACCTTTCTAGTTGGAAACATAGTCTCGGTGGTTGACTTTGTGGAGAACTACACTCTACAACCATAAAGTGAGGTGCAATCATAGTATTACAAATCCACACAGGTTTCAATATTTGTGCACATAGCATTCATTCATGCATTTGATAGTACAGAGGACCAAAGGAAGGTATTGAGGGAGTACCACTTTTACATTAGTGATGATCGCACACATTGTCTTTAGTTTGTGCAAGGTTGCTTCCAAATGTTCTACAATGGTTTGGCTTAGAGGGGCATAGCATATAGTCAGCATATAATATGGTCAGATAACTATGCAACATAGTTCAAGAGCTCGCACATGTTCTACTGGTTGTGTAGGATGCATGTCATTACACGTGTTCAACATATGTGGAAATTTTGTGAGGTCGGGCATGGAAAGGGAGAGCATGATGGTGCAAGAGCATGCATGAAAAGAGCATTAGCATGAGAAGAGTTTAAGTATAAAGATAGTGCAAAGTTGATAGATGCAAGATCAATCATCGAGTGGTGTAATGCTTTGATGGGTCCAGGTAATGAAGGTACATCTTTAGTTCATAGATTTTTTTGGTTGATGGATGATACTAACATTGCACCATATGAGAACTATTGTACACTAACAGGATCAAGTGAGCTAATCTCTTTCCTTAGCTCAAATGTAGGTTCATGGAGTATCGATACATAGAAGATGGCATGCTTTTGTTCTGCATGTACAATGCAAGACTAGAATGATTGTGAGTCAAGGGAGTGGGTTGAAAAATAGTTGACAAGTTATCTTAGCCCATTTCACATGTATCACCCTCAGATGGCATTGGAACTGGCACAGATGGAATCATCGGTCGAATTTGACCACATATCAGATCTAGTTCAACCAAGTGATATATCTACTTGCTTATTTGTTGAAATTCCACATTGTTATCTTACTTTGTAGTGTATTCATAATGTTGAATAATTTCAAGAGATTTGCTGCACATATCAATGCAAGGAATGTTTATGCAGTTATTGTAGATGAAGAGAATGAAGAGGGAACAAACTATTACTTGTGTCATTGTGTTGAGGCCAAAAAAGAACTTTGGAGGCCCCAGTTATAGATGGAGAAAACATTGAATACCCTACAGGTTCAGTTGTGGTTACTAGAATGTGGCTTAGACGGTACCCACATAAGGGTGTTAAACATTGGATGTTTCTAGACTTTCACACGCATTGTAAGATTCTTCATTACTCAAACCTTGTCATGGAATCCAATGTTCATTTGACCAAATATGGGGGTAGACCTTTGAACAAGACCTTCTGGAAGGTTCGTGAGTCTGGCCATGAGGTAATAATTGACACAATAAAGAGTAGAGAAGACCTATATGGTTCGTTGGATTAATTTGTAGGTATATGCACATTGGTTCTTATTAATTTTATACTTGTATGCACATTAATTTTTTTGATGCCAATGCTATCATCTTCTTTTACTTTGCCTATTTTTAAGTAACCTGTTAAACATTGATTGGTGTCCCCTTAGAGAAAATGCAGATTTATGAGCCATCCAAGACAATCTCAGCCAGAAAATCAATGCAACATCCTTATTTTGATGATCTTGAAAAATCTTAATTATGATTTTATGAAGCTTGGTGAGGTAATTTCAAGTTATTAATTTGAAGTTAACCTTATCATGAGCACCTATGATGTAGACATTATTAGAGCAACTTGAATTTCAAGATGTTCTATTCATGAGAGGTGTTGTGTGCAATAGGTACCTTCGAACTCCCAATGAAGATGCATGAGGAGGAGTGACTAAGTTGAGAGACTGCCATGCCTATTTGTAAGTACCTTCTATCTATTTTCATTTCATTTCCATTTTTGATGCTTTCTTTTTCTTCTTTTACTTTGTGTATCTATAAGTAAACTACTAAAAATTGATTGGTCTCTCCTTGCAGAAAATGTTGATTTATGAGCCATTGAAGAGAATCTCATCCAAAAAAGAAATGAAACATCCTTATTTTGATGATCTTGAGAAATCTTAATTCTAATTTGAATCCATTATAAAAGAGCATGTGAAGCTTTGTGAGGGAATCTCAAGTTACTCATTTAAAGTTAACCTCTTAATGAGCACCTATGATGTAGACATTATAAGAGAATCTCAAATGTATGAGTGACATTGTAAAAGATATGTGAGAATAGAATACTTAAATAATTGTAATGAGATTTACTTGTAATGAGATTTACTGAAATAATGAAATTTGGTGCAGGGGCACCAAGGTTATTGAGAAAATTTGGTTCATGGAAGTCTTAAGTTAGTTTTGTGTTTTGAATTTTGTTAATTGAATAAGATCATATTCAAATAATTTATAATGTAATAAGTCATGTTAGTTGGTTTTGGAGTCATTTTGGAGTTCATGTTGCATATTTGTCAAAATGATGTAAAATAGAAAAAAATGAAAAGTTGTCAATGTGAAAAAAGTGCAAAAAAATGTAAACTTGAAGTGATTTTGATAGTAATACAAGGAAGCAATCAACTCACTTCCATAATAGAAAAGGATTCCAACCTCCTTCCTTCCCTCAAAACTCAATCATGGCTTATTTTCAACTTTGCACCTAGTCACTCTTGTAGGTCTTTAAACCTACTTTTCCCACCTTAACTCTCAAAATTCCTTAACAAACTCTACAAAAAACCACCATTTTAGGCACCCTTTTAAGCCTTCTTCAACATACATCAAACCCTCATAAGAATCTTTTGAATCAACTTTCACAAAACAAGCAACCCCCCTTAATTCTTCCTATCACACACAAACCACTAATGGGAATCATTAACTAGTCTGCCAAATCACTAATTCCTCCACTTTTAGGCCGTGATAAACCCTCTTCATTCACAAGTTAGGAAAGGGTTTATTGACATATAGACCAACCCTCTTAAGACACCTTAGTAAAATAGAGTACCTAAGAGATTCTCTTAAAATAGGGTATACAGACCAACCCTCAGTAATTGGCTTCTAAAATGCACAAAATAAATTAAAATCCAACCAAACCAAAACTAAAACAGAGTTAAGTCTGTTTCCCACCTAATTCTATCGAAAGGAGACCACAATTGCTCTGAGCCATGTTCAACCAACTCGATCCCTTAAGGGTCCAAAGTGCAAAAGGGCAACAATCTCTGACCAAGTATTACTTAGAAACTGTGATGCTTACGAAATCTTTGTCTAAACTTATGAGATCACATTGGCCTCCTCTACAATAACATCTCTCGATTTTTGTTATCTCAAAGTGGTTTTCCCATGGTGTCTAGTTTTCACTTGATGGAAAAGTGTCAAATGTAAATAGCGCAAAGTTGCAAAGTGGTGCAACTTTTGTTTTACAGCTTGTGTGACCAAACATGTCCAAATAGGTATATTCATGCTAGGAATGGCCCTCTTTCACATCCAAACATGCATAATCACTCTGAGCTACGTTCAACCAGATCGATTCCCTAAGGGTCCAAAGTGCAAAATGGCTCCAAAATTAATCATGTTGTTATTCGGATACTGTGATGCTTATAAACTTCTTTTCTAATCCTATGGGATCGAACTGGACCCCTCTATAATAAACTCTCTCGGTTTTTTCTATCTTGGAGGTATTTTCCTGTGGTGGAAAATTTTAACTTGGGGAAAAAGTTATCAAATGCAAATAGTTGAAAGTTGCAAAGTGGTGTAACTTTCGTTCTGTAGCTCATGTGACCAAATGGACTATTCCAATGTGTCTGAATAGGTATGTTTACCCTAGGCATGGTCCTCTTTCGCACCCAAACACACATAATCACTCTGAGCTACGTTCAACCAGATCAATCCCTTAAGGGTCCAAAGTTAAAAATACTTGTAAATTTCAACATGTTGTTACTCGGATACGATGACACTTAGAAAATTCTTGTTTGATCCTATGAGATTGCATTGGTCCCCTCTACAATAAACTCTCAGATTTTTCTATCTCAGAGGAATTTTCCTATGGTGGCAAGTTTTCACTTGGGGAAAAAGTTGTCAAATACAAGTAGTTGAAAGTTGCAAAGTGGTGCAACTTTCATTTTGTAGCTCATGTGACCAAATGGACTATTCCAATGCATTTGAATAGGTATATTTATGCTAGGAATGATCCTCTTTCACGCCCAAACACGTAGAATCGCTCTGAGCTACGTTCAATCGGATCAATCCCTCAAGGGTCCAAAGTTCAAAATGGGTGTAAACTTCAACATGTTGTTACTCAAATACTGTGATGCTTATTGTGATCCTAATAAAATGCTACTTCCTAATGTGAGATGCTAGATTAAAAACTAATAGTGCAATGTGAAGAGAAGTAACAAGATAAAATGGCACCTCAAAAAGATTAACCTAAGAAAGTGGACAACATAGAAGTAAGATAAAAAAATTGATTGATGTTATACCTTCATGTTGTTGCTTTCTTGGTTGACTCTTTGATGCTTCAAGAATTGTGTGCTCCTTGGATGACAATAGGATTGAATGGATGCAAGATGAATTGATGCAATATGGATTAATGATGTGAGTGCTATAATGGATGAGAACTTGAATGGCAATTTTGTAAGAGTTTTGTTGCAAAAGACTTGATTCTCCAAAATGAGGGAAATGAGGGGATATTTATAGGCTAATTGGAATTCTCTAGAGAATTCAACGGTTGGGATTGATCCAACAAGATCAAGATGAAGGGCTATGGTGAGTTGAGGACTCACAAACCCTCACATCTTGACATGTGGAGTGTGAGATGTCTTAGGGTGGAATGATGTGGAAATGCGGTGGAAGGGAAGTACATGAGGTGGATCTTGGGGGATGAGAAGATTCCTTGGAGGAATAAAAGTGAATTAAAAATTTACAGTAATTGGAAGAATCTAGTGGATAAGAGAGGGTCTCCAAAAAGCTGAAGATTTGTCACATGTGGGTGATGTGACAAGTCTAAGGTTTTAGAAGCCTTGGGCACATGTAAAATGACATGTCACATTTGCATGGGGATAGGGTAAACCTTGGAAAAATAAAATGTGAATTAAAAATTAACATGGAGAAGAGAGAAACCTTGGTTAAATAAATGTGAATTAAAAATTCACACGGGGAAGGGAGTTTAGGCTAAAAATGGTAAGTGGGAAGGTTGACCAGAAAAGGTAAGCCAAATGTGGCTAATGATTCTGATTAAGGTTGTGCAAACATAGGATTAGGATAATTAATGAAAGATTAGAGGCAAGTGGGAGATTATGGAGGATGTGACACTTAATTAAGATTAAGTGGTGCACATCCTAATCACAGATTAATTAATTTAATCTGGATTAAAGGGGGTTATGGAGAATGTGACAAGGAGAGAGAAAAAAGGGAATTAAAAATTGGTTTTAATCCAAATAGGTTAAATGACCAAATTAAATAAGTTTTCATGTTTATTTAATTTAGAGAAGGAAAGGGGGTAAGGTAAAGTATTTAATTTATTTAATTACATACTTTAGGAACCTTAGGCAGAAAATGAAATAATGATTAAATAAATTATTTAATCACTATTAATGAAATAGATGAATAGAGTAGACAATTTTGACCATGTAGAAGTGGTCAAATTTAGATATCTACATTTTTCCCCTCTTCGAAGTACTGTTACAATAATCGTGCTTCGAAGAAAAGAAAGTGCAGGTGATTCTATAGAGGAAGTAACCGGAAGATGATGCCCCAATGTAGGACTTGAGTTGTCCCATTAGTGGCAAAATGGATGAAGATGCCCCAATCTTGGAAGGGATTGATTATGGCAGGGAAAATTGGTAAATGTGAAGGGTATGCCCCCTCGAGAGGGTGATAGGGGAAAAAGAGGGGTCCCAAGCAACATCTCGATAGGAAGAAATGGATGGTATGGTTGGAAAGAGGGAAAAAAATTATTCAAGATTATCTTTGGAACGAAGTTAATCGGACAAATGGGGTGCAAATGGCGGCCCCGGGAAGTGAAGGGATTAATCAGAGGAATAAAAGGGTAAATAAAAGGTAAAAATACCTCTTAAAAGAGAGGGAAAAGAGAGGGGTCCCGAAAAAAAAAATCTCCTGATAGGAAGAAACAAAGGATATGATTAGAAAGAGCTCAAAAAAATAAGCAAGTTTTCCTTTTGAACGAAGTCGATCCGACGCACGGTTTTCAAATGGCAGCCCTGGGAAGAAAAAGGAGAAAAAGTGCTACAGAGGGACGAATTTGCCCCACTGCAGAAGGGCAAATATGCCCCGGGAAGGGGCAAGTCTATCACAGAAGGGCGAATTCGCCATGGGAATGGTGGATACACCCTTGAAAGGGGTGAGTCCACCCCGGTAGGGTGGGTACGCCTCGGAAAGAGGCGAGTCCGCCCCGAGAGGGTAGATTCGCCCCAAGAGGGCGGGTACGCCCCAAAAAGGGGTGAGTCCACCTTGGGAGGGCGGATCCACCCCAGGAAGGGGCGAGTCCACCCCGGGAGGGCGGATCCACCCCGGGAAGGGGCGAGTCTGCCCCGGGAGGGCGGGACTCACCCCGAGAGGGTGGATTCACCTTGGGAGGACGGGTACACCCCGGAAAGGGGTGAGTCTGCCCTAGGAAGGGGCAGGTCTGCCCTGGGAGGGCGGGTCCGCCCTAGAAAAGGTCGGGTCTGCTTTGGGAGGGTGGATTGGCCCTAGGAGGGTGGGTACGCCCCGAAAAGGGGCGAGTTCGCCCCGGGAGGGCGGATACGCCCCGAAAAGGGGCAAGTCTGCCCTAGGAGGGCGAGTCTGCCCCAAAAAGGGGCAGGTCCGCCCCGGGAGGGCGGGTCCGCCCCGGAAGAGGTTGGGTCCACTCCGGAAAAGGGTAGAAGAGTGGATGAGTGATGAAGGATGAAGGGATGATGGAAGGGGAGAAAAGATGAGAGATGAGATGATGAAAGGGAATTTGAAGATGATATAAGTTGATGGATAAGAAATGATGATAAAGATTGGGAGATAAATGCGGGCACAAAATAAATATGATGTTGCCTTAGGCAAGCTGCAAAAGTGCGAATACGCCCTTTTGAGTGCTACAGAAGTGCGAATATGAGCTTCTGAGTGATGCAGAAGTACGGATACGCCCTCTAATTTTTGTAGAAGTGTGGATACGCCCTTTTGATTGCTGCAGAAGTGCAGATATACCCTCCAATTGCTGCAGAAGTGCAAATACGCCCTTTTGATTGCTACAGAAGTGCAGATACGCCCTCCAATTGCTATAGAAATGTGGATGCACCCTTTTGATTGCTGCAGAGGGGCGGATGAGTGATGAAAGATGAAGGGATGTGGGAAAAGATGAGAGATGAGATGATGAAAGGGGATATGAAGATGATGATGTAAGTTGATTGATAAGAAATGATGATAAGTGATGGGAGATAAATGTGAGTACAAATGGACTCAAGGACACATATGATGTTGTCCCAGTCAAGCTACAAGCCAGGTTGAGCGGATGGTTGATGGAGTGTTGTTTGATAAGGACATGAGACATCCCAAAACAACACAAGGATGGGGAAGGATACATCCCAATGAGAGTGTTATTGATGAGGGAAAGATTCATCTGAAAATAATGTTGATGATGAGGATGAATGTTGTTCACGAGGGAATGATACATCCCAAAACAATATAAGGATAGGGAAGGATACATCCCGATGAGAGTATTGTTGATGAGGGAAGGATACATCCCAAAACAACACAAGGATAGGGAAGGATACATCCCATAGATGATAATGATGATGATGAGGATGAATGTATCAAGGCTTGTAGCAAGGCTAAGACCAAAAGTGTGATTAGATTATTTGAATGGGTGAGGATGGGGGAGATATGCAAGATGATGGAATGGAAAATAAAATGCAATCCTAATGCAATTTTCCATCCGTAGAGCATTGATTTTTGCTATAGCATAAGACACTAGACATCAAGGTATGTAAACCAAGACGAATTAGTGTCTAATGCATAAAACAAGCACAACAAACAAGAAGGCTATCCCAACACCCCAAAGTCACGATGACTTTGGTCGGGCTAGGTATTGGAATAACCACAAGCACAAAAGGATGCCCCAGCGTAACACAAGACCTCAGGGATCTTGGTGGGTACTACGTGGGACAACCAAGAAGACAAAAACAAAGAAATGAGCAAGATATGCCCCTATGCTTACTAGTCAAAGCACACCATGATATGATGGATCAAGGCGACCATGACAAGTGATGATAGGGAGCTCAAATGATAAACAAAATCCAAAAGCATCAAAAGATCACTATCAATTTCAAATGTCCTTTGCCATAGGATCAAGATGATGGATGGGGTTGATGAGGTCTATTAGGAAGGATACATCCTGTTGAGACTAATGATGGATAGTAAACTAAAAGATCGATATGACCCAGGATACCAGAAACCGATTGGATCTTGTGATATAGATGACTATTGTTTGTAAGCGCCAACTAAGATAGGGACATACTTGATGACACGAAAAGATGACAGGATGACAAGACAATAGGACTAACACACACTAAAGACCTAGGGGCTTGAGGGTTGATCAAAGATCAACCTTTCCTACGTGAAAGCACAGAGCCGTCATAGTTCGATAAAAGGCCATGGATAAAAGTGGAAAGAGGATAATGGAGACCTAGATGGAAAAATGCCTAGGGGGTAGACATAATGATTAGCCTTGCGTGCATGAAGGCATAGGGGAAACATAGGTTAATACAAGGCCAAAGACAGAGGATGGAGCAGGACAAGATAGACAAAAGACAGAGCCCCGGGGGCAGATCAAATGACCGACCTTGCCTACATGAAAGTGCAATGACAACGTAGTTCGACACAAGACCAATGAAAAAGAATGGTCTTGCAGGATAAATGGAAAAAAGGATGGAGCCAATATGATGAGAGAAGATAGTCTTGTAGGATTGGATATGACGATAGTTGATATGTGTAAGATATGTAGGATGTGAAGCTCAGGGATGGGATAGGTAATCAGATCATTAGAATATGAATTGGAAAGGTGAGATGATGGATAGATGAGCGATGAAGATGTGAGAAAGATGTGGTAAATAGATAAGAGGGATGAATTATGATGTGAATGGCATTGGGTTGCATGTGGGTAGCCTAGAGCTAGATACCAATGACAAGGGATAATAGAGGGAAATGGATGGATGGATAAGAAGATGCTAGGATAGGTGGCTAGTTGAGATGAAGATTGAGAGGATATTGTAAATATGTGAGAAGTAGATGGAAAAGGACTAGTGGATGGGTAGATAGGAAGATAAGGATTTGGTAGATGGAAGGGATGACTAGATGGATAAATGGATGGGGAGGTAAGGATGGGCAGGAAAGGAGAGATGGAAAAGATTTCTTGGAGAGATGGATGGATGATTTCTCCAAGGACTCAAGCATAAATAAGGAGATGCCCCCATGCATGATGAGGCAAGAGGGATATAAAGATGGGTGGATAAGGGAGTGAGATGGGTAAGAAAGGAGAGATGGAAAGGATTTTTTGGAGGGATGGATGGATGATTTCTCCAAGGACTCAATCATAAATAAGGAGATGCCCCCACTTTATATGTGTCATGCATCATGAGGCAAGAGGGATAGAAAGATGGGTGGATAAGGGAGTGAGATGGGTAATGGAAGATAGATAGATGTGGATAGGATGCATGGATTAGAAAAGTAGATGGGGGGGCAAAGAAAAATGATAGTGTGTGGATGAGGTGAATATATTACAAGAGATGTCCAATGCATGTATAGAGGCTTGCTCGTACATTTATCAAGATCACAAGGAAGATGGAGGGACTGGGATAAATGGGGTCAGAGGGATAGGATGCAGAAGATAGGTAGATGTAGGAGATGGAGGAAAGGAATGCGTAAGTGGATGTTGCCCCCAATCGTGGAAGGAGACAAGATGGGGAATTTACGCGTGATGCTTGTTTGCCAAGTTTTTGTCATGGTACTAATCCAAGGCACTTGTTTGCTACGTTTTCACCATTAGACGAATGATTTTCTTTTTACTATTTTTTTTTTTTTCTTCTAATTTTTTCTCTTTTTTTGAGTAGGATGTGGACGAAGATGGATAAACATAGGGAGATGGATATGCGTATTTTAGAGGATAGTTGATAAGGATATGGATGAAGGACTCAAGCATCAAGTTCCATATGAGGTAATAAGATCCCATGTGTAAAGTGACCAGCGGATATTGGTACAACCTTAGTAGCAGGGATAGATTATGCAAGAGGATGGATTAAAGGGATTGGATGGGGGAGATAGGGGGGATAGTGGATGGGGGGTTGAAAAGTGTATGGATGGAAGGATGAAGTGGATGTGTGATAGGGGAAGGTGTTCAGGACCAACATTGGCACATGTGGTGAACGTGAAAATATAGGTGGAGGAATGGATGGAGAGGGTGGCGATAATGGAGGAGGTGAATGATTTTGTGGGGGAATAGCAATTTTGGATGTCATTATGGACTTTTCATGTGAAGGTATGGCACCTTTTTTCTTTGGGATCCACATGGTTTTTATTTTTTCTTTGGTGGGCCTTTGTGGCCATTTGGATTGATTTGGATTTTGGACTTGATTTTTATTTTCTTCAACATGTCTTTTGAAGGGGACATGAGGAGCTTTAGATTCATGTGGACATTTGGATTTATACATTTTTTCTTTGGCATCCAAAGTGCTTTTAGTAGCAAGGGGATATGTGCGAAGAGATGGATGATGTGGAGTGATGGAGGTAGGGTTAGAGGGACTATGTGTAGATGGATAATGTGTAGGTATGTGCCTTTGTTGATCCTGATTAGGAGTTATGAATGTAGGATATTTATGTGGTATACGAGGGAGAGGGGGTGGATGAATGAAAGAATGTGTAGGATAAGATGGAGGGGGTGATTTTGGGATATAAGGACCCAAAATAGACTATGTATATGGAGGATGTGTGGGGCTTGATGGAGGGATATAAGAAACCATAGTAGATGAAGGATGAGCAATGATGGATGGAGGGACATAAGGACCCAAAATGGATTGAGAGGATGAGGGAGGAAGATGGATGGTTGATTTTAGGTAGTATGATGGAGGAGGGGGGATGGCGGCATATGTCTTGGTAGAATGATGGGAAGTACCTCTTGCGCCTTTAGAAGAGGATCGTTTAGGATGTACGAACGTTGTACCAACATCTTTAGAGTGTGAGTTTTGGGAGACATATCCAAGACCATGTGTCCCTGGATGTTCCTTGACTTGAATGGGTTCTAAAATACCTTGCTCATGAAGGCCTATACCTTTTCCTTGATAGTTCATGTTCGCAAGCATATGATCTATGGTAGGATTCTTATTCTTTTGGAAACATGATGCGAGTGTGTTAGCAGGTGGAAGAGGAAAGGTGGTGCATAAACATTATTTTGCTTCTGCAAGAAGACCACCATGGATGCATGTAATGTTACCAAGGTGATACAAAAGTGGCATTGGGAAGGTAAGACTAGATGACGATGAAGGATCATGCGATGGAGATGAGGGGATAGCAACATCAGGAGGAATGAGTGATAAGGGATCATGAGAGGAATTAGGGAGTATGATGGGATCTAGATTTATGGCAGTGGATGATAAGGGCTCATGCGATGGAGTGATTGGATTGTGAATGCAAAGGGAATCATGGGATGGAGTGGATGAGCTAGTGTGATCTTGAGATGGGGTGGATGGGAGGATAGGATCATGACTTGGTTGAGGATAGGAATAATGAGATGGGATGGATGGGGGATTATGATATTGGGATGTAGTGGATGGGATGGTAGGATCTTGATTTGGAGGAGGGGATATGCTTGTACGCATTGGACCAAGCTCTTGGCATGACTCATCTTGTGGGAGATGTATGATGATGGAAGAGTGTTGGAGAGACTCCTCAATTGGGGGAGATAGGAGGATGGAGGATTCATAAAGGTTATGGGATTGAAGTTTGTGAATTTTAGGACTCAGAGGAGGGGATTAGATGTCTTCAATGGATTGGGTGGATCTAGTAGTAGAAGATGGGGATTTAATGGATTCAATGGGTTTGACTAGCTCAACTATTTGGACAGTGTCAGGAATGGTGATGGGAGGGATAGGTGTAGGATGGAGGAGGGCCTCATCACTAGTGACAGTACATGATAGAGTGGGAGGGCATGGTGTCTCTTCTTGTATGAGTCCTTGGGAAGCATTGGGAAGGGATGTAGGATTAGGTAGAGTGATGGGAATGTATGGAGGATCATGGATGGATGGAAAATAAGGATTAGATGTGGGGATGGGATTGGATATAGGATTAGGAGGAGATGGAGGATTAGGATTATATGAAGGGATGGGAATGGATGTAGGACTAGGATTAGATGAAGGATTAGGATTAGATGAAGGGATGGGATTGGATGTAGGACTAGGAGGAGACGGAGGATTATGATTAGAGGAGTGGATGGGATTATGATTAGAGGAGTGGATGGATGTAGGACTAGGAGGAGATGGAGGATTAGGATTAGAGGAGTGGATGGGATTGGATGTAGGAATAGGAGGAGATGGAGGATTAGGATCAGATGAAGGGATGGAAATGGATGTAGGACTAGGAGGAAATGGAGGATCAGGATTAGATGAAGGGATGGGATTGGATGTAGGACTAGGAGGATATGGAGGATTAGGATTAGAGGAGTGGATGGGATTGGATGTAGGACTAGGAGGATATGGAGGATTAGGATTAGATGAAGGGATGGAAATGGATGTAGGACTACGAGGAAATGGAGGATTAGGATTAGATGAAGGGATGTGATTGGATGTAGGACTAGAAGGATATGGAGGATTAGGATTAGATGAAGGGATGGGATTGGATGTAGGACTAGGAGGAGATGGAGGATTAGGATTAGATGTAGAACTAGGAGGAGATGGAGGATTAGGATTAGATGAGTGAATGGGACTAGATGGGGGACTAGGAGTGGCTAGAGGAGATGGAGGATTAAGATATAATGTGGGAAAAGGGAGAGTGACGTAGGAGGATGTGGATGTTGGATTAGAATGGGGAGATTGGGATGGTGAGTGATAGCAGGAAGATGTAGATGAAGGAATAGAATGGGGAGATGTGGAATTAATGTAAGGATATTGGGATGGGGGATTGTGATAGAAAGGTGTGGATGTTGGATTAGAATAGGAATATTGAGGTGGTGGACCACCATAGGAAGACATGTATGGTGGGTTGGCATAGGAGGATATAGGTGGTAGATTAGGATGAGAGGATTGATTTGGTTGATTAGGATAGGAGGAATATTGGGATGGTAGATTGTGATAGGAAGGTGTAGGTGTTGGATTAGGATGAGAAGATTGGGATGTTGGATTAAGGTAGAGGTATTGGGCTTGTTGATGATGAGGAGGATAAGAGGACGTGGATGTTGGATAGGATAAAGGTTGAACGTGAGGACATGATGAATATGTCGATGGTGAGGATGTTGGATATCCCTTGTCAAGGGTAGCATAAGAACCGTTATTAGGTGTGGATGAAGGCATGGTGGGATAGTTTGAAGAAGTAGTGGGATTTTGGGAGGTGATTGGAAAGAGCTTGCTAGCAATGATAGCGTCAAGGGGATCTATATAACAATCTTCATGATCAACAAGATCTTCATTATCATCATCAACGGAGTTAGGATTCCCCTTGACTACTATTATTGGTCGTGTGAGAGGGGGATAAAGATTCATGATGGATATAGATTAGAAGGAAAGAATAGATGATGGATATAAAACTAGGATGGATTGGAAGCTCATATGGGGATTGGAAGCTCATATGGGGATTGGATGAAAGCTCAGATTGGGTTTGGATGATGGATCAATTGATGACCTATCAATTAATTTGATGATTGAACAAGGATCGGTTGATGGATCAATTGATGATGTATCAATTTGATGCTTTGGATTTGGATTGATTTGATTGGATCAAATGATGATTATATTTGATTGGAGGGGATCCTAAAAGCTAATTTGGAAATCACCCTAAGTGACTTATGACATTGGTTGATCGATTTGAGCTAGCTAAATCGATGATCTCAGCACTGAATCCACCTTGAGATGCAAGGGGATTGATTTGGGCCAATGACATTGACTTACAACACAAATCCACCTCAAGATAGGAGCAGATTGATTAGGTTGAAGACAAGGATTGACTATGTAGGATAATGATCAACTTAACACCTTGATCAGTTTGGGAAAATAACTCCTAAAACAAGGTTTAAGGGATTTTGTGTTGAGAGATGATAATGGATGCAAAGGGAAGACATGTTGTTGAAGATGTTTAGGTCTTACAATAAGATGGGTATCCCACATGGTGGAATGATCAATGTGAATGTGGTAAATGGACATTTTAGAATCGTCAAACGGAGGCTTGGAATGGCTAAATGAAGGTTTGGATTGGTTAAATGAGTGTTTAGGATGATTGGATGGTCAAAAGGAGGCTTTATGGGTTTGAACGGAGGTTTAAAATAGTCAAATAGGTGAAACTAGCCATTCAGTAGGGTGTATTCGCACTTCTACAGTAAAACTACTGAAACAATGGGGCATATTCGCACTTCTGTAGTAAAACTGCTAAAACGGTGGGGCAAGTTCACCCCTCTAAAGTAAAACTACTAAAAAAAAGGGCAAGTTTGCCCTTTTGCAGCATCCGGGAGGGCAAGTTCACCCTTCTATAGTAAAATGGCTGAAACAGTGGGGCAAGTTTGCCCCTCTACAGTGGAAAAGGCTTAAACAGTGGGGCAAGTTTGCCCCTCTGCAGTGGAAAACGCAACTTGGTTTGGATAAGGGATTTTGGTAAGAACTTAAAATGATTTAATGATGGTTTGACTTATCAAAATTTATTGGTTCTTCACAGAAAGACACTTTGAACAAGCATAATCCTATGATTAGTGTTTAACGGGTATGGTCAGCAAAGGTCTTACTCTAGGATGAACAAGGTTTCTAGGGAGTCCTCGATATACACTCGGTATGTGAGGCACAACCGTGAACACCAATTTTTCACAAGCGTGAGTCAAGAGCCCCAGTGAGATACTGAAAGGCTCGGACCAACTCTTCACGTCTATCTAGGTATCACCCTAGCTTCGACGTTCCACCAATTACGATGCAACTGGATTGGGGTACAACTTTGGCTCTCCCCCCTTTATATACCCCACCGGTATGCATGGTTGGAATTGTCCCTTGGGGTGATAAAATCCCCAAGCAGGTCCCGCTAAGAAGAAGACACTAATTGCTTCCAACTACCCCCTTTGGATCTGCACAAAGTGCAAAGGAGGAAGGTGAAAACAAACTAATGCCCCCTTAGGGTAATATAAATAGAACAAACACAACAAGCAACCAATTTACTTTCCCCTAATTATACTAAGTAAATAGATAAAACAGTAAGGAAAGATTCTCAAAGAATAAAACAAAGGCCTTGCAAGCAAATGTTAGTTGTTTATCTTTTTGCCCTTTTTATGATTTGCAACTGTAAACACTCAAAATTGTCCCTATCATAACATTACCTAGGCGATACATGACCTTGAAAAATATTTGTAATATTTTACCTTAGGTCATTACACTATCCCACTTATCTCATTTATTCCACTTAATCACCTTCCCAATTAATTAAATAAATCTCATTTATTTAATTAATTCCCCTTCACATGTCTCAAAATAATTAAAATTAAATATTTGAATTAATCTCACTTTTACCACATTGCAACATGTGTCACATGACTACAACTTTTCACATGCACACATAATTCAAATAATTTTATTATTTAAATTATGAGATTCCCACTCACATCCTATTTTTACCCCCATTCATTGTGTGTCATAAGCATCTTTTCTTCCAAAATAAAGAATAGAATCCCACTTATTTCCTCACATCTTAATTTTAGCATCATGTCATAAGCCACTTAATGTGTGTCATAGACACTAAAATAAACTTTTGATCCTAGCCACACATATCACAAATTTGATTTTTAATCTTGGCCATTGAATCAAATTAGCCTTCTCCTATAAATCAAGTCTTTCACATTCCATTTGGAGAATCTTCTTCTAGCATCATTACTCTACCAAAATTTCTTCTTATTTATTTATTTTCTTCTATTATCTTCATCTTATCGTTATGCTGCAAAAATGAGCAATCAACATATCAACAATGAAACCTTCAAAATATTGCATTCTCATGCAGGTGGAGAAGAGCAATGGAGATAAATCAAATCTAACTTGGAGATCGGTTTGCTTTGCTTTTTTATTTTGATTTCCATGCTAGTGTGTGATCTATTGTGCTTGTTAGGGTTTTCATATCTTGTTGTTTTAGTTTTATATCTTACTTTCCCTAACTTACAATAGCAAATCTTCTCGAATGTGCTGTTAAGGGAAAATTCGCCCCTCTGCAGTAAAAGAACACTGAACTGGGAGGGCATGTTCGCACTTCTGCAGAAAATAGTTAGAAACAGTAAGGGTAGGTTCACCCCTCTACAGAAAACAGTTAGAAACAACAAAGGGCAGGTTCGCCTCTCTACAGAAAACAGTCAGAAACAACAAAGGGTAGGTTCGCCCCTCTGCATAAAACAATTAGAAACAGCTAGGGCAGGTTCGCCCTTCTGCAGAAAATAGTCAGAAACAGCAAGGGTAGGGTTCACCCCTCTACAGAAAATAGTCAGAAACAGCAAGGGCAGGTTCGCCCCTCTACAAAAAATAGTCAGAAACAGCAAAGGGCAGGTTCACCCCTCTACAGAAAATAGTCAGAAACAACAAAGGGCAGGTTCGCCCCTCTATAGAAAACAATCAGAAACAACTAGGGCAGGTTTTCCCCTCTACAAAAAATAGTTAGAAATAGCAAGGGTAGGTTCGCCCCTTTGTAGAAAACAGTCAGAAACAACAAGGGCAAGTTCGCCTCTCTACAGAAAACAGTCAGAAACAACAAAGGGCAGGTTCGCCCCTCTGTAGAAAATAGTCAGAAATAACAAAGGGTAGGTTCGCCCCTCTACAGAAAATAGTCAGAAATAACAAGGGTAGGTTCACCCCTTTGCAGAAAATAGTCAAAAACAACAAGGGTAGGTTCGCCCCTTTACAGAAAACCGTCAGAAACAACAGGGCAGGTTCGCCCTTCTGAAGAAAATGGCTGAAATAGAGGGCAACTTCGCCCCTTTATGACCTGAATCTGCAAACAAGCTAACAACAGAAAACATAAAAGAAAGAGACCCCTTTGTGGGTCCCACCGGGCGTGCCAGAAATGTGATCCTAATAAAATGCTACTTCCTAATGTGAGATGCTAGATTAAAAACTAATAATGCAATGTGAAGAGAAGTAACAAGATAAAAGGGCACCTCAATAAGATTAGCCTAAGAAAGTGGACAACATAGAAGTAAGATAAACAAATTGATTGTTGTTATACCGTCATGTTGTTGCTTCCTTGGTTGGCCCTTTGATGCTTCAAGAATTGTGTGCTCCTTGGATGACAATAGGATTGAATGGATGCAAGATGAATTGATGCAATATGGATTGATGATGTGAGTGCTATAATGGATGAGAACTTGAATGGCAATTTTGTAAGAGTTTTGTTGCAAAAGACTTGATTCTCCAAAATGCGGGAAATGAGGGGGTATTTATAGGCTAATTGGAATTCTCTAGAGAATTCAACAGTTGGGATTGATCCAACAAGATCAAGATGAAGGGCTATGGTGAGTTGAGGATTCACAAGCCCTCACATGTTGACATGTGGAGTGTGAGATGTCTTAGGGTGGAGTGATGTGGAAATGAGGTGGAAGGGAAGTACGTGAGGTGGATCTTGGGGGATGAGAAGATTCCTTGGAGGAATAAAAGTGAATTAAAAATTCACAATGATTGGAAGAATCTAGTGGATAAGAAAGGGTCTCCAAAAAGCTAGAGATTTGTCACGTGTAGGTGATGTGACAAGTCCAAGGTTCTTGAAGCCTTGGGCACATGTAAAATGACATGTCACATTTTACATATTATTGAAACATCAAAGGGCAGGTTCGCCCCTCTAAGAAAGAAAATCATATGGAACTTGATACTTGAGTCCTTCATCCACATCCTTATGAACTATCCTCTAAAATCTACATATCCATCTCCCTATCTTTATCCATCTTCGTCCACATCCTACTCCAAAACAAAACAAAAAAAAAAAAAATACTAAAAAGAAAATCATTCGTCCAATGGTGAAAACTTGGCAAACAAGCGCCTTGGATTAGTACCATGATGAAAACTTGGCAAACAAGCATCATGCATAAATTCCCCATCTTGTCTCCTTCCATGATTGGGGGCAACATCCACTTACGCATTCCTTTCCTCCATCTCCTACATCTGCCTATCTTCCACATCCTATCCCTCTGACCCCATTTATCCCAGTCCCTCCATCTTCCTTGTGATCTTGATAAATGTAGGGGAAAGCCTCTATACATGCGTTGGACATCTCTTGGCATATATTCACCTCATCCACACACTATCATTTTCCTCCCCCCCCATCTACTTTTCTAATCCATGCATCCTATCCACATATATCTATCTTCCATTATCCATCTCACTCCGTTATCCACCCATCTTTCTATCCCTCTTGCCTCATCATGCGTGACATATATAGAGTGGGGACATCTCCTTATTTATGATTGAGTCCTTGGAGACATCGTCCATCCATCCCTCCAAGAAATCCTTTCCATCTCTCCTTTCTTACCCATCTCACTCCCTTATCCACCCATCTTTCTATCCCTCTTGCCTCATCATGCGTGGGGGCATCTCCTTATTTATGCTTGAGTCCTTAGAGAAATCATCCATCCATCCCTCCAAGAAATCCTTTCCATCTCTCCTTTCCTGCCCATCCTTACCTCCCCATCCGTTTATCCATCTAGTCATCCCTTCCATCTACCAAATCCTTATCTTCCTATCTACCCATCCACTAGTCCTTTTCCATCTTTTAATATCCTTTTCCATCTATTTCTCACATATTTACAATATCCTCTCAATATTCATCTCAACTATCCACCTATCCTAGCATCTTCTTATCCATCCATCCATTTCCCTCTATTATCCCTTGTCATTGGTATCTAGCTCTAGGCTACCCACATGCAACCCAATGCCATTCACATCATAATTCATCCCTCCTATCTATTTACCACATCTTTCTCACATCTTCATCGCTCATCTATCCATCATCTCACCTTTCCAATTCATATTCTAATGATCTGATTACCTATCCCATCCCTAAGCTTCACATCCTACATATCTTACACATATCAACTATCGTCATATCCAATCCTCCAAGTCTATCTTGTCTCATCATATTGGCTCCATCCTTTTTTCCATTTATCCTGCAAGACCATTGTTTTTCATTGGTCTTGTGTCAAACTACGTTGCCCCTGCGCTTTCACGTAGGCAAGGTCAGTCATTTGATTTGCCCCTAGGGCTCTATCTTTTGTCTATCTTGTCCTCCTCTATCCTTTGTCTTTGGCCTTGTATTAACCTATGCTTCCCCCGTGCCTTCATGCACACAAGGCTAATCATTATGTTTGGCCCCTAGGCATTTTTCCATCTAGGTCTCCATTATCCTCTTTCCTCTTTTGTCCATGGCCTTTTATCAAACTGCGACGGCTCTGCGCTTTCACATAGGCAAGGTTGATCTTTGATCAACCCTCGAGCCCCTAGGTCTTTAGGGTGTGTTAGTCCTATTGTTTTGTCGTCATGTCATCTTGTCATGTTATCAAGTATCTCCCTATACTAGCTGGGGCTTACAAACAATAGTCATCTATATCACAAGATCCAATCGGTTTCTGGTATCCTATGTCATATCGATCTTTTAATTTACTATCCATCATCAGTCTCAACAGGATGTATCCTTCCTAATAGACCTCATCAACCCCATCCATCATCTTGATCCTATGGCAAAGGACATTTGAAATTGATTGTGATCTTTTGATGCTTTTGGCTTTTGTTTATCATTTGAGCTCCCTATCATCACTTGTCATGGTTGCCTTGATCCATCATATCATGGTGTGCTTTGACTAGTAAGCATATGGGCATATCTTGCTCATTTCTTTGTTTTTGTCTTCTTGGTTGTCCCACGTAGTACCCACCAAGATCCCTGAGGTCTTGTGTTACACTGGGGCATCCTTTTGTGCTTGTGGTTATTCCAATACCTGGCCCGACCAAAGTCATCGTGACTTTGGGGTGTTGGGATAGCTTTCTTGTTTGTTGTGCTTGTTTTATGCATTAGACACTAATTCGTCTTGGTTTACATACCCTGATGTCTGGTGTATTATGCTATAGCGAAAATCAATGCTCTACGGATGGCAAATTGCATTAAGATTGCATTTTATTTTCCATTCCATCATCTTGCATATCTCCCCCATCCTCGCCCATTCAAATAATCTAATCACACTTTTGGTCTTAGCCTTGCTACAAGCCTTGATACATTCATCCTCATCATCATCATTATCATCTATGGGATGTATCCTTCCCTATCCTTGTGATGTTTTGGGATGTATCCTTCCCTCATCAACAACACTCTCATCAGGATGTATCCTTCTCTATGCTTGTGTTGTTTTGGGATGTATCATTCCCTCATCAACAACATTCATCCTCATTATCAACGTTATTTTTGGATGATTCTTTCCCTCATCAATAACACTCTCATTGGGATGTATCCTTCCCCATCCTTGTGTTGGTTTGGGATGTCTCATGTCCTTATCAAACAACACTCCATCAACCATCCACTCAACCTGGCTTATAGCTTAACTGGGACAACATCATATGTGTCCTCGAATCCATTTGTGCTCACATTTATCTCCCATCGCTTATCATCATTTCTTATCAATCAACTTACATCATCGTCTTCATATCCCCTTTCATCATCTCATCTCTCATCTTTTCCCACATCCCTTCATCTTTCATCACTCATCCGCCCCTCTACAGCAATCAAAAGGGCATATCTGCACTTCTACAGCAATTGGAGGGCGTATCCGCACTTCTGCAGCAATCAGAAGGGCATATCCGCACTTCTCTAGTAATCAAAAGGGCGTATCCGCATTTCTATAGCAATCAAAAGGGCGTATCTGCACTTTTGCAGCAATTGGAGGGCGTATCCGCACTTTTGCAGCAATCAGAAGGGCGTATCCACACTTCTGCAGCAATTAGAGGGCATATCCACACTTCTGCAACACTCAGAAGGGTTTATTCACACTTCTGCAGCTTGCCTGAGGCAACATCATATTTATTTTGTGCTTGCATTTATCTCCCATTGTTTATCATCATTTCTTATCTATCAATTTACATCATCATCTTCAGATTCCCTTTCATCATCTCGTCTCTCATATTTTCTCCCCTTCCATCATCCCTTCATCCTTCATCACTCATTTGCTCTTCTACCCTTTTCCAGGGCAGATCCACCCTCCCGGGGCAGACCCGACCTCTTCCGGGGCGGACCCGCCCTCCCTGGGCGAACCTGCCCCTTTCATGGGTGGACCCTCCCTCCCAGGGTGTATTTGCCCTCTTGGGGCGGACTCGCCCTCTGCAGGGATATTGGTACAACCTTAGTAACATTAGGAAGTAGCATTTTATTAGTTTTTAATCTAGCATTTCACATTATTGAAGTAGCATATTATTGAATGGTCCTCTTTCACATCCAAACATGCAGAATCACTCTGAGCTACATTCAACCAGATCAATTCCCTAAGGGTCCAAAGTGCAAAATGGCTGTAAAATTAATCATGTTGTTACTCAGATACTATGATGCTTATAAACTTTTTTTCTAATCCTATGGGATCGAATTGGGCCCCTCTATAATAAACTCTCTCAGCTTTTTCTATCTTGGAGGCATTTTCCTATGGTGAAAAATTTTAACTTGGAGAAAAAGTTGTCAAATGCAAGTAGTTGAAAGTTGCAAAGTGGTGTAACTTTTGTTCTGTAGCTCATGTGACCAAATGGACTATTCCAATGTGTCTGAATAGGTATGTTTACCTTAGGCATGGTCCTCTTTCGTACCCAAACACACAGAATCACTCTGAGCTATGTTCAACCGAATCAATCCCTTAAGGGTCCAAAGTTAAAAATAGTTGTAAATTTCAACATGTTGTTACTTGGATACGATGACACTTAGAAAATTGTTGTCTGATCCTATGAGATTGCATTGGGCCCCTCTACAATAAACTCTCAAATTTTTCTATCTCAGAAGAATTTTCCCATGGTGGCAAGTTTTCACTTGGGGAAAAAGTTGTCAAATACAAGTAGTTGAAAGATGCAAAGTGGTGTAACTTTCATTTTGTAGCTCATGTGAACAAATGGACTATTCCAATGTATTTGAATAGGTATATTTATGCTAAGAATGATCCTCTTTCACACCCAAACACGTAGAATCTCTCTGAGCTACGTTCAACCAGATCGATCCCTAAAGGGTCCAAAGTTCAAAATGGGTGTAAACTTCAGCATGTTGTTACTCAAATACTGTGATGCTTATAAAATTCTCATCTTATCCTATGGGATCACGTTGGGACCCTCTACAATAAACTCTCTTGGTTTTTTCTATCTTAGAGGCATTTTCCCGTGGTGGTGAGTTTTCACTTAGGGAAAAAGTTGTCAAATGCAATAGTTGAAAGTTCTAAAGTGGTGCAACTTTCATTCTGCGGCTTATGTGACCAAACAGACTATTCCAACACATCTAAATAGGTATTTTTACATTAGAAATGGTCATTTTTTCACCGAAACACGTGGATTCGCTGTGAGCTATGTTCAACCAGATCGATCCCTCAAGGGTCCAAAGTGCAAAATAGATGTAAACTTCAGCATGTTGTTACTCGAATACCATGATTCTGATAAGCTTCTCATCTAATCCTATAGGATCATGTTGGGCCTCTCTAAAATAACCTCTCTTAGTTTTTTATCTCTCAAAGGCATTTTATCATGGTGGAGATTTTTCACTTGGGGAAAACATTGTCAAAGGCAAGTAGTTGAAAGTTGCAAAGTGGTGCAACTTTCGTTCTGCAACTTGTGTGACCAAACAGGCTATTCCAACGCATCTGAATAGGTATGTTTACACTAGTTATGGTCCTCTTTTGCACCCAAACATACGTAATCGCTTTGAGCTACGTTCAACTAGATCAATCCCTTAAGGGTCCAAAGTGCAAAATGGTTGTAAACTTCAACATATTGTTACTCAGATAGTGTGATGCTTATAAACTTCTCAGCTGATCTTATGGGATCATGCTACGCTCATCTACAATAACCTCTCTCATATTTTTCTATCTTGAATTCATTTTCCTGTGGTGGCGAGTTTTCATTTGGGGAAAAAGTTGTGAAATGCAAGTAGTTGAAAGTTGCAAAGTGGTACAACTTTCGTTCTGCAGCTCGTGTGACCAAATGACCTATTCCAACACATCCAAATAGGTATTTTTACGCTAGACATGGTCCTTTTTCGTAGCCAAACACACAAAATCACTTCGAGTTACGTTTAATTGGATCGATCCCTTAAGGGTCCAAAGTGCAAAATGGTTGTAAACTTCAACATGTTGTTACTCAGCTACCGTGATGCTTAGAAAATTCTCGTCTAATCTATGGGATTGCATTGGGCCCCTCTACAATAATGTCTCTCGGTTTTTTCTATCTTAGAGGAATTTTCCTATGGTGGCAAAATTTCAATTGGGGAAAAAGTTGTCAAATGCAAGTAGTAGAAAGTTGCAAAGTGGTGCAAATTTCATTCTACAACTCGTGTGACCAAACAGACTGTTCCAATGTGTTTGAATAGGTACGTTTATGCTATACATGGTTCTCTTTTGTACCCAAACATGCAAAATCGCTCTGAACTATATTCAACCGGATCGATCCCTAAAGGTTCCAAAGTGTAAAAGGGAAGCAATCTTTGAAGGGCTATTACTTAGAAATCAAGACACTTACGAACTCCCCATCTGAGCCTATGGGATTGCGTTTTCCCCTCTACAATAACCTCTCTCGGTTTTTGTTATATCAGAGTGATTTTTCCGTGATGTCCATTTTTCACTTGATGGAAAAAGTGTCTAATGCAAGTAGTGTAAAGTTGCAAAGTGGTGCAACTTTCATTTTGCAATTGATGTGACCAAATAAATTTCTCCAACGCGTCTCGATAGGTATGTTTACGCTAGGCATGGTCCTCTTTCACACCCAAACACATGAAATTTCTTTGAGCTACGTTCAACCGGCTTGATCCCTTATGATGGCATGGAAAACAATCGAAAAGAGAAACATACACATGACAATTGAGAAGTCTGAATTTTCCATACAAAAAGCACATGATCATTGGAAACTCAAATTTAGTGGTTGTTGAAGAGTTTGAAGGAGAATATTAATCAAATATATTTGTTTCTTTGTTAATTTTTGTGCATTTTCTTCATTTCTAGCCTGTGTATAGGTCCATATAGCAGGAGTCTACTCTAAGATGATCCGAATCTATTGTAGAATTTTTTTAGGTTTGATTAGAATCCATTCTTGTGGAATTATATTAAGTTCCAAGCAACTTAGAAGTAGATTTGTGAAATAGGTCTAAACTTGCTCATAGAAGGGTTTGAGTGTAATATGTTGAAATAGGCCATTCTACCTATTGTTCAGGCCGTGTCTTGGTGGAATGGGCCTGATGTAAGTAGGATAGGGAGTAGTTATAACAAAATAGCATTGCTAAGTGCATTGGAAGAGATTACTAATGTTGCCTCTATTGAAATTTCAGAATTCAGGCCTTAAAAGCAAGGCTAGAAGAGGTGAAAAGAAGAAATTGTTTGAGAAAAAGTTAGAATAGGTTGGAAATAGAGTGAGGTTGTCAAGTTTTATGTGTTCAAAAGGTCTAAAAGCATAGGGGAGGTCAAAATTATGTTATGGCATGATGCCCTAGTTGGGAAAAGAGGGGTTTTCAATGAAAAAGAGAGGTTTGAGGGAGTAAAAGTGGGTAAAGTCAAGGGGTAGCATAATTTGGTGGTTAATTAAGTTTGTGGAGGTAGAATGAATAGTGTTGGAAGAGGATTTGAGGTTGTATGAGGTTCGGGTTCGGGGGTTCGGTTCGCCATTTTGGCCAAAAGTTTTTGGAGGGGGGTTCAGCTCATTTTGGGTTCGTTAGTACAAGAAACATGTAATATATATATATATATATATACAACCTACAAGCATGAATTAGGATTAGAATATCACATAACATCATATAAACAAAAAAACACCATAAACTTGAATTTCATTTAAAACATGCATGATAAATATTCATCATTGAAACTTGAATTGTGGTAGCTTGATATACACAGTCTATTGATGTCAGGGTTCAATTTGTATGATTTTGAAAAAATAAGACAACTGAGTAGAGTTATCAGCATTCTTTAGAAATCATAAGAATTTGTTTAGTACACTAGAAATTTTGATGTCTTCTTACAGTCTCAAACATTATTTTGTAACCTTGTTACATTGGTCTTGAGAGTGGTAGCTTAATATAGCTCCATAATACAAAATTTGGTTTACCTATGCAGTGTAATAATGGCATAGGCAAATTTTTCTTTGAAAGAACCAAAGGGTGACTACACAATTGAAGTGTATAAACACATATATTTTTGTAATATCAAGGATACTTTTTGAAATCTTTTTATGAATCATTTCATGCTATACCAATTGAAAACATGTTTTTTTCTTGTACATAAAGTTGTTTAGCATCAATCAATTAATATTCAAGACAAACCATGAAGGACAACAATGATAAATACTAGGGATAACCAATTAATAAGTATACACAAGAATAAGTAAAGCATGTACATGTGAAAAAGGGAAGCACAAGTACTCAGAAACACATAAGCCTTGAAGTATACACACAAATGAATACAAATTATATGCACGAATACAAGGTATACACATGAAAATAAGTCACAAAGTATACACTTAAATACACGTAACTCATATCTATTGAACCAAAAATTTAGAATGCAAATATGGACATCATCGATAAAAAAGATTTGTATTAACCAAATATCCATGTAGGCATACATAAATATATGTTGATATAAGTATGAAATATACATACAAAATAGCCATATAGGATTACGAGAATGCCATATAGGCATACAATGTCAAATATATCCAATACAAAATATGTACAAAAATTCCATGTAGGCATAGAACAAAGGGCTCAAGAATCAAAATTCATTGCTCTCCATCCCCTCGAAATAAACTCTTTCCCTTTGCTTGTCAATCGGATGGTGCTACATCTATCACTCATTTATGTTGCGGTCGAGGAGTCCTCTTGGTGCTCCTCCTAGTGATTAGTTCTTCATGAAGTTTTATCTTTTACAATAAGAAGTAAAGACATTAATATACAAAAAATTTATTATAAAAGATTATATATTTAACAAAATAATCACTTACTACCATTTGATGATCACTCTCCTCGCGGGAAATATTCACACGCCTAGGCTGAGGTGTGTTGAATCCCTGTATAAACCATCCAAATAGAAATTAAACCAACAATCAATAATGATTTTCTTTTTCACTAGAACTAACATCTATAACAACAAATGTAAATTTAAATTTAGTAATTTTCCTCATACCTCCCCTATTAGATCCATCAAGAATTTTATAGCATATGCAACACCAACCTCCATTTCCCTCATCACATTCAGAGGTGTCTCTGCTTGCAACAACTAAAAATAAAACAAAAAATTATTCAATCACAAAAACTACAATAGCGATCCATGTCATGAAGTATAATGTATAAGATAATAAACAAAATTTTGATCTTTATTAAACTACATATTTCTGACTATCATGCTTACTATTTTCCCTATCCATATCTTGTTTGAAAGCAAGTGTTTTTAGGCTTTTACCCATAGCAGCAAGCTAGAGAACCGTTTGATAAAATGATTTTGTAGACATGTACGATAATTGTGGTGTCATAGAGAAGGTAGTAAACAGTTCGGAAAAATGCCTCAAAGAAATGGGGTCTCATGGTGATGGAATGCCATTACAAACAAATGCACATGTCATGGCATTCCATCACCATAAGACCGCATTTCATTTAGCCCTTTTTTTAGACAATTCATTTCCTTCTCTATGGTATTATTACTTATCATTATGCTTTGATAGAGATTTTTCTAACCATACATAGTTTGTTGGAAAGAACCTATTTTAGGCTTTTGCCATAGCAACAAGGAAGTGAGTAGTTTGATAAAATGCTTTGGTACACATGTTGAAAAATGTGGTATATAAGAAAAGGTGGTGAGTTTTTTGAATAAATGCATTGAAGAAATATGGTCTCATGGTGATGGAATGGCATTCCATCACCATGAGACCATATTTCTTTGAGACATTTTTTCAACCTACTAACTAACTTGTCTATGCTATTGCTTACTATTATGCTTTGATAGATTTTTTCCAGGCATCCATAGTTTGTTGGAAAGTACCTTTTTAAAGATTTTAGCCATAGTAGTGAGGAAATGAACTATTTGATGAAATAATTTGGTATACATGTATGGAAAATGTGGTAGCATAGAAAAGGTGGCGAGTTGTTTGAAAACGTGGTGTAGGTGCACCTTTACAAGAGCATGCCTCCATGAGAAAATTTAGGCTTTTGAGGTTGTATACATATTCTCATGATGTAATAAGGCTTAAATATCCATTTTTGAGTTTATAATGGTCTTTGGTAGTCAGTTTAGGCATAAATTGTAAAGTTACAGAATCTTAACAAAAGTTGTCAATCAATGTTGCAAAAATGCAAAAAGGTGCCAAGTGGAGGAATATGAAGAGTCAAGGTAGTTGTAGAGGAAATATTAGGTGCTTAGGAAGTTGAAATGATTGGGTAAGTTTTTAAAATATGTGATTTATCATTGTTAGTTGTTGTTAAAGCATTTTGAAGGAGAAAACTAATAAAATATCATTGTTATACTGCTATTTTCTATGTTTTCCTCCATCATCTGCTAGTGTACAGTTCCATGTAGGTGGTATTGCATCTAGAATGTGTGTGAATTTAAGGATTTAAGTGTTTACATAAATTTAAAACTAATTTTAGTGTTTGATATTGAGTTTCAAACTTTTGGTGGCTTGATTTCTCTAGATGGTTAGAAAACAGGGGCTAAGGGTTCGATTGCCCAAATGAACTAAAAAAGTCCATTGCACCTTTTTGTAGAAAATTTTCTTGGTGGAATGGACCAGTCTAAAGTAGGAATAGGTGTAGAAGGTAATGAATTGGTTTGGTGAAGTTTTTGTGTTAGCTCTCCTCGCTGCCCTAGTGAAAAACTAGTTTTGGTGCCTTTTAAACAAGGCGAGAGTGAGTGAAAAGAGGACAAGGATTTAGAAGTGCATAAAATACCCTAAAAACTATGAGAGTAGGTGAATTGGAGGGTGTTTAGAAGATCTGAGAGGTTGTAAGTGGTCAAAGAAATTAATAAGTGACAAATCCTAGGTGAAAGAGGGTGAAAACTAGTGAAAAGGAGTGTTTTTGTGAAGGAAGTGTATGTAGATCTTTGGGGCAGCACTATTTGAGGATGGAATAAGCATGTAAAAGAATAAATAAGAACGATTGAAGTGATTATAATTTTTTGAGAGGTCAAGGAATAAGAGTTTCAATAAGCCCTAATTAATTGCAAGGAAAATGAGGGTTTTATGAAAAGGGGTCTAAATGAGCCAGAGGAGACCTAAAAGTTGAATAATCTGAGGTTTTCTTGGATTTATTTTGACTATTTGGAGGTTTCAAGTGTTGGTTGTGTGTTTGGAGAGGTGTCTCTTTGAAAAAGACGCTTAATTGTGACCTAATTCAGTGTTAAAAGCCAAATTTGGGAGAGTTTCTCTGAAAGAGTTGCAAGTGAGTTTCAGATCTCTAAGAGTAGGCCATAATGGGTGCCTAGTTTGGTGCATATACAAGGCAGCGAATTGTTTGAAAAAATTCATTAGTAAAATATGATCTCATGGAATGCCATGACAAGCAAATGCAATTGGAAGTTGCTCCTAGACTTAATACTTATGCTATGAGAAGTAATTGCATCACTACTTACATAGTTCACTTTATAAACAACTATATTGTAGTTGAAATTTTTTCATCTATCAACATCTAGTTATTAGTTATGGAATGTGAAGTAATGCTTTGAGTTTGAATGATGTGCAATGCAATGTAATCAATGATATGAATATAAACTACACAAATCTATTAAGTATAATTAATTAGTTAAACTCTTTGTTCTATTACCTACGTGAAGGTTTGACTAAATCCACTAGCACCGAGACGTGTTCCCTCAAAACCTCCAATATTAGCCTATTCAACATTCAAAATCACATATTAAAATACCATTCGTAAAACAATGCTATTAACATGTAATAAATTTATAATTATTTACTAGTTACATACCCCACCAATAGGTTTACTACAAAAATAAGTAGGTGTAGGGCTCGTGTATCCAGCATCAACACTATGACCCTGAAAGTTTATTAAAATCATAAAACTAAATTAGTTAATCTTTCATTTCAAAATCAAAATTTAATAAATTAAATTCAATGAGCATGCTAAATTTTACATGACTATCAATGCAATATGTGTCATGCAAAATGTTAGCTTCCCTCTCCATCTCCATAGCTATAGACAGATCCTGCGCAACAACTTCCTGAGTGTTGGTGGGGTCATATGAACAAGTCACCCCACAAGATTGAAACACATGGGATCAAAGCCCACCTATCGAAGACTCCCTTGGATGGCACTATACAAGAGGGCTAACATGTTGGATGACACTCTATGTCAAAGAGCTAATGGCCTGTAGAGTCTCTACATTGGAACTCTCCTTCACAATGGAAGGGATGACGATGTGCTCATGAGGCGACCTAGCGAGAGGTCGTCTCACTTTTTTCCTTGGATCCATCTGTGCACTAGGTCTATCTTTTGCCGACCCCCCACCTCTCCCATAGAAGTCCCTCATATCAAAATAATTTTGGATTTTGTTCAAGATGAACTCAATGTATAGTTTCCTGAGGAAATATTGCGAGACTTCACAATTGTTGCACAGTGGGTCATCAAAAACCATGTACCACTATCCCAAAAATATTTCATTATCTCTTGGTAGGTGCATCAATGAATAGGAAGCCTCTTCACATTGAGGGAGAGATTGCCAAATGACTGTGGGTCATTGAATAATGCACACAAATCTAATTTTGTAATTTTTAAATATTTTACATCTTTATATGATAATTTATCTTGGTAAAAATCCCTAGTCGCCTGCCGCCTATCCTACCAACGGGTTGATGGAAGAAGTTGGGTCCACAAAAAGCTCAAAAAGAAGTGTTTTTTCTGGTTTTCATAATTTGTCACACTTGGACTAAAAATTTGAGGCACTTACACAATGAATCTTAAAAAAATCCTATAATGTAAAATTTAGCATTTTGATTCTAGTTTCCAAATATGTAATTTATTCAAATACCCAAATAATAGAAATTAAATTTTTATAGGGATGTATAAAAACCACTTTTTAAATTTTTTTTACCATACCATGCAGGTGTATGGACACTACTTTTTGACCCAAATAAAAGTATTTTTCTAATTCCTTTTGGGTAAGGAGAGCTAACAACATGAAGATTCATGAGGAATTTTTTTTGTAATTTTTTTTTTAATATTGGATTTTTAATTGAATTTTTATTGGCCTTAATTGTTGTTTTTAAAAATCAACGTGTATGGACAACATGATTGGACTTAAACTAAAAAAAAATTGAATTATTTTTTGCATAGTGTAGAGAATTGTTTCAAGATTGATACCATATAAATTTTTTTATAAGAAACATAACCAAAAAAGTTATTAAAAAACAAAAAAACCTGATATTTCAAGTTTATGGGCTATTTTTCTTAGAAATTAATTAAAAATAACAAATATAATCCAATCTTAATAAAAATTATATATTTGGAAACTATAAACCATGTTCTCTAATGGGTTTTAATTTCATAGATTGATTTAGAAAAAAATTCCATCAACCATATTGCCAAAGTTGGACATTTTTTGGGTTGAAAGTTCCCCTCTTCGTGGACTCAACTTCTTTCTTTTACCCCAACCAAATAATTGTTTGCTGATTGAATCTACATTTTTTAACATATCTTGTAGTGAAGTTGTAAGGGTCATTCTTTCTGTAGTTGAACGTTTGGATTGTTCAACCTCCCGATTAAATCCTCAATTTGTTTTCTATTGTTCTCAATTTCACCCATTAAATTTTGTTGAGTGCCAGGAGCGTATTGAGGGATTGGTGGAGGAAGTTGTTATTGTGGTTGAGGATTTTGTTGCTGAGGATTTTCTTGTTGAGGATTTTTTTCTTGTTGTGGATTTTGAGGAGGGTTTCCAGGTTGGTTAACATTTCCTACAATTTCAAAAATAAATATCAAATACAACCTAAAACTAACAAATTAAAAAAAAAAAACCAAACAATCCTTACCTCTTTCACCTCCTTATTGACATGGTGAAATCTTGGCAATGAATCAACAACCATTGATGAATTTTTTTGCACAAAAGAACCTCCTAGAATGAGAGCACAAAATTCTAAGGTTTTTGGCCACGGGCAACAACAAAGCCATTCACAAATGAAAATGAAATTTGATTCTTTTTTTTTTCTTTTAACATGCCATAACGTGAGCACGTTATAATGCGCTCACATTATAACGTGCTCATGTTATGGGCTTATGGTGCCTGAGCGTTAGAATCAACACACCAAGCCATAACGTGAGCACGTTCTAATGCGAGCACGTTCTAACACACTCGTGTTATGAGTTTTCAATTTTTTTATAAAAAGTGGCCACAAAATTGCTACCCATCTTCATGCACTTACCCATAACTATTTGAAGATAAGGAACAAGGTATGAAGATCCCTATACAACCTATTTAATTATTACTCCAATTCTCATGCACTTAAGCTAAACTGAGGATTGCTTTATTTATGTTAACTATAGATCTAATATTAGATCAATTCATCTTAGCACACATGATGTTGACACTTGTCATTGTTAGAATTATGAAAAATATGAGCTAGAGGATCAAACAACAAACAAAGACACCTTCCACACAAGAGATCTACAAATAATATATGTTATATTCCTCAACAAGAAAAAGCTATAGAAGAACCTAAATAATCTTCATGGAAAAAAAAAGTCCTCAAAGGTTGAGAGCTCGAGAGACAAGAAGAGTAAATCTCAAAGTTATAATACAAAAAGGGTTGAGTGCTATAAGGAGTAACCCTAAATGGTAAAGAGATTAGATCAGTACAAGTGTCAATATCACGTGTGGTGAGACAAAATGATCTAATAATAGCTCACTTTAGTTAACATAGAAACACACTTAGTTAACTTAATAAAGAACTCCTAAGTTTAGCTTAAGTGCACAAAAATAAATTAGACTAATAATCAATTAAAGATTAATAAATTATTAGCTAATGCATGATAAATTTAACACTCGGGTACTGGGACTAGGTCACTCAAGGTGGCGACTTAGTCCCAGTATGGGTATTTTTGAGTTTTTTATGGTTTTTCTAATGAAAAATACAGTGTTCTGGACTATAATGTGTAGAGCTATATGGCATATGCAAAATTTCCCTATTATGCAAGGAAATAGATGCAAAAATGAGTCTTTTTCACTAAGGTAGAGTATGAAATCCTAATATGCCTTTTTAAACAATGCAACATTTTATGCAATGCTAAAAGAAGTTCCTAGGATGCCAATGAAAAGTAAATCATAAGCAAGATGTGTCTAAATGTAGGTTCACCCTATCAATCAGGACTTTAGTCGTAATTCAAATAGAAAATGAATAATAATTATTTATTAAATTCAAAGTAAAGCATAATTTATATTGGTGGAAAGTTGATAATCTCCTTTAAAAGCCCTTTTCATTTCATCAATTTTGGGTAAAACAAAAGTCGTCAGCCACATGGACCATCATATCACTTAGATATCACCACTTTTGGGTCCATCATGATCCTGCACTACCCCCCTGCCTCAAGATAAAATTAGGGAGTAGCTAAAAAACCAAAAAAAAAGAATGCATAATAGGTCCTGAAAAATAAGGATTGGTGAAGTACCCATGTACAAACAAAAGATATCTTAAAACTAGTGAAAAGGACAAAACCAAAGTGGGAGAAAAATCCTCTCCAAAATATGAAAAGGTGAATGAAGGACTAAAAATCCTCCAAATCAAGGTGTAAAGGACTAAGAAGCCTCCAACCAAAACAATGTCTGAAAAAATAAGAACGTGTAGAACATTGTTGAAGCATGAAGAATTTGTGGACCATTGTCAAATGATGACTGATATAGTGCTAAAATGAAGAATCTCCAAAAATAGGAATGTAAGAGTGGCCGTATGGTAAATGATCCATCTCACTGAAATGTATGTAACCATGCTGATGTACGTTGCATCTGAAAGTACATAGAAACAAAAAATAGATACATAGATTAGTCCAAATTGTGAAACAAAGGAAGTATTAGCACTAACAATAAAACCCCTCATAATGTTGAAAAGGGAGAGCCAAGACAGGTATATTAAAATTATGTGAAACCAAGAAATGCATGTAGGAGAAACAACCTGCAAATAAAAGTGTGTACAAATAAACGCTCACACACATGAGGAAAGTGTTGTCCCTTGGTATTATTTGGCATTAATGTCACAACACATAAGAAGAGGTATCGGGTTGTGCACATGATGATCTTTTACTTCAGTTCTTCTTGCATGCATTTATATATCTATTATGATCTACCTTGGCATCATCACTTGCATTTGGCATATTCCAATGCTTGACATGTTTCACAGTTTGTTTTTAGTCAGCTTGGCATATTTTCTCAGGCTTCATTCTATTGTTTGGTCACAAAGGCAGTTTTGGTATTTTCTATTGAGGCAACATATGGGGACAACATACTTGGATTATATTTATCTATTATTGGTCAATATATTGATCAACGATTTCTTTTGATAGTGGCACATTGTTATTGGTGCTGGCTTATATAGTGATATTTGGGTCTTGAACTTGGATTACATTCATCCATCATTGATCAATATATTGATCAATGATTGATCTTAGCATTTTTACCTTGATTATAGAAGTTGATTAATTGAAGGTGGACCGACACATATTATTTGGAATATTATAAAGTCTTTGCAAAGTATGGGTTATTGTTCACAGTGATTATTTTCGACATACTTATGAGTTTATAATTTTTGCATTGACTAAAATACAATGTGATCATTGCATTTTTGGTGGAGACTATTTTTGTTGAATGGGAATTTTTCCCATTATCATACCCGAACTTGAAAAGACATTATGTTAAAATTAAAAGCCTCTATGAAGCTTTGATGTACTTTGTGATTTTGAGCAAGCTAGGGTTCGATTGTTCCCTAAATGTTTTTTTGTTTTGGTGAATACAAACCATTCTTATCTCAGTCAACTAAGGGATTGATGAAACTTGGAGAAGAAGGTTTTATGGTGGCTAGTCTTGACAAAAAATGATTTCGGGGCTTTATGATATCCAACTTTGGTCTTAGGCTTGGACGAATCAATGGCATATGCAGTTTTGACATTAAAAAATTGTAAGTGGTTTATTTGTTTTCAGTTGAAAGAATCGAGTATGGAAGTGATGAGGAAAATGTCTTCAAGCATGTTTGTATAGGTGGCTTCGTTCCTTAACTCTGGTGGTTTTTTGATTTTTTTTTATATGGCAATATCTAAACATTATCATTAGTCTTGAACTGTTGTTTAGTTTATTTATTACAGTGAAATGATAATGTTGGCAATTTGATGGAATGAAAATGCTCGAACGGTTTTTGTTGAAGAAACTCTCAAGCTAGGGAACAAGCACATTCAGCTAGGGTTTTCTCTCAACAAGTTTAACTTGGACATGAGTTTTCTCAACCACAGATGGAAGTTTTTTGTTGTATTTTAGGTGTTTATACTCCATTTTTTTTGTGATTCTTGTTTTACATCTAGAAGGAAATGTGAGTTTTCTCTAGTTGTTCTTAAGCTTTATGCTTGTTTATAATGAAGATATTATTAACCAGAATCTGTTAAAGGGTTAAAGTGTGTTTACTCGCAAAACCGTTTGTTATAAGGTGTTAAGGGTTAAGGAGTTTTGATTTCACTTCTTATCTACAATCTATATTTGGTTATGCGGGTTGCTTATGCTATATTCTTGTTGACTCTTGCAGGTTTTGTTGTGTAAACTATGGTAAAATAGTTATTTGGAAAAAGTGGTTGTAGGACAGTTATGATGTTTTTGGTTCATTCTCTCTTCAAATATTTTGAACATTATTTATGCTTTGCTGAATATATTCAGGTGTTGTTGATTAAGAGAGATATAATTGGTAGTTTTTGATTATATACTCTGTTCAGAGTTATTCTTTTCAGTAATATGTAAAGAGTTGTATCTCATGAGATTTGGTATCTGTACTTGAAAGAATTATCAAAAGGATGAAAAGCACTTGTAGTGCATTGAGAATGTATTTGTACTTTTTCCTCTACATTTTAAGTGATGCAAGATCAAAGGATGTTATAGAGAGAAGAAAAGATGATACTCTATGTATGAAATTCAAACAGTGATTGGAAGATATTGATTGATATATTGCTAATGAGGCACTTTCAACCAGTGAGGCACTTTTTGTTAGTGAGACATATCATTCAGCTAGTGAGGCTTTGTATAAAGACTATTTTCAGATAATGCTAGTGAGGCCAATTTTGAGTGGTTTTATTCCCTAGGAGGGTTTCCACTCAAGACAATCTATGTGTCAATATTTTATGTGTTTTTTCTTTATCTGTTTATTTGATTCATATTGCATAAGTTCATTCATGATCTAAAAATTATTAAAAGAAATTAAAGAGTTATTTTTTTTGTTAACACTGATTCAATCCCCCCCCCCCTCTCAGTTTTAACTGTACTCCAACAATTGGTATCAGAGCCAAACCGTGTTGTTGAGATAGGGGATCCTGCTTAGGAGTACTAATGGAAATGCAAGAAGGCTTGTCTACAACCAGAGCACCATTATTTGATGGTACTAGTTATTCCTTTTGGAAGTTTAGGATGAAAAATCATATTATCTCTCTAGGATATGATGTGTGGGTAGCACTTGAAAATGCATATATTGCTACATCAGCCCCTTCTAATGCTGATATGAAATGATCATATGATTGCAATGCAAAGGCTTAAAATGCTATTTATTGTGGACTCACTAATGATGTCCTAACAAAAGTAATGGATTATAAGAATGCAAAATCCATATGGGATAAATTGTCTACCATCTATGAAGGTGATGAGAAAGTTAAAGAAGCAAAACTTCAGAACTTTAGATATAAGTTTGAAAGTCTAAAAATGTATGAAGATGAGAAGATTGCTGATTTTTTCTTGAAGATTCAAGAAAGTGTAAATGCAATCAGAGGTTTTGGAGAAGACTTTCCTGAAAAGGTTGTTATTCAAAAAAAATTAAGATCTTTACCCACCAAGTTTGATCCAAATATTGCAACAATTGAAGAAAGAAACATTAATATTGTAACTCTTGATGATCTTCATGGTTTCTTCATTGCTTATGAAATGAGATTGAATGAACATAGCTTTGTAAGTAAAGAATCAACATTTAAAGTTGTTAAAAAGGATAATGATAAAGTTGAGTCTGATGCCTTAGATGAAACAAAGTTATCTTTTTTAACTAAATTGAAAAGAGGCTTAGGCAGGTACAAAGGGAAATTACCCTTTAAATGCTTTAATTGTGGAAAGATAGGACACTATGTTGCAAACTGCCCTAACAAAGATCTTGAAAGTGATGATGAAAAAAATAAAAGGTTCTCAAAGAAAAATCAACCAAACTTCAAAAAGGGAAATGCCTTTAAAAAGAAGAAAAGTCTTTATGCTGATGTGACTGATAGTGATTCAGTTGAATCTTGTAATGAAACTGAAGAAATTATATTTATCGCTGAAGTTGTTTCTATAAAGCAAGATGAATCCAATTCTGAATCAGAAATTGATCTTGAGGGAGAATTAAAATCTACTCTCAAAGAGATTAAGAAATTGAGAAAGGAAGCAGTTATCTTAAAAGATAAAGATCAGAATAGCATACAAATTATTTTTGATTTGACTCTTAAAAGAGAAGAAATCAAAAAAATTCTTGAGGTAACTCAAGAAAGACTAAAACACAAGGAGAGTAGATGCTGCTCTTTGGAGGCAGAAGTTGTCAAGGTAATAAATCAGCTTGCCTCTCCTGATGAGGGTCAATGTTCAAATCAGGCTAGAAAAGGAGAAGGTGAGATTTTTTATGGCAATTCTAACTTCAATGGTTATTGTTTCAATTGTAAACAATTTGGTCATAAGGCTAGTATTTGCAATATTTTGTCTAAAAGAAGTTATAATATTGTTAATGGAAATCTCTATAAGTATCTTGTTAATCTTAAATTTTATAGATGCAATGAAGTAGGTCATATAACAGTGTTTTGTAGATTTGGTTTAAGAGTGCAGTCAAACATAACTATTGAAACTAAACTTGTTTGGAGATCTAAAGATGATAAAGCCCTTATAGTTGAAACAAATTTTCACTTTGTTAAGAGAAACTTTTGGGTTCTCGATAGTGGTTGTTCTCATCATATGATTGGTGAGAGAAATAGGTTTATAGACTATGAGGATTATCTTGGTGACTTTGTTAAGTTTGAGAATGATCATTGTATTCCTATAATGGGCAAAGGTACTATTTTGCTTGAAAATGAAATTCTTGTCAATGATGTTTATTATGTGGAAGGGTTAACTCATAATATTTTGAGTGTAAGCCAAATCTATGATAATGGCTTTGATATAAGGTTCTTTGCCTTAGGGTGTGAAATTCAAAGAAAATCTGGTAAAACAATAACAACAGGTTTCAGAACAAATGGTAATGTGTATTATCTGCAAGAGAGCTCAAATAATAAACAAGAAAGTAATGTTTGTTTCATGAGTCAAATTTATGAGTCTAAGTTATGGAATCGAAGATTTGGTCATATTTACTATGACAATCTAGTAAAGATAAGCAAAAATCAAAATGTTAGAAACATGACTATAATATCCAAACTAGAAAATCAAATCTGCAAGGAATGTTAGGAAGGAAAACAAGCTAGAGCAATTTTTAAAACTAAAGAATACACATCAACTAGACCTTTGCAGCTTGTTCACACTGATCTATGTGGTCCAAAAAGGACTAAGTCTTTGAATAATGAAAGGTATTTCATGATTTTTATAGATGACTATACTCACATGACTTGGGTAACATTTTTGATACATAAGGGAGAGGCCTTTCATAAGTTTACAGTTTTTAGAAAGTTGGTTGAAAACGAATCTGATCTAAAAATCAAGTGTCTTAGGTCAGACAAGGGAGGTGAATATACTTCACAAGAATTTATTGATTGCTATGAAGGTCATGGAATAAAGAGGCAATATTCAGCCTCTAAGACACCACAACAAAATGGTGTTGCTGAATGCAAAAATCGAAGAGTGAAGGAAATGGAAAGAGTTATGTTACATGGTGCAGCTCTGTCAAACACATATTGGAAAGAGGCAATGCATACTGATGTTTACATTCTGAACAAGGTTCAATTAAGGACTAATACAAAACATACACCATATGAATTGTGGTATGGTAAGACTGCCAATGTGGGTTATTTTAAAATATTTGGCAGCAAGTGGTTTATAAAGAGAGACAATGATAGCATTGGAAGTTTTGAGTCAAGGTGTGATGAGGGTATATTTTTTAGATATTCTACACACAATAAAGCGTATAAGTGTTACAATAAAAGATTAAAGAAAATTGTGGAGAGTACCAATGTTAAGGTTGATGAAACCTTGCAAAATTATGAACAACAAAAGAAAATTGATGATGGTGAGGAATTTATTGAGCAGACACTTGATAAAAGTCTAAAAGATCAAAATGATTCTTCAAGTTCAACAAAACCTGAGCAATTAACTAATACAAAAATGCCTGATGAAATTGTTGAATCTTCCTCTCAGTTATCTTCTAGGCTAATGAAAAAGAGCCATCCTCCTGATCAGATTATAGGAGATATGACAAAAGGAGTTCAAACAAGAAGGAAGCTTTCAGGTATAAAAGGTAATGATGAATAAGTTTATTTATCTCTGATTTTAGAACTAGAGCCTAAGACATATTATGAGGCTAATAGTGATAGTTGTTGGATTAAGGCTATGCATGAAGAACTTGCAAAAATTGAGAAAAATAAAACTTGGGAACCAGTTCCTAGACCTGAAAATAAAAATGTCATTGGTGTAAAATGGGTCTTTAGGAATAAGTTGGATGAACAAGGGAACATCATCAAAAATAAAGCTAAACTAGTTTGCAAAGGTAATTCTCAAATTGAAGGTTTGGATTTTGATGAAACTTTTTCTCCTATGGCTAGATTAGAAGCAATTAGAATGTTTTTTGCTTATTTTGTGTATAAAGGTTTTAAAGTGTATCAAATGGATGTTAAAACTACTTTTCTGAATGGTGACTTGTTGGAATAAGTCTATATGGAATAGCCTGAAGGCTTTGCTATTACAAGTAAAGAACATTATGTATACAAACTGAAAAAGGCTCTCTATGGTCTAAAACAAGCTCCTAGAGCTTGGTATTCAAAACTAGATACCTATTTACATGAATAGGGGTTCTCAAAAGGTGTTGTAGACAACAATATATACTTCAAAATGAAGGGTGATAAAATTATAGTTGTTTTTGTTTATGTTGATGATATTATATTTGGTAGTAATAATGTTGATTTGTGCTTTGAATTTCCTATAATTATACAGACCAAATTTGAAATGTCGATGATTGGTGAACTTTCTTTCTTTTTGGGTCTTCAAGTTAGTCAACTTGATAAAGGGATATTTGTTTCACAAACTAAATATGCTAAAGAAATGTTGAAAAAGTTTCAAATGATTGATTGTAAACCAGTTGGGACTCCTATGGAAACCAGTTGTAAACTCTCAAAGGAAGTTGATCAGCCTGATGTGGATCATACCATGTATACATCCATGATTGGTAGTCTCTTATATCTGGCTACCACACAACCTAATATTATAGATGTTGTATGCTTGGTTTCACGGTTTCAATCTGCACCTAAGATATCACATTTGAATGTAGTGAAAAGAATTTTGAAGTATGTTGTTGGAATAATAGATTTTGGTTTGTGGTATCCTAAACACAGTGATTTCACGTTGGTTGTTTACACTGATGCAGACTGGGTAGGAAATATTGATGATAGGAAAAGTACTTCAGGGGGTGCTTTGTATCTTGGAGGTATATTAGTAGCATGGCATAGAAAGAAGCAGGATTCAATATCCTTGTCCACTGCTGAGGTAGAATATATAGCAGTTGCTACCTGTTGTACATAGGTACTTTGGATGGTTCAGACCTTGAAAGACATACAGGTTGATGTTGCTAGACCTATTCACATTTTGTGTGATAATACAAGTACCATTAATATCTCCAAAAAATTTGTGCAACACTCTCGAACTAAGCATATTGATATAAGGTATCATTTTTTGCATGAAAAGGTGTTGGAAAATGAAGTTGTCCTTGATTTTGTGCCATCCAATGATCAGGTAGCTGATATATTTACCAAACCCCTTCCTAAAGCTCAGGTAGCTGATATATTTACCAAACCCCTTCCTAAAGCTTTGTTTGAGACTCTACTAGACAAGCTTGGTGTTGTTTCCATCAATTCTCTTCCATGATCACTCCAGTTCATGGAGTTAGGGGGAGAAATTCATGCATGGTCTTTTATCCCTCAATATTTCTTGGCATTATGGGCACATTTCATGTTTGGTTCAGTTTCTCTGCCTTTGGCATTGTGTCATAAGGGAGAGACTTTGGAGGTTTATTTTGCAGTGTTTTGTTCAAATTTTTTTTATGGCAATATGATAGTGATATATGGTAGTATGGTAGTGATATGTATTTTTGTTCAATGATATGCTCTGATTATGCAATTTCTTTGGTTGTATCTGATGGTTTCTTTGATATGTGACAGGATGGATATGTACTTCATGCAATCATCATGTTCAAGATAGGTATATTGCATCTATGCTATTATTGATTAAATTTTGTGTTTGACATCAATGCCAAAGGGGGAGTTTGTTGTCCCTTAGTATTATTTGGCATTAATGTCACAACACCTAAGTAGAGGTATCAGGTTGTGCACATGATGATATTTTACTTCAATTCTTATTTCATGCATTTATATATCTATTATGATCTATCTTGGCATCATCACTTGTATTTGGCATATTCCAATGCTTGACATGTTTCACAGTTTGTTTTTAGTCAGCTTGGCATATATTCTCAGGCTCTATTCTATTGTTTGGTCACAAAGGTAGTTTTGGTATTTTCTATTGAGGCAACATATGTGGACAACATACTTGGATTATATTTATCTATTATTGGTCAATGATTTCTTTTGATAGTGGCACATTGTTTTTGGTGTTGGCTTATATAGTGATATTTGGGTCTTGAACTTGGATTACATTCATCCATCATTGATCAATGATTGATCTTAGCATTTTTACCTTAATTATAGAAGTTGATTAATTGAAGGTGGACCATCACATATTATTTGGCATTATTATAAAGTCTTTGCAAAGTATGGGTTATTGTTCATGGTGATTATTTTGACATACTTATGAGTTTATGATTTTTGCATTGACTAAAATACAATGTGATCATTGCATTTTCGGTGGAGATTATTTTTGTTAAATGGGAATTTTTCCCATCATTATACCCGAACTTGAAAAGACTTTATGTCAAAATTAAAAGCTTCTATGAAGCTTTGATGTACTTTGTGGTTTCGAGCAAGCTAGGCTTTGATTGTGCCCTAAATGTATTTTTTGTTTTGGTGAATACAAACCATTCTTATCTCAACCGACTTAGGGCTCGATGAAACTTGGAGAAGGTTGTATGGTGAATGGTCTTGATAGAAAATGATTTTGGGGTTTTATGACAACCGAATTTGGTCTTAGGCTTGGACGAATCAATGACATATGCAGTTTTGACAGTTAAAATTTGTAAGTGGTTTATTTGTTTTCAATTGAAAGAATCAGGTATGGAAGTGATGAGGAAAATTTCTTCAAGCATGTTTCTATAGGTGGCTTCATTCCTTAACTCTAGTGGTTTTTCGACTGTTTTTGATATGGCAATGACTAAAAATTATCATTAGTCTTGAACTATTGTTTAGTTTATTTATTACGGTGAAATGATAATGTTGGCAGTTTGATGGAATGGCAATGCTCTAACGGTTTTTGTTAAAGAAACTCTTAAGCTAGGGGATAGGCACATTCAGCTAGGGTTTTCTCTCAGCTGAAAATGGAATTTTAACTTGGACACGAGTTTGCTCAGCCACAAATGAATTTTTTTTATGCATTTTAGGTGTTTATACTCCATTTTTTTTGTGATTCTTTTTTTACATCTAGAAGTAAATGCGATTTTTATCTAACCATTCTTCAGCTTTATGCTTGTTTATAATGAAGATATTATTAACTAGAATCTATTAAAGGGTTAAAGTGTGTTTACTCGCAAAACTGTTTGTTGTTAGGTGTTAAGGGTTAAGGAGTTTTGATTTCACTTCTTATCTACAATCTATCTTTGGTTATGCGGGCTGCTTATGCTATATTCCTATTGACTCTTGCAGTTTTTGTTGTGTAAACTATGGTAAAACAATTATTTGGTAAAAGTGGTTGTAGGAAAGTTATGATGTCTTCAGTTCATTCTTTCTTCAAATATTTTGAACATTATTTATGATTTGATGAATATATTCAGGTGTTGTTGATGAAGAGAGATATAATTGGTAGTTGTTGATTTTATACTATTTTTGATAGAGGAAAAAATAGGTTTTACAGGACCTGAAACCACAGAGTTTACAAGCCAAATTAAAATAAACCATTAGAGTACCAAAAGACAGGAAGGTACGAAACAACACAAAGCAAAAAAGGACAACAACCACCAACCAAGAGCCAGCAAAAAGTCAGCAAGAAGTCAGGAATAAGCCACCAACCAAGAGACATTTTTTTTATTATATACTTTGTTAAGAGTTATTCTTTTCAGTAATATGTAAAGATTTGTATCTCATGAGATTTGGTATCTATACTTGAAAGAATTATCAAAAGGATGAAAACACTTGTAGTGCATTGAGAATGTATTTGTACTTTTGCCTCTAAATCTTAAGTGATGCAAGATCAGACGATGTTATAGAGAGAAACATAGATGATACTCTGTGTATGAAATTCAAATAGTGATTGGAGATATTGATTGATATATTGCCAGTGAGGTAATTTCAACCAATGAGGCATTTTCTGTTAGTGAGACATATCAATCAGCTAGTGAGGTTTTGTACAAAAACTATTTTCAGATAAGGTCAGTGAGGCCAAGTTTGAGTGGTTTTATTCCCAAAGAGGGTTTCCACTCAAGAAAATCATGTGTCAATCTTTTATGTGTTTTTTATTTATCTATTTATTTGATTCATATTGCATCAATTCATTCATGATCTAAAAATTATTAAAAGAAATAAAAGAGTTAATTTGTTTGTTAACATTGATTCACCCCCCCTCTCAGTGTTAACTGTACTCCAACATAAAGAACCATAAGGATTCATTACTATCATGGAAGGGACACTAACTTGACAAAGGTGTGATGGCAAAGAAAAGGAAAACATCAAACCCCCATGGCACTTTATATCATAGTGCGAGTTCAGAAGGTACAATAGGATGTGCAAAATCCCAAAAAACTAGAATGACACTTTATCTCAATGTGTTTACAAAAGAGAATGTCCATGAAAAATATGTCTAAAATACTCAAATAGGATAGAATACTAGGAGATTAAATAATCTTTAAGAGAGCATTTTGTTCAAATCTTGAAAATCTAAGTATACTCAAATGCAACCACTGGGTTTAGCAATAATGAAATTTAATACCTAGAGTGAATATTATATTAGGTGGATAAAGCTATCTTTTAAAATATTCTCCATCATAACTGTAAGATTTAAAGTAACCATATGATTCATTTTTTGTGTTTTTTATTTTATAGGCTGATGGTTAGGATATAACACAATATTATGAACCACTATCTTATGGTTAATTTTTAGCATATCCTTATATGACCATACAAAAGCATTAAGAATGTTATGTAAAATACTAGAATGAGAAGCACGTTCTTTAAGAGAGAGACATTTTCCAATGTGAATAATTTTCTCTACAATAGTAGGGTATATATGGAAATTGATAGTGTCACCCATGATGAGTGTACTATGGTCCTATAGATATATAATGTATGGTGAGTCCCTAAAGATATTACAAATTGAAGAAAAATTATTAAAAAACATTAAATGTTATCCAAAGTATGAATTTTCATTAAAAAATAGGGGAAGGGATGACCATGAAATAAAATTAGTATATACCCTAAGAAAGTTATCTAGAGCCTCTTTGATAGAAAATACATCTAGAGTAGGTAAAAATGAACCTGCATTGCCTATTATATTAGTTTAGGATGTTTGGGAGGAATATAAGAAGAGTTAAGAGAATCATAAATCTTGTATGCATTCATCACATAAGGGTTTTTTATATGGAAGAGGGATGTTAGTAACCAAGATCTACAATATATTTATGTGGATTAGGTTGTATAGGGATCTTCATACCTTGTTCCTTATGGTCACAATCATTGTCATTATACCCATTTTTAAAAGGATGTTAAAACCTAGACCATAATATGATTTCAAATTCACAAAATATGGAGGATCACCATTATTTGCATAACTAATATGAGATATATAATCATAATAATTATTAGAGGGAGTGTTAGAAGTGTTACTAATTTCATATTTAGAGGTTGTAAATGATAATTTTGGATTTTTGAAATGAGATTGTTACACTAAAATTGGTAAACTTAGTCGATATTGTTGATATATCTTATTTATCATTATTCTTATGTTTTTTTCTTATTATTTATTTTTTCTATTGTTGAAGGTAGTAGATGGGCATGTGCAGGATCATCATGGAAAAAAATAGGCCCTTAAGTGGTAATAAAATTCAGAAAAATTAGAGTTAGGCAACTTGACATAATTTTTTTGAATAAGTTAACTTTATTATTTCAAAAATATGTAAGAATATAATTTTTTGCAAATTTAATTTAGTTTCTAAACTATTAGGTTTATTTTTATTTAAAAAAAAATTATTTAGTGAAAAATTGAAATTTCAATGCAATAGTACTTAAATTTCAGGGAAAAAATAAGAAGTAGGTGTCTGTCTAACCACCCTAACCACAATAAAATGATACTTATTTTTTATAATATTTTAAATATAAGTAGAAGACTCATGTATCGATGTGATGCTTATTTTTTTATAATTTTTTTCCAAGTAAATAATTAATTATGATTTTTTTATTACAACTTTTAAAAAATATAAAAACTCGTATGTCTAACCACCTTAACTTGGTCAAAAATTCATGAAATTCAATTCTATTTTTTTAATCCTATAGTATGTGAAGCATAGAATGTGACACATGTTTCATATTCAAAAAATATGACACCCTTTGAAATCTATAGATGTTTTCCAATCAGCCTATCAATCAGGACTTTAGTCGTAATTCAAATAAAAAATGAATAATAATTATTTATTAAATTCAAAGTAAAGCATAATTTATATTGGCGGAAAGCTATGAATATCTTTTAAAAACCCTTTTCATTTCATCAATTTTGGGTAAAAAAAAAGTTGTCAGCCACATGGGCCATCATATCACTTGCATATCGCCACTTTTTGGCCCATCATAATCCTGCACATACCCAGATGCTAAAGTAGTAAAAGAGCTATGAGTAACATTGTTTTCCTATTCTAGTGCAATATTTCTTTTTCTACATCCATCAAAGTATGCATCTATGCTAGAAAGATGATGTAAAAATATGATACAATAGGATGGTTTTTTAGCACTAATTCATCTAGTGACAAGCATGATTTAAACAATGATTATTATATGAAATTGCTAACATGGCTTTATTAGCAAGAGTGTATTTTATTATGATGATATTTTCTAGATTTTATACATAGTATGTAGAGTAAATGATGCATATGTGGAGTTAGGAAAAGAATTAAATTCTTTATAATCACACTATTATTGAAACAATAAACAATGGTAGTTTTCTCAATGCAAATTTTATGGAAACACATGTATTTAGTTTGCACATTCTAGATGCATGAAATTAGACGATTTTTTTATTTCTGTCATGTCCCAAAAATTGTAAATACTAGATATGAGATGTTGACAAACAAATAACAAAATTGAATAAATATAAAATATATATAAAAATAATTGCCATTTTGATTATCAAAGTATTACTATAATTATAATTATAATTATCCTTCATAATATCAAATTTAATCATATTATAAATATCATTGATAACATCAAAATATAATTCATACAATATATGTTTACCAACCTAAACATTATGTAAGCCATTTTCTGATTATAATCGTATTACTTAATGAATATAATAAAATAGTAAATAAAACAATAAAATAAATATAATCTAAAATATTCATAATTACCAAATAACAATATTACAATTATAATTGTTGAGCATATTTAAATAATAATAAACATAATTTGGAATATTACAAACTAAGACTCCCCATACAGCGATTTCAATCCTCAAAGATAATCACAAACTGAAAAATAGTTAGCGATTAGTATAAAGGCATCGGTCAGGGATGCTTCCCACCGCTAAGTCTAAGACTGTCTAAATACAGCGATTGACAAAGGGGTGCGACTCCTCCAAATAGACATCAAGGCAACGATCAGGGAGTCACGTCCTCACAGCAGGTATTTAGGATCGCTTCAACAAGACAAGAGGGATATTTTGGTTGGAGGGAGTAAGAAACGAAGAAGATATTCTGACAAGGAATACGAATCTGAAAGTTGATCAAATACAGAGCAGCAAACTGACGTAACTACCATTGTACGCCTGAATAAAAGTTGATAGTTATGTATTTAGAAATCACGAGTTGTTACAAACAATTATGGATTTAGGTGTGATGACTGTAGAATATATTATTAATTTAAATATCAGTTGATGTTTATAAATATATTATGATGGATAAATATATTAAGAATTTGAATGACATGTTAATAATTGATATTTTTATAGATATATATATATAGATAGATATATATATATATATATTGTGATTCATAAATACATCATAAGTGATCGATAAATACAATGCATACATAATGATATGTATATATAATACTAATATTATTTATGATTATTCAATAGTGATGCTTGCAATAGTTATTGAGTCTTATGAGTTATTACAATTCTTTTATGTAAATAAATAGATTGAATACATATTTATGATCAATCAAATGTAAGGTTGAAGGGAACAAGTTAGGGGGATGTTGTTTATAGGTCTCCTGTGCTAAGTAGCCCACCCCGAGGGTGGAATAGTCTTGGTCAGACGTTCCAACTGCTTGGGGCCAAGAGGTGGGTAGTCTTGGTCAGACGCTTGTGCTCTTGGGCTTAGATGGGTTAGGTACTTTACAAGCAACCCTTTCAAGACTTCCCTATCAATCCAAACTATGATTGATTGTTGGGATGGATTCAAGGAATTGCAACTACAAGGGGACAAAAGAGATAACATGTATAGGTAAAGGAGATACAAGTGTATCCACTAAGTAGCCCACCTCAAGGGTGGAAAATTCTTAGTCGGATGTTCGTGCTCTTGGGCTTAGATGGATAGCTTCAAGTAGACTTATCATGCTTGTCATCCAAGTCTTCTTATGATTAGTGTTTCGATATGCATAGTCTTGTATTAGTTATCTGTTTTAAATTGATAAAACATTTATGATGTTTTGATCACATGAATTATATTTTCAATATTATCTAACATGATTGCAAAGCCTAAAGTCAAGATTTATCTCATTTAAAGCATTAAGTGGTGAGTTACATTCCTAACTACATCAAGTGTGAAATTCTAGGATAAGGTTTAGGGTTATCCCAAATGGGGACATTACAATTTCTAGCACTATATCTTTAAGCTAATGAAGAAAAGATTTATTATTTTACAAATAAATAGGAAATAATTGAATTTTAGATTTGATAAAGGAATTTTCATATATAGTTTAGTAGAGCTTCAAAATTGGATATTGTAGCGGCCTTGCTTAGATAAAGATAATTGAAAAAAGCTTAATATTTTATTAAATGGATAAGTTTTATAGATTTCTTTAATATTTTTCTTTTTTTAAATATGTGATGATGAAAGACAAAAAGATACATCAATTAATCATGTGAGTAGAAAAATATCTTGAAAATAATTGTAATTGTCAATTAGATATAATCTCAAATTTTATTTTATTTTACATATCATTTTTTTTTGTTTTTGTCTTTTACAACTTAATTGAAATAGGGATAGAAAGTGTCATGTGTATAACGGTAACCAGAAATAATGTAAAAGCTTCACTGCACTTTTGAAGATATTTAAAAAGATGAAAAGCAATGCCGTCACTAATATTTATTGTACTTGTAAGCCTTTTGTGAAGTAATTATAAATATATTTGACAAAGATAAGGATATATGATTCTAGGGATATACATATTTGAATATAATGGTTCTCAAATGGGAGAGAAAAAGTGTTTTACAAGGGCCTCAACAGATAGTTAAATTATTATAATGAAATGTGTCATGGTTAAATTGTCAGTCTGTATGTAACGCAGTTTAGTTCCATTGCTCAATTGCTGGAAAAAGTATGTGCCAATTTTATGTCATACCTTATGCTAATAGCGTTAGCCATTAACCCGGAACGGTGGAAAGAATGACCATCCTCAGAGCCGTTTGTCAGACTTATGGAGGCCTACCTACTATATCTATAGACAGAGAAAAATATGTGGTGGTTAAAAACAGCCATCTGTTACAGAAATTACCCGAGCAAGGGTATAAAGACATAACAATGAAGAAATTAACTATGGAAATATATTTCTATCTCACCATCTTCCACGCGCAACCCACCAAGGAAAAGACTGCGGGATTGTAATATCAACACTCGGAATACTAAAGGCTGATTTTGTTTGAGATCCCAAAATCGAATCTCAATATCTTTCATTACAGTATATATTTAATCATAGAGTGAAAATTGTTTAGAATAAATTAATTAGAAGCACGTTTTTCACATAGACAACAGCCTTGCCGACATCCGACTTACACCATCCACGTTGAATCCTATTTCAACTGCTCATAATAATTTCTGAGCTAACTCCTTGCTACAATGTGTATTGTATTTATTGCAAATTCATCTATAAATGAAATGCTCCAGCCTGTGTTTCTGCAGCGCTCAGTTTTGTTCGAAATTCTTGTGTGTTTCTTTTCTTGTTTGTTTCTCAGTTTGTTTTCTAAAATAATTTAAAGGAATTTTTTCGTACAGAAGACGGCAGAAGAATATCATTACAGCTATTAGTGATACGGTTCCGGTGATTACAAACAGCACCGAAAAACTATTAATGCTCAACCTGTTTGAATCGACTGTTGCTCCGGGACTAGCGCACAGAGTGTCATTAAAATACATTGCTTCGATTTTCTGCATTTCTTTGTCCTCTGAGAGGGACAAAACGGCCCTGGAAATGTCTGAGAGCAGAGGAGAACCTTTGGGGAACACCTACACCAAAAGAATAACTAAGAATTGTTTCGTAAAAATGAATAAAAAAATTGTTGATGAATAGAATTGAGGTGAACTCACAAATCCTAGACCGCCGGTTCTGTAGGTAGGCCCCACGGTTGTATATCCGCATTGCTGAGACAGGAAGAGGCGTATGTAGGGGATCTCGTCGAAAACAGCAGCAACACCACCTTTGGTTGGACACTTTGTTAGAGCCTCTGCAAATTGTTCTGGAGTTGAATAATTTTTCATATTGGATTCTGAGATTCCGAAGTGCTGTTGCACATAATGACGCACAAAAGACCCTTGTTGATAGCCAACTGGAACTCTTTTGTTTCTGACAGAGTCCACACTTGTAATCGTTGGCGTTATTTGTTTAACTGTGAGGATTGAAGAGAGATTTGCTGTGTAGGTCGACGTCAATATCAGAACTACAAAAAGCCAGATTATAATGGCAATTCGACTCTCATTTCTCCTGATCGCCTCCCCTGCAAGCATTACCATTATAGATTATATGTTTCTGACAATTTGTAAATGCAAGAAAATATCGATTCTCTAATTCCAGTACTCACTGTGAGAGAAAAAGAGGGTCGAGAATGAAAACCTGGAACAAAAGCCAATTTAAAATGATTTAGATACGCGGGTATTTTTATGAGACGAAAATGTAGGGAAAATACTAGCAGAAAATTTATTTTATACCATAGAGAAGTGATCACTTGGGTGATGGCATCTCCCCCAAAGACGTCATTTATCCCATGCTCAAAAACCCACACCACCCCTCCTGTAAATAAAAAGAATGCCCCGGTTGCACACCACAAGTCGAGAGTAAATGGGAGAAGAAATGCCCATGGATTGTTGCCTCCATCAGTGGTCAATGGCACCACCATTACCAGGCCTGTTGCTGTAAACGGGTGTGTAAAATCCACAAACTGGCTTCGATTTGCTAGAATTGTAGTATCGCCCACCACCGCGTCAAACTTCTGCAAAACAAAACTCCTCCTTCAGCATTCCAGATAGTATAAAAGATACTTATAAATTAAAATTGCAGCAATAGAATAAGAAAGAGACATTTAGGTAGACTTGATAGACAAGATCGTCATGGCTATCAGAGGCATAAGGTATGAGATCGTATGGCAGTGCATAGTCAAGCCGCTTGAGAACCGCGTCAAATACATCCTTACAGAAACCCGTGACGATGCTTTGCTCACGGCTTTTATCATACGTGACCGTTAGGAACTCCTGAAAGCCCTTCTTTATGGGCACCCCTATTTGAAACCTTTTGCCAATCGTGGGTATCACCCAACCTCGTGGAATCTGCGTGTCACCACCTGGCCAAATGACCACTTTAACCACCCTAGACAGATTTCGAGTTTCATCCGTCCAGTAACCAATGGAACGGCAACTTTTGCCTACCAGGTTTACTATTTCGTAAGTAGAGCCTGATAGCTCTCCATCACTAAGTCGAACAATCCCGCTCAACCCGGTAAAGTTAGCTTCATGTATGTGTTGCAACAGCCGCTGGCCCTGCTGAAAAATCCTGATTCTTGTCAAGTCTGTTGCATTTCCAAGTTCTAATGGTTGGCTAGAAGGCTTCAAGAAGTTAAAGCCGGTATTACTGGATGCCAATTTAGTAATAGCCCCGGCTACCATTTGAACGCTGTCGTATGCCAATAAACCGTACTGATTGAGCTCCACCTGGGCAAAATCCTCGTCCGGATTTTCAGCCCTAAATATTTGCTTCCACCGTTTAGTGAAATCCTTGAGCTTTTCTGAATTGGGAACATAAGTCTTCACTCCAACGATGCCTTCCATGGAGGCCATGTTGGAAGCGCTGAGTAGAGTATCCAAAAGACTGGTAAAGCCGTCCGTTGTTATCCAGACATAACCCGAACCCATCATTCCTATTTCTTGCGCCTCCGCAAATAGCTTCAACCCTTGACTAGAGTTCATATGAGCAACGAACACTCTGGACGGCATATTATTCAATTTGTAGAGCTCCTCCCTTATGTCCTCCGTGGTCGCACTTGGGGAAATTGACGATCTGTATTCTATCTCGGACCCGACGTCCGTCAGCGCATCACTCAACGAGTTTACGGTGCCGAAACCAAAATTGTCGTTGGGGTAGACAACCACGATTCTTCTCCAGCCATAGTACCTTACGAGAGCTGCAATGGCCTTCATCTGCAACGCATCGCTCCTTGCCATCCGAACAAAGTAAGGAAGTCTGGAGTTGGAAAGCAAGGGACTCGTAGCAGAGGACACAATCGGCACATTGCCTGCATCTCCCACAACTGATACGAACTCTGCAACTTGAGACCTTTGCGGACCGATTATTGCTACTGCTTCCTCTTTCAGCAGGTCAACAGCTGCATAATCACAAACAACCACATTAATTTAAGCTCAGCCATAAATAATTACAATCCGTTACAACTGATAAATTGTTAAAAATAAGAGGATAAGGAAATTACCGGCGCTTGCACCACGGAGTGAATCGCCTTGCGCATCGCGCATATGCAGGTGGAGACGCATGCCATTTAGAAGCTTTGTATCATTATTCACGTCCTCCACGGCTAAATCCATGGCAGTTTTGGCCATTCTCCCCACCAAAGAATCTAAGTCCACGATAACCCCTACAAGAACTTTGTTATCAACTTGCGTTGAAAAGCATACTTTTGAAAGCAAACTGATAGCAAACATTGCTGCCAACATTTGGCTGTGGCAATCAATGGCTGCCCTACAGTCGTTCCACCTCATCTTCTTGGCGATAACTTGAAACCTCGAATTTGCCAACCTTTTAATGGCCTGAACCAAATTAATAGGCCATCAAACTTTGTTCTACGTATGTTCTAAACTCTTTCCCCATATTTATTAGCCGATAGGCTATATATATAGAGTGAACAGTTTTTTGTTTTTTTTTCTTCGGTATACTGTTATTTTTTTTGTCGATAAACAGCACTTAATTAAAACGGTGAGCTAAACGATGATGTGCTTTTATTTTTTCTTCATGCATTTTTTAAAAGGAGATAATTAAGTCTAAAATTTAAGGAGAGCATATATATCACTTTGATTCTATTCTTGGCTTTACATTTGTGCGTGAAGAGTTTTAGTTTACATGGAAAAAAATTAACAGTTAATTATTGGAACAATTTCATTTTGTATTATATTAATTTAATTTTTATAGTTAAAAATTAATTAATCGTTTAGCACATTAAAGCAAATTTTTAAGGGTTATGTGTTAATAAAGGTCTTTTATTTTAATTATTATAGAAGTTTTATGTCATTATTATATTAAAATAAAATAAGGAGTTGTTGTTTTAAAAAAATTGTAAGGTAGTAAAACAAGTGTACTTTTATTTTCATTTTTTAACAAATACTTCTTTGATGCTAATATTTGAATAAATAATAAAAATATATTCAAGAGTTATTTGAATAATTCATTTATAATTTCTTTCTTTCTAAGAATTGGATAAATTTAATTAATTTTTTTAATATATTTTAAGAAATTTCAACTACTATCAATAACATATCTTCATATTATGTTTCTTTGGATTTTTTAACAAACTTATAAATATTTTAGAGAAATATTAAAAGGCTTTCACAATTAAGTGTTAGCAAAAAATAGAACATTTGTTGATGCCTAAGTTTGCAAAAATTTCTATTTTGAGGTAAATCTTAAATTTAATATACCATATAGTACATTCCGAACTAGCACATCAACTCACAATACAAAATCAACAAAGTTTAAATAATAACAAATATTTCTTACAATTTACAATCTTCAAATATGTCATACATCTTTAAAAATTTGCAAATCACAATTAAACTTGTTTCAAATTATTCATATAATTTTCAATCTCAAAATGTATATTACAAAAAAATTGTAAATAATTAAAACAAGATTATATATATTTTACATTACAATACTTCTTTATGTTTAATTCTATATATTTTCCTATCGGCATAACCCTTACACCCCCCTTGGTGCAAGCGCTAGTAAATAAATGCATACTTTATGTTGGGAGCAAGGAGTGCAATGAGAATCTTTGTCGAGCAGTTGAGGATTGAGAATGTGATCTAATTTCGGTTTATGAAAGATGATCAATCTTTATTTTAAAGTGTAAGTTACTATTCTAATGATATCCATGATATTTAAGGTCAACACAACTAAATAGAGCAACATTATTTATCAGATATTATGTATTTATACTAATTAACTAGTATATATATCTTAAATAAAATCTATATAAAATATGTCGATATATATCTTATTATTATATTGTGTGTTTTTTTTGTTTTAAAATGTGTTTGTTTCTTCTTTTTTTGGGTAAGTAGTATTATAATGTATTCTTATTACATTATTAAAAACATACTATTTTTATATTTTATATTTTTTTTCTTATTTGTTCTAAATGTTGTCGAGTAGTTAGGGGTTGGGAATGTGATCTAATTTTGGTTTGTGAAAGATGATAAATATTTATTTTAAAGTGTAAGGTATTACTCAAATGATATCCATAATATTTAAGGTCAAGACAATTGAATAGAGTAACATTATTTATTAGATATTATGTGTTTATATTAATTAATTAAGATAATTTAATCAAAAAATTAAATAAATTAATAATATTTTTTAATTAATTGATATTTTTATTTAAATTAATTAATTACTCAAAATAATTATCTATAATGAGTTATTTGATAATTTAGAATAAAAATATTTGTTCTAGAAATTTTTAAAATTATAATTGTATTTTTATCCTCAATTATTTGAATTAGGAGGTATACATGAATTAAAAGTATATTATTAAATTTATTGGCATAAGAATGTGCATAAGTTATTTATTTATTATGCTGAAGGAGTATCCAATTTGAATTGTGTCAACTTGATGTAGTAAATCAATGGCCAAAATTACAACAGAGGAGATGGAAGATGATTGTTTTAATCATGACTATTCCTAATCATGACAATTTCTTTAAATGAACATTGTATTTTGTGCATATTTAATGTGGAGGAAAGTACATAGTTCAAATAGCACCTCAGCTTTAGCTATTACTTTTTCAACAAGGAAAGGGTCTTGTGTGGTTGGGTGTAGATGAATACCAAAAAAAAAAACATTTCATTTGTGTCATTCCTTTGAGGGTTTTGGTGTACATTTCATTCCAAGAAATGGGGTTTCCCCTGGCATGTTGATGTCACATATGAATTTTCGCTTACTTATTTAAATGCAGAATTTACTTTAAATGTCAAATTAGATTATTTAATGATTATTTTAAAAGATGATTTAATTGAAATTCGAAATGAAATGAAGATGAAATTGATTTGGAATTGAAATGCAAATTATTGTATTTATGTTTATTTCGGGGTTTGTCATTACTGATGATAAATTGAGTGCAAGTGAACGCAGGAAACAAGTGAACGAGGTCGAAGGTGAGAACAACAATCAAGTAGAGTTGTTTAGCCGATTGACGTTTGCGAATAGATGGGATCTCACACACTCACGTAGATTGATATTTTAAATGTCTTGTGCGTATATTATGCTTGCGAATCAAAAAGTTTAGTTTCGGTGTGATTTCTTAAAAATTGTAAAAATGCATTTCTGTAGATGATGATATTGTTAAGTGATGAAATTTAATGTAATTTAAATTTATAGAATGATTGTTTGATATTCTATTCCTATTTTGGAAATATGAAGTTGAAATTGTGAAAATAAATGAATTTTAATATTTAGAAATAGAATTCATTTTTAAAATCAGTTAAATTGAGAAATTGAGACAAACATCTGTTCAAAATTAAAAATTAGATTTGCATTCAACATTTGAACTTTAGTTAAACATGAGAAAGAAAATATCTAAAAATATCAAGACTTGGAGTTGGAATTTTGATCTAAAGATCAATATGCAAATGGTGGATCTCATTCTTTGGGGAGATCAATGCATGTAAAACAAAAAAATAATATATGAAGAGAAAATCCAAAATTACACACACAGAATTGGGGACACATAGAAAAATTTGAATTTAGGAGATACACAGGAAAATTCATCTAGAGAGCATTGTTTATTTTTTTCTGGATCTCACCCAGACACGAAGGGGAAGAGTGTAATTGGTTTTGTAACAAGGGTAATTAAATTCCACTCTGCCAGTCTTCATACCATGCAGCTAGTCTTCATTCCCACGCACTAAAGGAAGTAGAAAGGAGTGGCTAGTGGTGCTAGGCGCATAAAGTTCAGAGGAAGAGTAGCTTGTTTGAAAGGTGTGCATAGCATTTCAACCCACGCACTGCCTCTCCCCTCACACTCCATGCGTAGGGAGCAAGACAGAAAGGGGTGGCTTTGCTGAGAAGTAGAGAGATTACTAAGGTGCGTAGCACCTCATTAATTCATTCTCACCCACACATAAAGGAAAACAAAAGGGGTGCATAGTCACATCAAGGAGGCACATAGAGTGAGCATATTCACTACCTCAAAAATCATAAAGCAAACACACAACAATAAACAACAAAAGATAAGAGGTGCCAGAAGAACAAGAGAGAAGAACAGAGGAATTCAAAATAAAAGATAGAGAAATCTCATAAGAGCACTTCCAGAACATGAATTTACTAGGTAAGAATTTGTAAATTAATATTTCAATAGATCTTTCAATTTTAATCTTAAATTCTGGTAAAATCAATATCAAATTATAGAAGAACAAGATCTTGATTGATGAAAATTAGGAAAAATAAATTATAGATTGTTGCTAAACTGTTCTTTAAAATTTAAACTGTAAACAAATCAGATTGAAATCATTTTTCCAAAATATTGGAATAGAACTTAGAAACAGAGAAATTGAGGAACAACTCAGAACAGAAAACAAATTGTAAATTTAGTTTCAAAAACATATTACACAGTGATTTTGATATTTTGCTGAGAATTTAAGATTTGTTATTTGGAAATCTTGCAATAAACAATAAACTGAATTAAGAGAACATATTAAATCATAAATGATTTTACCATTTGAGAAAAATGAAAATGATCATGAACGGAAAATAGTTAAATTATGCTGACAAAAAATAAAGATTGTAGACAGAAAATATAAAACAAAACTTTAGTTTCAAATTTTAACACAAATTGTGAATAGAGAAATTATTGAAACTTGCAAATCATGTTTTCTTGAAAATCGTAAAAATTGAGACTTTAAAATAGATAGGTTTAATTTGATAAATGATTGTTGTTTAAATGCTGAAAATAGGATAAACTTAAAATAAAACATTTAAAATAAGTTTTGGTTTATTTCTAAAAAACATTCAGAACGATTTTTAAACAACTTAAATTAAACGAGAGTATGAACAATTGAACGCGTACTCTTTTAATTTCTATTTTTATATGTATTATTCAACATACTGGAGTTACACCTTCATTTTAGAAACTATGTTGATTATTTAAATGACTCAATTAAAATATTGATTTTATATCTTTTTGAGAATTGCAACAATGAAAACTAGTATTTGTTAAACTGTTTTCGTTTAAAAATGATGTTTTCAGTTAGTGTTTTGAAAGATTGTGAAAGATTGTGAAAGATTGTTTTAACCATGCATGAATGATAGATAATTCTGCATGTGATGTTTTTGGGAAAGTTACCTTCCGGGACGGGTGCCAAATATGGGTAAATAGAGAGCATAGTTTTGCTTTTTCCAAAACTACTTTTTATTGTCGTGCATGACATTTTACTTGGCCAAGTAATTTTTGTACCATTGAAATAGATGGATTATTTGAGCTCTCTACCATATCCTAGTACCAAACTTGTTTTTTACTTAACTGAATTAGAAAAATGAAAATGCTTGTGGTTTACTAGTAGTACTAGGCATGCACCAGATTCCATCTTGCTCGTAGACTGATTTTTGCTAAGCAATTCATGTAGGGTCGGGTATTTCTTGATAGACTAAGAAATTCTGAGGAAGCATAAGCTTCAAGGTTGGGCAGAAAAGCGCCTGATCCTTGTTCTCATCTTCTTTTGAATATTTTCTTATGGATGGAAGATCGACAAACTGAATCTTCTTTTTATTGCTTTATTATTTATGATGTATGTAATGACGAGATTATGGCGACTAAATGCCTAAGTCTCGAATTTGTAAAACTAGATATGTATCATCCTTTGTAATTATTATTTGAAATGTGTATTTCGACACTTGTAAGTTTTAGACTAAAGTATAATGAAGATATCTTTTCAACTTTTATGTCATTGTATGTAATCGACTTGTTTTATGATGAATGAATGAAAGAGATGATGACTTTATTTGGATTATAATGGAATTTATTTTAAGTATTGTCAATTTGTTTTTAAGGAGTTTTCCGCTCTTTACATTTGGTATTAGAGCCCTAGGTTTGAACACTAGGGTCCTTTGTCCATTACGCTAAATGAACATTCCTTGATGTAGGAATTGTGAGACATAATGGGTACAAGGGGTAAAGCTACTGCAACCAATGAGACTGATAGGTTGGATCAGATTCTCGGGCTTTTGAATTAGCAGGGTTCTAGAATGGACAATGTGGAACAGGAAGTTCGAGGTGTCAGAGAAAGGCAAAACCCTCGAGTTGAAATTCCCCAAAATCAGGAACAACCTAACAATGACAATGCAAGGGTTGAAGTACCAAATCCTCGAGCAAGGATTGAAGGGGAATTAGCACAAGATCTGAAAAGGGTAGCACCACCCAAGTTCGATGGTAAAACAATAGGTGATGGAGCAGAAGCTTGGGTCATTGAGATGGAGAAATACTTCGAGCTCAGGAACATGTCCAATGAGACCAAGGCAGTTTGGGTTGCATAACAGCTTACTGGAGAAGCTACTACTTGGTGGGATAATGAAAAGACTGAGAAGAAATTACTACCAGGTGGAACTACATGCGAAGTATTCTTGAACCTTTTCAGGAAGATGACAGAGTTCCAAAATTTGGCATAGGGTGGTCTTACAGTTACCCAATACTGGGAGAGGTTCACCAATCTCCTTAAGTATGTACCGTAGTACCAGATGGATGAACGGTTTCATATCCATAAATTCATTCTTGGGTTGAGGCCACAGATTGGAGCTGATGTAGACATGCATAATTGACGATGGATGAGGTCTTTGAGAAGGCCATGAAATAGGAACAGAAGCTGCACCAGGTAGCGAATTACAGGAAGAGTGTGAATGCAAAATCTAGTTTTGGAAACAGAAAGTTCCAAAATAATAACAATAATAACTAGAGGGGCAATAGCCGTAATCAGCAAATCAGGAATTTGAAGAGGGGGAACAACACCTAGGATAAAGGAGAAGGTAATTTTGGTGGGAATAAGAAGGTGAATAATAATAACACCAACTTCTCCAATATCAGGAACAGGACAGGTGGTCAGCAAGGGCCATGAGGTGGATGCTATACTTGTGGAGGAGATCACTATGCCTCCAATTACACTCAGCGTTCAGGAAATCAGCGAGGTGGTAATGATCGGCAAGCACCGCAACACCAAATACATGTAGGGGTTGACAATCATCAAGTTGACTTTCAGTCTACACCTATCCAGATGTTGGGTAAGCTTTTCGGTCAATCTGTTTCTATTTTGATAGATACTGGAGCTTCAAAATGGTTTATTGACCCTAAAGTAGTTGATAGATTACCTGTTAGACCTGGATTTATTTCACAATCATGGATGGTTCAATATGGAAATCGAGAAAAGAAGAGGGTAGATACATGTTTATCATGCAGTTATTTAGAATTACCTAACTTCTAAACCCAAGTTAACCTTTATGTAGCACCGTTGGGTTCTTATGATGTAATCATAGGGATCAATTGGTTAATCGAGCATAAAGCCATAGTGAATTGTGAGGATGAGATGGTAAGCTTTTTGGATGACTTTGGACATCCAGTAGAGATTCTAGGATCTCGAGAGCCTTTAGAGTTGAGAAATATCTCAGCTATGCAGCTTAAGAAAGCACATTGGAAGGGATGTTCCATTTTTGCTATTTTGGTGAGTGATTTGGAGAATGCCCAGCAGAGTCCAGTTCTCAGGGAGTTCTTGGATATCTTTCCAGAAGAATTTACAGAATTACCGCCAAAGAGAGAATTTAACTTCTCGATTGAACTGGTACCTAGAACGGAGCCACAATCCAAAGCTCCTTACAGAATGACTACTACTGAATTGTATGAATTGAAAGCTCAGTTGCAAGAGATGTTGAAATAGGGATTCATAAGGCCGAGTGTATCACCATGGGGTGCAGCGGTAATCTTCGTTAAGAAGAAGGATGGAACCTTGTGACTGTGTATTGATTACAAGATGCTTAATAGGGTTACCATCAAGAACAGGTATCCTCTACCTAGGATAGATGAGTTGTTTGATCAGAAGAAAGGGGCCACTATGTTTTCTAAGATTGATCTTAGATTAGGTTACCACCAGTTGAGGATTAAGGATGAGGACATTCCGAAGACAACTTTTGGAGCTCAGTATGGACACTACGAGTTCACCATGGTACCTTTTGGCCTAACGAATGCTCCAGCGACATTCATGAACCTTATGAACAGTATCTTTAGAGACTTTTTGGATGATTTTGTGCTCATATTCATTGATGACATTCTGATCTACTCTAAGATAGAAGAGGAACATGAGGAGCACTTGAGAATTGTTTTGCAACGTTTGAGAGATTGAAATATTTTTGGCAAGTTTTCAAAGTGTACTTTCTTTTATAAGAAGGTTCACTACTTGGGGCATGTGATATTTGCTGAGGGAATTGTAGATTGGCCAACACCAGGAAGTGTTACAGAAGTTCGTAGTTTCATGGGACTTGCAGGTTACTATAGGAAGTATGTTGAAGGGTTTTCTAGAATTGTAGCACCTATTACTTCTCTTCAGAAGAAGGGAAAGAGATATGAGTGGACAGAGAAGTGCGAGGAAGCATTTTAGATTCTTAAACAAAAGTTGACATCAGCACCAATGTTGACTATACCGGATCCTAATGGTCACTTCATTGTGATTACAGATGCATCAGGTGAAGGTGTAGGAGCTATGCTAATGCAAGAAGGCAAAGTGGTGGCATATGAGTCCAGGAAACTGAAGCAGTATGATTTGAACTATGCACCACACAACCTTGAGCTTACAACTATTGTGTATGCATTGCAGATGTGGAGACATTATCTCCTAGGGAAGCCTTTTGAGCTTAATACTGATCATTTGGGACTTAAGTACATCTTCACACAGTTGAACCTCAATGCGAGACAGAAGAGGTGGCTTGAGTTCCTAAGTGAGTATGATTTTGGTATCGAGTATATCAAAGGTAGGGAGAACAAAGTTGTTGATGCTCTTAGCAGAAGAAGACATCTATCTACTATGGTGACCATAAGGTCAAACTTGAGACAACAAGTGTTGCAGTATCTTCCAGGGATGAGCATTATGACAGGGTTAGACAAGCCTTAGCGGTAGATCCTTCAAATCATAGGTTTGATGGTTATGTGATGGAGAATGATGGCATTGTCAGATACCAGGGAAGGATGTATATCACTGAGGTTGGAGATTTGAGGAAGTTGATATTTGAGGAAGTTCATGATGCACCTTATTCAAGGCATCCAGGAGTTACAAAGATGGTAGCAAAGTTGAAGGCTTTGTATTTTTGGCCTAAACTGAAGAAAGATGTCATGGAGTACGTAGCTAGATGTTTGGAATGCTAGTGAGTCAAGGCTGAGCATGTGCATCCAGCAGGAAGTTTTTATCCCCACAATATACCTGAGTATAAGTGGCAAGTAATTAGTATGGATTTCATCCAAGGATTACCATTGAGCAGAAATAGGCATGATACCATCCTAGTAGTTGTTGACAAGCTGACAAAGGTTTCACATTTCATACCAGGGAATTTGAAGGATGGATCTTTGACTCTTGCAAGGAAATTTGTGCAAGAGATATTCAGGTTGCATGGTGTACCAGAGACCATTATTTCTGATAGAGATACAAGGATGACATCTAGGTTCTGGACTACATTGAATGCAGCTTTGGGAACTAAATTGAATTTTAGTTTTGCATATCACCCACAAACCAATGGCTAAACTATAAGGGTCAATCAGGTTGTGGAGGACTTGTTGAGGATGTACTGCATGGATTAGCAGTACAAGTGGGAAGAATATTTACCATTGGTTGAGTTTTCCTATAACAACTCATACCATTCTTCATTGGGTATGGCACCTTTTGAAGCACTCTATGGGCGAAAATGTCGCACCCCCATCAGTTGGGATAGGACAGAAGACAGGATCATTATTGGACCAGATATGCTCAAGGAAATGGATGAGCAGAGGAAGTCATCAAAGTTGGCACCAAGATATGTGGGACCATTTGATGTACTGGAAGTTATTAATCCAGTTTCTTATAGACTAGCGTTACCACCTGCTCTTGCTCGAATCCATAATGTTTTCCATGTTTCTTTGTTGAAACCTTATCATCGTGATATGACTCATATTCTTGATTGGTATTCATTACAGGTACAGGATCCAGGGGTGGTGCTAGTGGAGCCCATCTGAATCCTAGACAGGTGTAGCATTAAGCTACGTAACAAAGATAGTACCCAATATAAGGTCCAGTGGGACCATTATACTGAGGACAGTGCTACATGGGAGGATTCTGAGATGATAGATCGTCATTTTCCTCATTTGCTTTCATAGATTAGCATTTGTTTTGTGCGGAGATACTTGATACTCTGGTTTTGATTCACTTGTTGTGAACTTTGATAGCATGGATGATACTATTTTCTTATGTTTATGTTGGAGAACTATGTTGCTAGATACTATTTCATTATGTTTGATTGAGACACTATACTTTATTTATTGAGATACTATGCTTTATTGATTGACATAGTATATTTTTATGATGATGATGATATTATGCTTATTGATTGAAAAATAAGACATCGAGACGATGTCTCTTCCAAGAGGGGAAGGATGTCACATATGGATTTTTTGCTTATTTATTTAAATGCAGACTTTACTTTAAATGTCGAATTAGATTATTTAATGATTATTTTAAAAGATGATTTAATTGAAATTCGAAATGAAATGAAGATGAAATTGATTTGGAATTGAAATGCAAATTATTGTATTTACGTTTATTTTGGAGTTTGTCATTATTGATGATAAATTGAGTGCAAGTGAATGTAGGAAACAAGTGAATGAGGTCGAAGGCGAGAACAACGATCAGGTAGACTTGTTTAGCCGATTGACGTTTGCGAATAGATGGGATCTCACACACTCATGCAGATTAATATTTTAAATGTCTTGTGCGTATATTATGCTTGCGAATCAAAAAATTTAGTTTTGGTGTGATTTCTTAAAAATTGTAAAAATGCATTTCCGTAGATGATAATTTTGTTAAGTGATGAAATTTAATGTAATTTAAATTTATAGAATGTTTGTTTGATATTTTATTCCTATTTTAGAAATATGAAGTTGAAATTGTGAAAATAAATGAATTTTAATATTTAGAAATAGAATTCATTTTTAAAATCAGTTAAATTCAGAAATTGAGACAAACATCCGTTCAAAATTAAAAATTAGATTTGCATTCAACATTTGAACTTTAGTTAAACATGAGAAAAAAATATCTTAAAATATCAAGACTTGGAGTTGGAATTTTGATCTAAAGATCAATGAGAAAATGATGGATCTCATTCTTTGGGGAGATCAATGCATGTAAAACAGAAAAAGAATATATGAAGAGAAAATCCGAAATTACACACACAAAATTGGGGACACACAGAAAAATTTGAATTTAGGAGATACACAGGAAAATTCATCTAGAAAGCATTGTTTATTTTATTTTGGATCTCACCCAGACACGAAGGGGAAGAGTGTAATTGGTTTTGTAACAGGGGTAATTAAATTCCACTCTACCAGTCTTCATACCACGCATCCAGTCTTCATTCCCATGCACTAAAGGAAGTAGAAAGGAGTGGCTAGTGGTGTTAGGCGCAGAAAGTTCAAAGGAAGAGCAGTCTGTTTGAAAGGTGCACATAGCCTTTCAACCCATGCACTGCCTCTCCCCTCACACTCCATGCGCAAGGAGCAAGACAGAAAGGGGCGGCTTTTCTAAGAAGTAGAGAGATTACTAAGGTGCGTAGCACCTCATTAATTCATTCTCACCTGCGCATAAAGGAAAACAAAAGGGGCGCATAGTCATAGCAAGGAGGCAGGTAGAGTGAGCATATTCACTACCTCAAAAATCATAAAGCAAACACAGCAATAAACAATAAAAGATAAGAGGCACCAAAAGAACAAGAGAGAAGAACAGAGGAATTCAAAATAAAAGATAGAGAAATCTCATAAGAGCACTTCCAGAAAATGAATTTACCAGGTAAGAATTTGTAAATTAATATTTCAATAGATCTTTCAATTTTAATCTTAAATTTTGGTAAAATCAATATCAAATTATAGAAGAACAAGATCTTGATTGATGAAAATTAGGAAAAATAAATTATAGATTGTTGCTAAACTATTCTTTAAAATTTGAACTGTAAACAAATCAGACTGAAATCATTTTTCTAGAATATTGGAATAGGACTTAGAAACAGAGAAATTTAGGAACAACTCAAAAGAGAAAACAAATTGTAAATTTAGTTTCAAAAACATATTAAATAGTGATTTTGATATTTTGCTGAGAATTTAAGATTTTCTATTTGGAAATCTTGCAGTAAATAGTAAACTGAATTAAGAGAACTTATTAAATCAAAAACGATTTTACCATTTGAGAAAAATGAAAATGATCGTGAATGGAAAATAGTTAAATTATGCTAATAGAAAATAAAGATTGTAGACAAAAAATATAAAACAAAACTTTAGTTTCAAATTTTAACACAAATTGTGAATAGAGAAATTATTGAAACTTGCAAATCACGTTTTCTTGAAAATCGTAAAAACTGAGACTTTTAAAATAGATAGGTTTAATTTGATAAATGATTGTTGTTTAAATGCTGAAAATAGGATAGAATTGAAATAAAACATTTAAAATAAGTTTTGGTCTATTTCTAAAAAACATTTAGAATGATTTTTAAACAACTTAAATTAAACGAGAGTATGAACAATTGAACGTGTACTCTTTTAATTTTTGTTTTTATATGTATTATTCAACATACTGGAGTTACACCTTCATTTTAGAAACTATGTTGATTATTTAAATGACTCAATTAAAATATTGATTTTATATCTTTTTGCGAATTGAAACAATGAAAAATAGTACTTGTTAAACTGTTTTCGTTTAAAAATGATGTTTTCAGTTAGTGTTTTGAAAGATTGCGAAAGATTATGTTTGACTATTTGAACCATGCATGAATGATAGATAATTCTGCATGCGATGTTTTTGGGAAAGTTACCTTCCAAGACAAGTGTCGAATATGGGTAAATAGAGAGCATAGTTTTTCTTTTTCCAAAACTACTTTTTATTATCGTGCATGACATTTTACTTGGCCAAGTAATTTTTGTACCATTGAAATAGATGGATTATTTGAGCTCTCTACCATATCCTAGTACCAAACTTGCTTCTTTCTTAACTGAATTAGAAAAATGAAAATGCTTGTGGTTTACTAGTAGTACTAGGCATGCACCAGATTCCATCTTGCTTGTGGACTACTTTTTGCTAAGCAATTCGTGTAGGGTCGGGTATTTCTTGATTGACTAAGAAATTCTAGGGAAGCGTAAGCTTCGAGGTTGGGCGAAAAAGTGCCTGATCCTTGTTCTCATCTTCTTTTGAAGATTTTCTTATGGATGGAAGATCGACAAACTGAATCTTCTTTTTATTGCTTTATTATTTATGATGTATGTAATGACGAGCTTATGGCGATTGAATCCCTGAGTCTCGAATTTGTAAAACTGGATATGTATCATCCTTTGTAATTATTATTTAAAATGTGTATTTCGACACTTGTAAGATTTAGATTGAATTATAATGAAGATATCTTTTCGACTTTTATGTCATTGTATGTAATTGACTTGTTTTGTGATGAATGAATGAAAGAGATGACGACTTTATTTGGATTATAATGGAATTTATTTTAAGTATTGTCGATTTGTTTTTAAGGAGTTTTTTGCTCTTTACAGTTGAGCACAAATGATGAGGGAAAGCCTACTAAAATATGTGAGGAATATGGAGAATTACACATGTTAGAATTACTTATTCAACATAATTTCATTGAAGTTGTTATAGATAAGATCTTTTAAAATTTATCAGACATGTCTAGAACATCATTCAACTTAGTCTACATAAATATACATAAAGAATTTAGAAGTGTCATTTTTAATTTTTTTTATAGTGTATAAAGCAGGCCATTAGTACCCTAGGGTTTGAAGATTACAAAGAACCATTGAAGATTTACTTGCACTAGTATAGAGAGATGGAGGGAGAGAAGGTGTCTATGAATTATTTTTTATAGTGTATACAACATGCCATGAGCACCCTAGGGTTTTAAGAGTATGTATAATCCTTGAAGATTTACTTGCACAAGTACAAAGAGATGGAGGGAGAGAAGGTTTCTATGACCAAGCATGGAGATCACCAGTCCAAAGATTTCAATGACACTAAAAACCCTTATCCTAATGCTAATTTTAGCCCCAACTATAGCCACAGTTATAGTAGTGCTTCTCCCAAGCTCTAGTATGTGCCTCAATTTTTGCAAAGCAAGTGATGATTTATGGAAAACCCCCTAGAGGAATCATGTATGCTTATATGATTCCTTATATTATGATCAACTGTATTAGCACAAACTTGACAATTTCTTGCAATTATTCAATTTTGTTGTTATTTGATAAACAAGTTCCTCAAAACCTAGAGGCAAGCTTGAAAATCTCTTACAACCACTCAAGTTTAATTTTCTCAATCCTACAAGGTAATAAAAGTCATTACACAATTCTTGTAATCTTTTACACCTTGATATATTAAATATCGTGGGCAAGCGAGCTTGCTGAACCTGTTGGAAAGCATCTTAAAATTAGAACAATCTCCTAATGAAATTCTTCTTACCATTGTATGCTTGCACATTCATTTGGCAGTTCACTTAAACTTGAACATCTATGAAAATATATTTTGGATCCCACATAGACATGCCTCCAAGGGTATGGGGAAGAAATGATAGAATTTTACACCCATTTATTTTTAATGACAACAATGAGGGAAGCTTTTTCAAATCGCATGGAAGCTCTTGCAAACTTGAGTAATTTGATAGATTAAGAATAGTAAGAGTGACCAACTCCCCAAATCCAACTGGAAATTGCTTCAAATTATGTAAAGAGCTGAAATCTAACTCCTCTAATGATTGGAGCTTGATTTGATACTCTGACAATTCTATTATGCTAATACATGACATTTTTAACCTTTGCAATTTATGTAAAATAAAAAAACATTCTAAAATTACATCTGTATTGCATCTGCTTGTGGCAATAGAAAAAGTATCCCTTCTACTTTTCCTTGCTTGTTTGGGCCCTCCTTGTAAACTGAGCTTAGTGGTGCCTTGATTTTGTGTTGTAATGTGTTTGACACATTCACATGAGGTCTGGGGCTCTTGTGAACTAATGAACATAAATGGAACCTTATTAAAGTTTCGTGAAGTGTTGTAACACATTTTCACACTTTCCTAAGGTTTTATTAATTAAATGAACCTAATAAACCTCTTTTTAATCAAAATGTACCTTAATCATGCCTTATTTGGAGTGTTGTAAAGTGTTGTAACACACTTTCACACTTTTCTAGGATTATAATTCATAATTGGGATTCTTTATGATTTAATTGACCCTAGTTTACATCCACAAGCCTCATTCAATGCATATTTTTGAGGATAATCCTGACACTAATACTGATCCAATTATAATTTAGGTGTTTTCACACTGAATGACACAAATTTAGTGATCTAGGACTCATTCACCACATTGGGTGAATGAGTCCCACCTAGGTTTTTGGGTTTCGAACCTAGTTTCACACCTTTCTAAGAATTTTTGAAAACGGTCCCATAATTTATTCCCGATGGGACTCATTCACCACCTTGGACAAATGAGTTGCGTGTGGCCTAAAATCAAAATTAATTCAAAATTTTGGAGGGATTATATATGTTGGATGTTGTGGTTGTATTGATGATATGTGGTTGTCATTGATGTCAACACTATTAGCATTGGTGATGCTTAAGTATTTATATGTCAAGGAGATTGAGAAAATTATAATAAATATGTTACAGACAACTAGTGAAGGTGAGAAGGTCAAAGCGTTGGTAAGTGTTGTACATTGATAATTAGAAGGTGTGCATTAAAGGGTTTGTTGCTACGCCTATATAGTATGTTGTCCAAAAATTTCAGTGGTACACATCAAGAATTGAGAAAGTTATGAAGATCTATGTTCCTACAGTTATTAAATTATTGTAGCAATTTTTTCAGGAATATGAGATTGAAATTATGGTAAATTTGGTTGTTGTGCATTTTATTGTTATGTTCATGGATGATTCTAGATTGTGCTCTATCTGTGTTGTACATCTGTATTGATCAGAGTGCTCGTGATTGAAGATTTTTTCCTTGTATGTTCAAGTTTTTCATGTTCTTGGTCGTCATAATGGTGATAGCATGTTGTGGATCTCTATGGATTAATAATTTATTGTTTTCCATGCTCAAGGGTGTTTATTTGGGTCCTCACTATTTTCTGACTGACTTGTGTTAGTGCACATTAAGATTTATTTATGTATTGAGGCCGACAGTTGTAATTTATTCTTTTGTGGCCGACAGAGTAGTTGATGTAAATCCATGTAGCAGATATATATAAGAGTGATTGTCTCTTCATTTTTGGGTGTGTGAGTGTGTGTATGTGCAAATAAAGATCAAAAAATCTGAAAGCAAAGCAGAGTGTGAAGAAGGTTGAGCGAAGTGTGTTTGTGCCTAACCGGAATTGTAATCAAGCTTGTGAAGAAGCTAATTTCTCAGTCCATGTTCATCAGATGGATTTAATCTAATTATTGTATGTAAGTTAGTGAGCCTTCCTCTAAGCAATGAGCTCTAGATAGTTTGCCTAAATTCATGTCCATTCCCTATTTTCTCATCATTATACTTTTAACAAGGTATAATCTTGTGGACTAACATCCACCGTGGGTTTTTCCCTAACTGGGTTTCCACATATAAAATCTTGGTTTTCATGTGTATCTAATGTGTTGTTGATTTATTCTTGCACTGTTAATTATCAAATTTGATATTAAAGGTTGATTAATGTTGAATAAGTTTGATTTTGGTAACAACTGACTCACCCCACTCTCAGTTGTCTATTCTTATTTTTCCAACAATTCGTATCAGAGCTAATTCCTCTGGAAGAAAATATTAACAACTTGAGGTGATCCGAGATGGCATCATACAAGAAGGAAAGTCCTATATTTGATGGAAAAAACTAATTTCTATGGAAATTTAGAATGGAATGTAATTTGAAGTACATTGGTGAGACTTTCTGGAAGATTACAAAGAGTGAATATACTATCCCTCAGAATGGACCATCTATTGTTGATGAAATCCAAGAAGCTGAAACAAATACCATGGCTATTGAAGCATTGTTGAGTGCATTGACAAATTCAGAGATGAAAAATGAGATAGGTCTGAAGGCTACACATGAGACCTGGAAAAACATGGAAACATACTATGAAGGTGATCCACCAGTGAAAGTTGCTAAGCTACTAGTCTAGAAGGAAAGTGGGAGGACATGAAGATGAGTAAAGAAGAGAAAATTCTTTCTTTCTCTCAAAAGGTAAATGAACTGGTGATGAGCATCATATGTGTCAGTAGAACCTTGGATGAAGAATAAATTGTGGCTATGATACTTAAATTTGTGCCTTCTTTAGGTACAAAGAAAAATCACAAGCTATTGATGAACTCAGGACAGTGACAAATGTGACAAAAGACATGTTGATTAGAAAACTTGATGCCTTTGAGCTAAGTGAATTTGGTGAGTCTACTCCTAAGAAAAAATCTGCATTTAAGGCTATTGTATATGGGAAAAACAAGCAGAGATATGATCCAGGAGAGAGTTCCAAAAATACATTCAATTATGAAGGTGAGATGAAATAGATTGAAGATGAAGAAAGAGAATTAGAATAATTAGAAGCATTGATTGTGAAAAGAGAAGCCATAGGTCATGGTAAGTACAAAGGAAAGTTACCTATTAAATGTTTTTCTTGCAGTAAAATAGGTCATTTTGCATCAAGGTGTCCTGAAAGAGTCTCTAATTATAAACCTGAGAAGACTAGATTTCAAAAGAAATGTTATTGTATCGAACAAAGTTTTATTAATGATGAATCTGATAAAGAAGCTAGAAATGAAGATGAATGGGTATTCATTGCTATCAAAGAAAATGGTCAGGTGTCCACTGAATCTACTAGTAATGTGAATGTTGAGAAAGCTCTTGCAAAAAAAATTGAAGAAAAGGATGACTAGGTAATTGACAATAGATGTTCACATCATATGACTGGTGATAAAATCAAGTTTGTAAGCTTGGAAAACTATGATGGTGGTGTTGTAAGATTTGGAGGTCTAAAACTTCTGGTGTGATTCATGGCATAGGCACTATTTCTTTTGGTGGTAAGCACAATATTGATGATGTTCTTTATGTAGAAGGTTTAAATCATAACTTGTTGAGTGTTGGACAGATGGTAGACAAGGGTTACAATCTTCAGTTCAAGGATGGTAAGTGAAGAATAAGGGGAAGTTCTGGAAATATGATTGCTTTAGGTACAAACACGAGGTATTATTTTTCACTTGAGAGCTACTAGTGAAAGTTGTTTAATTTATCAAGTTGATGTAAGTTGGTTATGGCATAAGAAGTTGTGTCATGTTAAATTTTATAACATTGTCAAGATAAGATCTACTCAAGCAGTCAGAGATCTTCCTATGTTAGTAAATCCTACTAACACTTTGTGCAAGGAATGTCAGATGGGAAAGCAAACTAGAAATTCTTTTCAGAGAAAATAGTGTAACTCCAATGGAGTACTGGATTTGATACATAATGATCTATGTGGTCCATCCAGATTCTGAAGTCTTCAAGGTGAAAGGTACTTTATGTTTCTTATTGATGATTACTCTAGAATGATATGGGTTGCCATCTTAAGAGAAAAATATGAAGCATTAGAAAAGTTAAAAAGCTTCAAAGCTATGGCAAAGAATGAGATGGGTTAAAATATCGAATGCCTAAGGTCAAATTGAGGTGGTAAATTCACTTCCCAGGAATTCAATTCTTTTTGTGAATAGCATGGAATCCAAAGACAACTATCTACTCCCTGAACCCCTCAACAAAATGGAGTTGTTGAAAGAAAGAAAAAAACCATTCTAGACACTGCTAGAACCATGATGCTAGAATTTTTTTTTTTTCATTTCTACTGGAGAGAATCTATAAGTGTTGTTGTGTACACTATTAACTAGGTAAATGTCAACAATAATTCTGGTAAGACTCCTTTTGAGCTATGGTTTGGTTATAAGCCTACTGTCAAGTATTTCAAAAAAATTGGACACAAATTCTACATTAAGAGAGATGATGATATAGGAAAGTTTGATGCTATAAGTGATGAATTAATCTTTATAGGTTACTCTACTAAGAGAAAATATTATAGGTGCTTTAATAAAAGGTTGAAGAAAATGGTTGAAAGTGCAAATTTAAAAGTTGATGAAGATATTGATAGACCATCCAGATGTAGTGGATATGATTCAGATGATCAACATGATATTACTAACAATGGAAATAATGTTTAGATATAGAATCAACTTCAAATTTTTTTGGTGAATGAAGGGAATCAAGAAGCAAAAACTAGCAAAAGTAGAGAAGAAAGAACACAAGAACAATAAGTAAAAGAAAATCCTAAAACTCCCAAGTATGTAAGGAAAAATCACTCTAATAGTCAAATCATAGGAGATAAGAGCAAAGGTGTGCGCAAACTACAAGAAGAATTTTGGAAGAGTGTTGTCTAATTTCCAAAACTGAGCCTAGCAATATCAATGAAGCATGCAAAGATGAATATCGGATTGAAGCTATGAAAGAAGATCTAATGCAAATAGAGAAAAATGATACATGGGATCTTGTTCCTAGACCTCAGAACAAAAATGTGATTGGAACCAAATGGGTGTATCGGAATAAGATGAATGAACAAGGTGAAGTGGTAAAAAACAAAGCAAGACTAGTTTGCAAAGGGTACTCATAGATGGAAGGTATTGATTTTGAAGAAAATTTTGCCTCTGTTGCTAGAATTGAAGCTGTAAGATTATTTCTTCCTTATGCTACTTTCAAGAATTACAAAGTCTATTAGATGGATGTAAATTCAACATTTCTAAATGGTGAGTTAGAAGAGGAAGTATATGTTGAGCAACTAGATGGATTTCAATTAACTAACAAAGAAAATATGGTACACCGATTGAAGAAAGCTCTATATGGACTTAAGAAAGCTCCCAAAGCTTGGTATGATAGATTGGATAAATACTTGTTGAAGCTTGGATTCAATAAAGGTATTGTTGATAGCAATTTGTATTTCAAGTTGGATCAGAATAAAGAATTGATCATTGAAGTCTTTGTTGATGACATTATTTTTGAAGGTGATGATGAAATGAAAAGTGAGTTTGAAATTTCAATGATAGAAGAGCTGAATTTTTTCTTAAGACTACAAACTACTTAGTTAGATGATGGAATTTTCATATCTCAGTCTAAGTATGTGAAAGAGTTACTGTAAAATTTTGGTATGGAATAATCAAAGCCAGTTGGTACACCTATGGTAGCTAGATGAAAACTTACACAAAATGATGATTCTCCTAAAGAAAACAAAACAAGATACAAGTTAATGATTGGTGGATTAATCTACTTCACTCAGACTAGGCTAGATATAATGAATTTTGTATGCGTGGTTGCTAGATATCAAGTTGATCCTAAAGAGTCTCATGTGACTACTGGGAAAATAACTTTTAGATACCTGAAAGGGACAAATGATCTTGGTCTTTGGTATCCTAAGGATGAAGATCTTACTCTGAATTCATTTACTGATGTAGATTGGGTAGGAGATGTGGATGACATAAAAATTACAAGTGGTGGTGCATTCTTCTTAGGGAATAAGTTGGTGTCTTGGCTAAGTAAAAATCAAAACTCCATTTCCTTATCTACTGTTGAGGAAGAATATATTGTTGTTGCAAATAGTTGTACTCAAGTATTGTGGATGAAGCAGATGTTGAGAGATGTCATAATTGAGTATGAAGAACCTATTGCTATATTATGTGAAAATTCCAGTGCCATAAACATTTCTGAGATTCTAGTGTTGCATTCAAAGACAAAGCATATATTCATCAAATATCACTTCTTCAGACATAAAGTAAGTGACAAAGAAGTTAGACTAGAGTATATACCTACAAAGGAGAAAATCGTAGACATATTTACTAAGCCATTGCCTAAGGATACTTTCTAGTATCTCAGAGGAAAGTTAGGGGTGATTTCCCCTCCTGATCTGAACTAAGTGATGTAGGTCTTTGCATCAGTCCATGAATTCATAGCCATATCTTATTCTGGATCGATGTTGTGGTGGCTTCTAATCAGGGGGAGTAATCATATGTCCTCAATTTAAGGATCGAAGAATGTGTAACTTTTCCATTGATGTCAAAGGGGGAGAGGATAAATGTGAAGAACATGGGAGAAGAAAATAGGAAAAGAGTGCACAATCTAAGGGGGAGATTGTTGGAGAAGAGCTAGTTGTTTTGATGGTATTATTTTCAACATCATGTGTTTCCATCAATGTCAAAGGGGGAGATTGTTGGATGTTGTGGATGTATTGCTGATATGTGGTTGTCATTGATGTCAACACTATTAGCATTGGTGATGCTTAAGGTTGTATATATCGAGGAGTTTGAGAAAATTGTAATAAATATATTGTAGACAACTAGTGAAAGTGAGAAGATCAAAGTTTTCGTAAGTGATGTACATTGATAATCAGAAGGTGTGAATTAAATGTTTTCCTGCTGAGCCTATCTAGTATGTTGCTGGAAAATTTCAATGGTACGCATCAAGAATTGAGAAAGTTATGAAGATCTATGTTCCTATAGTTATTCAATTACTGTAGCAAGTGTTTATGGAAGATGAGATTGTAATTCTGGTAAATTTTGTTGTTGTGCATGTTCCTGTGATGTTCGGGGATGAGTTTAGATTGCCCTCTATCCCTATTGTACATCCATGTTGATCAGAGTGCTCGTGATTGAATATTTTTTCCTTGTATGTTCAAAATTTTCATGTTCTTGGATGACATGATGGTGATAGCGTGTTGTGGATCTCTATGGATTAATAATTTATTGTTTGGCATGTTCGAGGATATTTATTTGGGTCCTCACTATGTTCTAAATGACTTGTGTTGGTGCGCATTAATATTTATTAATGTATTGAGGCTGATAGTTGTAATTTATTCTTTTGTGGCCAACAAAGTAGTTGATGTAAATCCGTGTAGCAGATATATATAAGAGAGATCGTCTCTTCATTGTTGGGTGTGTGAGTGTGTGTATGCTCAGTGTATGTGTGTATGTGCGAATAAAAATTAGATCATTTGAATGCAGAGTAGAGTGTGAAGAAGGTTGAGCGAAGTGTGTTTGTGCCTAACCAAAACTGTAATTAGGCTTGTGAAGAAGCTAATTTCTCAATTCATGTTCATCACATGGATTTAATCTGATTATTGTATGTAAGGCAACAATCCTTCCTCTGAGCAGTGAGCTCTAGGTAGTGTTTTTGAATGCATGTGCATTCCCTATTTACTCTTCATTATACTTTTAACAAGGTATAATCTTGTGGACTAACATCCACCGTATTTTTTCCCCTAATAGGGTTTCCACATATTAAATCTTGGTATTCATGTGTCTCTGATGTGTTATTGATTTATGCTTGCACTGTTAATTATGAAATATGAGATTAAAGGTTGATTAATGTTTAATAAGTTTGATTTTGGTAACAAATAATTCACCCCCCTGTCAATTGTCTATTCTTGTTTTTCCAACAATAACCTCCTAGATCTGATGTTGGCTTGTACTATTGTAATTTTGGGAATTCTTACATAATTAAGTATAAATAAAAAAATTTCACTCATTTTCACCCTAAACCTTTTAAGTATTCATCCTTATAGAAAAGTTAAGTTCACAAGATCATTCAAGTGTTTACAAGAGCATTCAAGGGTAGATTATCAAGCATTTTAGAGCATCATTCAAGAATCAAGCATCATGTCAAAGATTCCATACATCATGTTTGTTTTTGAGCTAAAAATTGTGATGTAGGGCTTCATGATTTAAGCTAGCACTTCATTAAAAATCTATCCTATTCAAGAAATAGTCAATATCTACATCCATTGAATCCATATCACAGATGTTTGTAGCACTTCATTGCTAGGTTTTTTCTGTGATTTGCAAGTTGATATTGAAGAAACATTGAGGAGCAAGCTTGGAAATTTTTTTCAAAGTGCCTAAAGTTGTCACTAAGCACTGGAGAACATTGGAGAGAACCTACAGGTTTATTTATAGAGATTTAGATCCGAAAACTTGAAGAAGCATATTAAGTAGACAAAGTAGACCAGATTCAGATCCTAAATTTTTAGAAAACCCTAATTGGATTGATTCGCCACTTCTAGAAAATGAGTCACATTTTTGGTCAAAATTTAGATTTTTGCAGATTTGGATACCCATTTGCCAGATTCTTATACCTACATAGAAACCCATATCTTAGACCGATTCACGTAGCTTGGCAAATGAGTTCCAGTCAACATTAAATTTAAAATTTCTAGCATTTCAAACCTTCTAGTCATCTTCAGATTCCCAAGTGCACACAATTCATTTGACATTTTATTATTCTATTTTATTTGCATTTCTAGGTCATTTTGTAAGTCATTGCATCATATTAGGGTTTAGTATTACATATTGCATTGAATTCCTTTCCAAGTCTTAATTTGGTGGTGAATGCCTCATTAGTTTGTAATCAGCCCCTAGGACAACCCTATTGTAAGATTTGTTTCCCCTTTGCATTGAGATCTCTAAGGTTATCATCCAATGAATGAAATTGGAAAGTGGGTGTGCTCTATGTCCTAAACCATATGAAAGCATCTCCTAACCCATTTTTCATTGTTTCATTTTGGTGAACCTATATCTAGAACATCATAATTTTGATTTAGAGTTCATCATCACCCTAGATCTTTCTTTCATTAACATTGCATTGGGATTGGCATTCTAGGGTTTCTAATTTTGCATTAGTGAAATTCATATAGATTTAATTTTTGCATCTCATTTCACTAAAAATCAAACAAAATCTGCATTCGGAGTTAAGATATAGTTCATACAACATAAAAAGCATAAAAATTAATTAATTTTTTTTTATTTTTTTGAAAAAAATCCCTGTTGGGACTCATTTGCCACCACGGCTAAATCAGTCCCAATGGATATTTTTTAATGCATTTTTCAACATTTAAAGGTCTTTTTTTGTGCTCCTGTTCATTGTTGTTACCTTTCTATTCTAGTTTACAAACATTTTTTTTCATTCAATTCATTGCATCTAGTTTAATTAGTTCATCTTGTGTATTGCTTAAAAGTCCAAATTGCATCTAAATGTAGAAAAATAGAGTGTGATGTATTCACCTATTCTCCTTAGGTCATTCAATATTGTCCTACGAAACCTAATTGGTTGACTATCAACCTCGCAAGGTGAGTCAATTCTCAATTAGGAGGACCTAGGAAGGGGGTTCTTTAAACTTTTAGGGGTTCACCACCAAGAAAATGCTTGGAAAAGACAAATAAGCATTCAACCTACAAAACCTAGTTGTGCAAGCTAAATGAGTGATGAAAATGATGAAATTATGCAACAAGAAGATAGGATGTGTGTACCTAGAAAGTCTCTAGATGTGATGAGGATTCCAAAAATGCAAATAAGTTGTCAAATTATGCTAGGGAGGACAAATACGCCCTTACTATTGTCTTAGTCCCATTGCTATTTTTCAGGGAAATGCGAAATCTTTGAATCTCAAAAAAAAATCTCAAAGAATCTTTGAAAAAACCCCTAGAAGGACTAAGAAGCCCTAGGTGATGCATTAGACATGTTCTAAATTTTTGAATTTCTAAGTGTGGTTCTGAAGCTTAAGGTCTCCACTTCCTTCTTCACCAAGTCTTTAGATCTAAACCTGTAAAAATACCTGCAAAACAAATGAATTTGGATTGATTTTTGATAGGGGTTTTCCTTGGTCAAACGTCTTGTTTGGTAATTAAACCTTGATGAAAAAGAATCGATCTAAAAATGGAAATGTGTGTGTGCCCTAATCTTAAGTGTGTCTAAGATTATACAAGATAAAACATGAAGAAATCCTATTCAAATGTATTAGAATAAGATTCCTAAGATGCAAATGTAAATGACCTATAAAGGAGATCTCTAATCACCCTAACAAGTCATCATTATGAAATATACCTTCTTTAGGTAGAAAATAAATAAAAAATGGAAGATGGAATCAATCAAGAAACAAGTCTTTAGGCTTGGAAAAATAGCTAGTTGCATCTCCAACCTGGAATCTCTCATGATCCATAATAGGCATCCATTACTAATCCTTAGAAATGTTATATCTTCACTTGGAAATAGACTTAAATAAAAAAACTTGCAAAGAAACACTAGAAGGTTGCTCCAAGACTTGAAACTCTCCTTCAATTTCTCTTTTCTTATCAATTGTTTACTTCAACTTTCTTGCTTCCTACTTGCTTAGGTGAAAATGGGGTGTGAATCTTATTTTTATACACATTCCCATCTAATAACTTGATTATTAGATCCCAAAGGTCGACAAAAGGTCAAATAAATTCAAATATTCTATTTCTCTCTCTTATTTCCTTGAAATAAAGCCCCCATGACTAAGACGCCATAGGTGGAATTTTGGTACCACTAGGTGGGACTAAGATGCCACCAGTGGACTCTTGGTCCTATAAGGATTAATTTTCAAATTTGAAAGGTGGGTCACCAAGATTTATGGTTCTTTATAGGTTTTGATCAGGTTTAATGTTGATATATCCCTTGATATGCACAAAAGGGGTATTAGGGGCCCAAAATAAGTGATCTAAAGGGAAATTAATGCAAGGGGTGTTAAAATAGGTCCAAATTAGGTGTGAAAATGTGAAAGTATGCACTTTTCTACACTAGAAAATCTAAAAATATTCATTTCACATAGTTGAATAATCTAAAATTTGCATCACAGATATGCGCTTTGGAAAACTATGGATGTCCTTGAAGTCCTTAGTGGATGTATCAAGTTGTGCTTTTGGAAATGAACCTAATGAAATTGAACTTTCTCATGCTCACTCAACTCCTAATACATGTCCTCCTCATGATGTTGACATCATTAGAGAAGATGATGACAACATGAATAAGTTCCTAAATGATCAACTTAACATTCTTGAAGCTAATGCATCCTTTTATCTATCAATGAAACAACCAACACCCCCTAAAATACCACCTCTTGAGATGTTTTCTTATTTACATCCTAAAATTGAGACAAAAGTTGAACCTAAGTTCCCTACAATAGGTGAACCTAGTTCCTCTAAGCAAGCAAATACTCAACCATTCTATGTTAACAAAGTGATAGATACTCCCATAACCTAGAATAGGGTATGTGCAAGATCATGATGGGCCAAAAAGTGGCAATATGTAAGCCAAATGATGGCCCATGTGGCTGACGACTTTTTTTTTACCCAAGATTGATGAAACAAAAGGGGATTTTAGAGGATATTCTCAGTTTTCCACCAATACAAATTATTATTTACTTTGAATTTAATAAATTATTATTATTCATTTTCTATTAGAATTACTATTAAAGTCCTGATTGATAGGCTGATTGAAAAACATGCATAACTTTCAAACGTGTCTTATTTTTTGAATCTGAAACATGCGTCACATTTTATGCTTTTCATATTATAGAATTAAAAAAATAAAATAAAATTTTATGATTTTTTGACCAAGTTAAAGTGGTTAGACAGACGAGCTTTACATTTTTTTAAATTTGTAATAAATAATTCATAATTAATTATTTACTTGGAAAAAAATTATAAAAAAATATGCATCACATCGGGACATGAGTCCTCTACTTATATCTAATATCTTATAAAAATATATTATCATTTTATTGTGGTTAGGGTGGTCAGACAGACACCTACTTCTTCTTTTTACCCTAAAATTTAAATACTACTGCATTGAAATTTCAAATTTTAACCAAATATATATATTTTTTTTCAATAAAGGTCTAGTAGTTTAGAAACTAAATTCAATTTTATATAGATTCTATTTTTACATTTTTTTGAAATAATATAGATAACTTATTCAAATTTTTACGTCAAGTTGTCTAACTCTGATTTTTTGTCTTTTTATTGCCACTTAAGGGCTTGTTTTTTCCATGATGATCCTACACATACCCAAGAGACATATGGAAATAGATTCACAATATTGAGCAAACAAGGATGTGATACACGAAGTGAACATGAAATTCATCAACTCCTAGAGAAAATACCAACTGAAAACACAAAAGGCTTAGGATATCAAGATCCTCCTCCTGACATAAGCATTCTCCTCCCTAAACAACAACCAATACATTGTAATGATTATAGGATGGCATTAGATCATCCTCTTAATGATAGAAATAAAGAAGACAAGGTCATCTCAGGTTCTCCTATCCTATATCCTCAACATTCTATGTGAGAAATTGGTGAATCAAGCAAGCACAAAAGACCTTAAAAACAAAAGAAACTTCAATTTCCATATACACCAACTGACATTGAAAGGAATTTGCAAATACTTATACATAGATAATTTCTTAAATTACTCCCATAAGAAAGACCAAAAACCAAATCCTAAGAACACAAACACATCACACTATCAATTTCATATAATGTTTGGACATAGTACCAATGAGTGTCATTGTTTACAATAAATATTCGAATGGCTTGATATTATAGAAATAGTCCCTTAATGTAGAATCTTGTATTCTCACAATTTCATGATATTTTCAATCACCTACCTTGGCTAATTCTTGTCTTGCACTCAGTGGGGGCAAGAAGTAGATAGCCTTGTCTGAGTAATGCATTTTTCATTGTCCCTTTAGCTATTCTTCCACCTTTTGTATATAATGAACATGATTGGGATGCATACCACCTCCTCATAGGCTGACTCATATGTGCCTTACTAGTCTTTTACATTATTTTTCTTTTCCTTTCGTGGCATTGCATCCCCCATGATGTTTTGTTTGATGTATCTCTTTGCTGTGATTTTCCTCTATTTGTACCTTCATTCTTCTCTATGTTGTACATCTTATCTCTTTTCCTTTACTATTCTTTATTTATTTTCATTTTCCTTGTGTTTTTCTTTTAGGGATGATGCAAGGCATCGAGACATTCACGTCTCTTCCATGTCAACCCAAAAAAAAATTCTTTATATTTTTTCATTTGTCTTGTGTTTTCCTTTTAGGGATGATGCAAGGCATCAAGACATTCATGTCTCTTCCTTGTTGACCCAAAATATTTTTCTTTATCTCTTTCATTTTTCTTGTAGTTTCCTTTTGGAGATGACACAAGGCATCAATATATTATTGTCACTTCCATGTTGACCTGAAAGGTTTTTCCCTTTGATTTCACTCTCTTTATGTCATTCTTCCAGTTCTATGTGTATTTGGGGAATGATGACAGTTTCAAGATCTTTAAAATCATTGTAGTACAAACATACTAACCCCAAATCCATAGATCCATTATGTGTTTGGTTTTTTTCATCTTGGAGGTAACCCCTCTCTTTTCTTTGCATAGCATAGCTTTACTTGGAAACATATGACTTGGCATAAGGCTTTCCAAGTAAGCTCTCATGTCATGTTTATTGTTGTCATTTATCACTTGTTAATTTAAAGTAATTTCTCACAATATGGTGTTTAGGAATTTCTTTAAAGTGGGGCATACACTGGTATTATTCTTTTTTCATTTTAATTTTTCATTGTTCAAGTTGTAATCTTCTTATTTCATGTGATGTATTTTTAACTTTTTGGTTGACATTGGGTGTGATGTCCTTAAAAATCATGATCTATCTTAGCATATTACATTTCTCATAGTACGTTGATGCAACACAATGCATCGCCTAAGTTGTGAATCTTCTATTCTTTGATTGGTCCTCTCTCATAGACATTAGGCACAATGTTCCCTAAGTAAAGGATCCAAACAAAATAAGTAAGACACCTTGAGAATCCCTTATTTTTGCATTTACATTTTTAGTTATATGTTGACATTGCATAACACATCTTGCATGCATGTACATCCATCTTTTTTGTTCAGGAGCTCCAAGAATAAAAATTCTTGCTTGTCTCATGAAGCTCGAAGTTCATGTTTGTGTGCCAACTTATCAAATTTATCAGGAGGTATAAATTTTGTATGGTTTGACAGGAAGTTGAATGAGGTCATGAATTTTCCTAAGCCAATTTTGTGTGTGTGTGAGTGCTTGTCAATCATCTATGTATGTTTCTCACCTTCTTGGATTTCTCACCCAACAGACAGCCTAAAGTTCCATTGCCTTAGAGTGAGTATGCATTTTTAGGACAAAAAACCTAGATCTTATCCACATCATGAAGGACAAATGGTCAAAGCTTGAGCCACCCCTTTTTATTTTTCACTTTATTTCATTTTATTTATGTCTTAATGTATGCTTTTGACTTATCATTTCTCTTTATATCATTTCCATACGTGTTCTTTTGTTCCTATGTTGATTTTCCATGGGATCTTGATCCTAGGGGCTTGATCATGCCTCTCAATTTTTGTCATCTTACCTTACCAACATTTTTACACCTAAACCTCTCTTGATATGTGCTTGTCTACTTTAGTGTGATTTTAAAGGAAGTTCATCCTCCAACTAATGTGGGCGCTAAATGTGGCCATGAAAAAATTATCCCTTCCACTTTTCCTTGCTTGTTTGGGTGCTCCTTGTAAACTAAGCTTAGTCGTGCCTTGATTTTGTGTTGTAATGTGTTTGACACATTTACATTAGGTTTTAGGCCCTTTTGAACTAATGAACATAAATGGTACCTTGCTAAAGTGTTGTGAAGTGTTGTAACACTCTTTCACACTTTCCTAGGGTTTTATTAATTAGTTGAACCTAATAAACCTCTATTTAATCAAAATATACCTTAGTCATGCCTTATTTGGAGTGTTGTAACACACTTTCACACTTTTATAGGGTTGTCATTAATAATTTGGCTTCTTTATGCTTTAATTGGCCTTATTTTGCATCCACAAGCCTAATTTAATGCATCTTTTTGAGAATAGTCCTGATACCAATCAATATCCAATCATAATTTAGGTGCTTTAAGGTTTAATGGCCCATATTTAGTGATCTGGGACTCATTCACCACCTTGGGCGAATGAGTCACACCTAGGTTTTTGGGTCCCAAACCTAGTTTCACACCTTTCTAAGCATTTTTTAAAATGGCCCCATAAATTATGCTTGATGGGACTCATTCACCACCTTGGGTGAATGAGTCCTTTATGGCTGAAAATCAAAATTAATTCAAATTTTTGGTAGAATTTTATCCTCCTAGATCTGATGTCAGCTTGTAGTGTTGTAATTTTGGTAATTTTTGCATAATTAAGTATAAATATAAGTTTTTTTCACTCATTTTCACCCCAGAGCATTCAAGTATTCATCCTTATAGTGAAGTTAAGTTCACAAGAGAATTCAAGTGTTTACAAGAGCATTCAAGGACATTCAAGGGCAGATTATCAAGCATTTCAGAGCATCATTCAAGCATGAAGCATCATGTCAAAGATTCCATGCATTATATTTTTTTGAGCTAACAATTGTGATGTAGGGTTTTATGATTCAAGCTAGCACTTCATTGAGGATCTATCCTATTCAAGCAAGAGTCAAGATCTACATCCATTGGAGCCATCTCTTACATGTTTGCAACACTTCATTGCTAGGTTTTTTATGTGATTTACAAGTTTATATTGAAGAATCATTGGGGAGAAAGCTCATAAAAAGTTTTCAAAGTGCCTAAAGTTTTCACTAAGCATTGGAGAACATTATAGATCACCTACAGGTTAATTTACAGAGATTTGGATCCGAAAACCTAAAGAAGCATATTGAGTAGACAAAGAATCGAAGATTCAGATCTTGATGTTTCAGAAAACCCTAATTGGACTGTTTCACCACTTCTAGTGAATGAGTCCCAATTTTGGTCAAAATTCAAATTTTTGCAGATTCAAATACCCATTTTCTAGATTCTTTTTCCAACATAAAAACTTATATTTTATACTGATTCACAAAACTTGGAAAATGAGTCCCAATCAACATTAAAGTTAAAATTTCTAGATTCCCAAGTGCACACAATTCATCCTACATTTTGTTATTTTGTTTTATTTTCATTTTTGGGTCATTTTGTAAGTCATTAAATCATATTAAGGTTCAGTGTTACATATTGCATTGAATTTGTCTTTCCTAGTCTTAACTTGGTGGTGAACCTCTCATTAGTTTGTAATCAACCCCTAGGACAACCCTATTGTAGGATCTCTTTCCCCTTTGCGTTGAGATCTCTAGGGTTATCCTTGAATGAATGTAATTGGAAAGTGGTTTCGCTCTATGTCCTAAACCATATGAAAGCATCTCCTAGCCAATTTTCGGTTGTTACATTTTAGTGAAACTACATTTAGAACATCATAATTCTGATTTGGCGTGCATCATGATCCTTGATCTTGGTTGCATTAACATTGCATTAGGATTTTCATTAGTTAATTGTCATGAAGGGTTTCTTATTTTGCATTAGTGAAAGTTCATATAGATTGCATTTTCACATCTCATTTCCCTAAAAATCAAACAGAATATGAATTTTCACTTAAGATACAAATCATACAACATAAAAAGAAAAAAGAGCAATTAATTTTTTATGAAAATTTTGAAAAAAATCCCTACTAAGAGGGTGATCCCACAAAGTTGGTTTACAAATTTTTGGAGATTCTGATTTGTGCTAAAACCACATATTTTTAGAAAATATAATGATTTAAGCCTTAAAAATTCCATTTTAAGGATTCCAATTGTAGAGGGTTTGAACAAAACCACCTTAGTTTAAACCCCCTTGGATAGAACCCCACTAGTTTTAAACCATACCTACAATGAAGTCTCCTTTATACCTATCAAAATGCTGATAAACAATCATTTTTTATTTACCTTTAGGGGGATAAAATGAATTCATTAAAATTTCATTTCAAATGATCATGTATTCCTTATAACAAGCTATCCAACAAATATAGTTTTAATATGTATTTGTTTTTTTAGTTTTATTAAACATAGGTTTTTCACCAATAATCAAGATCTTTGTTATGCACATGTGGAAAAATACAAGATTATCAAAATAAAAATTTTTAAAATATGTTTAGGCTAGGTATCGATGTCCTTGATCCATTAAAAAAAATATTGAATTTCGATACATATAGAATTTTTTTATGGTGTATACGGTCTTCCTATGTTTGAATTGTAATTAATTTTTCTTCGAAACTTGATTAAAGAAAAAATATTTAATAGAACACTATGAAACCAAATGAAAGTGCTAGATATCATAATTACAAATCTAAATTCTAAAAAAATAGAATTTTATCTTTTATACAAAAAAAGTTATGTTGTATACGATGAGCGTCACTCCTTAAATTTTTTTTTTTTTTTAAGTTAGTTTTCAAAGGAGATGGAAAAAGAAGTGCAATCTAATTCTGAAAAAAATGAAAAAAATATATTTAGAATCTATATATAAAACGTCAAAAATCACTAGTTGGCATCATCTTCAAATTCCTCACGGTTTAGCCACTATAGGAGCCCGAAAGTGAATATTTAGTAAAAAAAATCAGTTCAGTGTCGAGTTTTCCCAAAAATTGTAAACCGGTATTCTGGGATCACCCGAGACTCACTTTCCACCTTGGGCGAATCAGTACCAGTGCAGATTCTACACTACATTTTTCAGCATTTAAAGGCCTATTTTTGTGCTCCTATTCATCGTTGTTACATTTATGTTCTAGTTTACAAAAATTCTATTTCTTTCAATTAATCTCATCTAGTTCAATTACTTCATCTTATGAATTGCTTAAAAATACAAATTGCATCTACAACATTTTATTTCACACTGTTGAATAATATAAAATTTGCATCATGTATATATGCTTTGGAAAACTGTGGATGTCCTCGAAGTCCTTAGTGGATGTATCAATTTGTGCTTTTAGAAATGACTCTAATGAAACTGAACTTGCTCATGCTCACTCAACTCCTAATGCATGTCCTCCTTGTGATGTTGACATCATCGGAGAAGATGATGACAACATGAATAAGTTCCTAAACGATTGCCTTAACAACCTTGCAGCTAATGCATCCTTTTATCCATCAATGAAACAACCAACACCCCCTACAATACCACCTCTTGAGATGTTTGGGTATTTACATCTTGAAATTGAGACAAAAGTTGAACCTATGTTACCTATAATAGGTGAACCTAGTTCCTCTAAGAAGGAAAATACTTAACCATTATATGTTAACAAAGTGATAGATACTCCCATAAACTAGAATAAACATATAGAAAAGGATTCACAATATTGAGTAAACAAGGATGTGATACAACAAGTGAACATGAAATTCATCAACTCCTGGATCAAATACCAATTGAAAACACAAAAGTCTTAGGATATCAAGATCCTCCTCCTAACATAAGCATCCTCCTCCCTAAAGACCAACCACTTCCTTGTAACAATAATATGATGGTCTTAGATCCTCCTCTTAATGACAATAATAAAGAAGATAGGGTCATCTTGGGTCCTCCTACCCTATATCCTCGACCTTCAACTTGAGAAACTGGTGAATCTAGCAAGCGAAAAAAATCTTACAAACTAAAGAAACTTCAATTTCCTTATCCACCAATTTACATTGAAATGAATTTGTAGATACTTCTAGATACAAGATTGATTAAATTACCTCCCATAAGAGAAGACTGGAAACCAAATCCTAAGAACACAAACACATCACACTGGATTGATACCAAAATGCTTGGACATAGTACTGTTAACCCCTATCCTTTACCTACACAAACACATCAAACAAACAAATTAGTGAGTTCATATGCAAGTTAGAAGAAGGACTCCCCATGAAATCCATTCACAAATACTCAAAATAGGAAAATGAAGAAACAAAACATTGAAAGATAAGTGAAATCCTAATTAAGAAATGCAAACTCTTGATCCCATGGGGGAGTTGGTGCCAATTAGTGTGTTGAAATTGGACCTTTCCCAACTCTTTTGCTGCAATGTTTATGATTTGATGAGTGATCCACCTTGATGAAGATTCAATCAAGCTCCGTGATAAAAATCTACATAACCTAGCTAAGAATTTGATGAAAATGGATGAAACTAGATATACTATAGGATGATGTTGAGTATAGTAAGTTTACTCAAATTGTGGATGTTAGAATGAGAGGAAGAGTCTCTCATTTATAGATTTCCAAATTGGAAAAATGAGTGAAATTGAGCAATGTGGGATCATTCAACACCCAATGGCCAAGTGCCACTTCTCAAGATGTGAATGGTTGAAGGTTGTGCACATTTTGATCAATGTGGATGATAAATGCTATTGGATTCAAATTTGAAATTTGAATGTGACATGTTGGAGGGAGAGAAGAATGGAGTTAATGTCACTTGGCTCTATGCAAAGGACATGTAAAAGGTCTTAAATGCCTTGTTGGAAGGACAAATCCACTTGGATTTTGAATTCAAATTTGAGGGAATATTCCTCCTTTATTCCATGTTGAGAGAAAATAGGAAAATAAATAAATCAAAGTAATTGATTTACTGTGCAAGTTGCATTCTCTAGAGGATTTTAGTGATTGAGATTAAATTAATCAATATTTGATCAATTTAATGAGAGATTAGGTGATTTAACAATTTTGACTTAGATTTTAGGATTTATTTAAATCAAGATTGAGAGGAAAGTGATTTAGACTTTAATTAAATATATATTTTTATTTGTTTAACTAAAGGGGGATGATGTTAGATTAAATTAAATAAAGTTTAATTTATTTTATTTAATGAGAAGACTTTAGGGATTTAATCAAATAAGATGAATTATTTAATTAAAGAGGGATTTTAAGGTTAATTAAATTAAATTGATTAATTTAATCAACAAAGGAGAAAGACCTAATTAGATAAATAATGATTTATCTAATTAAGAGATGATGGGTGATGAGAAGCTGAGAGTGTGATTCAGGAAGAAATGACGCTAGTAATCAGGATCAAGTGCGTCAGATCGAATTGTATATTTTTCATGTCTACAAGTACCGATGAGTGTCGTTCTTTACAAAAAATATTCAAATGGCTTGGTATTATAAAAAATAGTCCCTTAAAATGGGACCCTTTCACCCCTTATCATGTAATAGTTGTAGAATCTTGTATTTTCACCATTCATGATATTTCCCATCACCTACCTTGGCTCATTCTTCTCTTGCACTCAGTGGGGGCAAGAAGTAGATAGCCTTGTCATAGTAATGCATTTTTTTATTTTCCCTTTGGATATTTGTCTGCCTTTTGTATATAATGAGCATGATTGGGATGCAAACCACCTCCTCATAGGTTGACTCCCATGTGCCTTACTAGTATTTTACATTACTTCTTTTTCTTTTTCTTTTGTGGGATTACATCCCCCGTAATGATCTATTTGATGTATCTCTCTCTTTGTGACATTCCTCTATCTGTACCTTCATTCTTCTCTATGTCATACATATTTTTTCTTTTTCTTTACTTTTCTTTATCTCTTTTCATTTTCCTTTTGTTTTACTTTTGGGGATGGTGCAACCCATCGGGACATTCGTGTCTCTTCCATGTTGATCCAAAATCTTTTTCTTTATCTTTCTTCTTTTGTCTTGTATTTTCCTTTTGGGGATAACAAAAGGTGTCGAGACATTCATGTCTCTTCCATGTTGACCCAGAAGCTTTTTCCTTATCTCTTACATTTGTATTTTTTTTTCCTTTTGGGGATGATGCAAGGTGTCGAGACATTATTGTCTCTTCCATATTGACCTGAAAGATTTTTCTCTTTCTTTTCACTCTCTTTATGTCATTCTTTCAGTTCTACATGTGTATTTTGGGAATGATGATAATTTTGAGCTATCTAAAATCATTGTAGCATGAACATACTAACCCCAAATCCATATATCCCTAATGTGTTTGCTATTTTTTTTATCTTAGAGGCAACCCCTCTCTTTTCTTTGCATGGCGTAGCTTTACTTGGAAACATATGACTTGGCATAGGACTTTCCAAGTAAGCTCTCATATACTCTTTATTGTTGGAATTTATCACTTGTTACTTTTAAGTAAATGCTCATAGTATGGTGTTTAGCAATTTTTTTTAAGTGGGGTATGCATTGGCATTATTCTTTTGCATTTTTATTTTTCATGGTTCATGGTGCAATCTTCTTATTTCATGCAATGCACTTTTCACTTTGTGGTTGACACTGGGTGTGATGTCCTTCAAAAGCATGATCTATCTTAGCATATTACATTCCTCTTACTAGATTGATGTGATGCATTGTGTAATATTAGATCAAAATAGATGTATCTTTCGAATGATGATGATGATGGATAATTTGCAAAGTTCTAGAATAACAAAGTTAATCCTAATCTAAATAATAATCTAAAATCAAACAAAAAAGAACAAGGAAATAAACTATAAAAACTAAACAATTTAATGGAAATCTCTCACCCAATATGCATTCACCCCTTCGAATTATCTTGATTTCTCTTCTCCATTTTTCCTTTTCAGTATTCTTTCCCTCAGATTTATGTGTTTGAATGCAAGTATAACTTCATCAAGTGTCTAAGAAAAATATTGAAGATGAGTCTCTTCTCAAAAGTATGTGATTTTGGGAGGAAGAATAATGATTATGACAGGCCATTTTATAGATTTTGGGTTTTCGAATGATCGACTCAGATTGAAAGAGAGATCGACGGACGAGATTGATGAATGCCATGCGATGTGAGTTCTATGTCAAATAGAACGTGAGTTGGAACATAAGTCATAAAATACTATAGGATAAAGACTAATTTAGAACGTGAGTTAGAACACGAGTTCAAGATCTTAATCTTGAGTTAAGAGTCTTTGGAAATAGAAGAAATAGACTCTGAATGTCAAAGACAAAGTTAGAAGTTGAAGAATAATGCATTCGAATGAAAACATGAGTTAATTAATTAAATAAAGATATTTAATTAATAGACACATCACGCATATGAGTTGGAACTAGTTAACTGACTAGTTGTGACAGAGAGTCCTCTCACATAAACAATCAGATGTTGAATCCGGAGATAACTGGAGAACTAAAAATAGATCTTGAGTCAGAAGGTGAGTGAATGATTTAGATAATTAGAAGAATGTGACATAAATATTAAATATGAATTAAATTTTAATTTAATTCAACATTAAAAAATAAGAGACTTTAAAATAAATAAAGATCATTTATTTAATTTGACTGTTGTAAAGGTGGAATTGAATAATTAAATAATAAATATTTAATTATAGTTGAAGTATGATAAAGGGGGTGGGTAATTCAATAATAAATCATTTAATTGATAAGGAAGAACTAATTAGTTAGCGACATAATTAAACAAATATGATTTATTTAATTAATCAAGGTTGAATAAATGAATTAATGAATTAGTGAATTAATTAAAAAGGGCTATTTAATTAATAGAGGAAATATGCATTAGAAAGGGTAATTAAATAATTAACATTATTTAATCACGACAATGGGGTATAGAAAATTATGTCGAATGTGTACTCGTAGGCCTAGACAAATTTTTGGTATCTACAGTTTGCCCCTCTTTGATACAATGTTGGTACAATGTTGTGTCAAAGAAAATATGCCCCGATCATGCCCCAGCATGAAACAAGTTAAGGTATGCCCCCTTGGGAAAATTGACAAATTTTTGAAAGTATAAAAAAAAATCAGGAAATATTCCCGATAAGTCAATTTGATAGTCATAAATGTTATGGAGTTGATAGAAATGAATTTGGAGTTAATACAGAGGAATACAGGTTGTTTGAAGTTGAAAGGTTAAGCAGCCAGTAGAGAAGGTCAGAAGAAATGCCATTTCAAGCCCACCTATAAATTAGAATTAGGGCTAAACTTAATTCATTTGTTGATAGAAAAAGAGGAGTTTTTCTCTGACTAGCTGATGAAAATGGCACCCATTCCATATGCTGCACATCGAGGTTATCAGAGCCGGATATTTAGGAGGCCAGCCAACGTAGGACCACCAGTATGTACTCGAAAACAAGCTTGTCAAAGTTATTTTTGCACATATTTTTAGGCGTTTGAAAAGTAATTAAGAAAATGTGGTGTGTCGTAAATGACGCATATGCCATTGTATTCGCCACATCTGACTGCGAAACGATGCATGTGCTAAAACACACCTAAGCTAGGTTAGGCAGTTTAGGGAATGATCGCATTTGAATTAGAATGCATTGCATCTGTAGTTATGCAATGCATATGCATTAGGAATAGACACATTTGTGGTTGTGAACCGCATATGCATTTGTGCAACGCATATGTTGTTGTTAGGTGGGTTGATGAAACATGCACCGCATTTGTTAACAATGCACCGCATGTGGGTTAGTGAACCGCATATGCAGTAGGTTGCTAGGGGTTTTGGAAAAGATGCAACACATATGCAATATGCATCACATGTGAGGCTTCATGCAACACATTTGAAAAAATGCACCGCATTTGTTAAAGTGAGCCGCATTTGACTAGTAAAATTTTCAAAAAACAATTCTAAGGAAAAATTGAAATTTTTTGACATCATGGTTTAAATGCAAGTGGTTTTAGATCCGATATATATGCGGGAGTCATGACCAAACACATTCGATCTCAGAGATCGATTAACAAGTGCAGAGATTCGACTTCTATGGAGACCGGGTCTACGCCACTATTTGTTGATGCCCACTATTCAGGTGAACAGGGGTATGTTGATGGCATTATGTGAGGGATGGCATTCAGAGACATCGTCGTTTCATTTAATGACTGGGGAGGCCACTATCACATTAGAGGATGTGTACAGGATTCTAAGATTGCCTATTAGAGGAGAGCAGGTTATGTATGATACCTAGCGAGGATTGACTGAGTTGGCGAGGTTTTATCAGGTAGATGACATTAGTAGGCTCGAGATCAAGCACTATGATATTAGATGGCCAGTATTAGCAGACAAATACAAGCGGATTGATTGTATCTTGTGTACATTGATTGGGGGTATAGTTCTTCTTGATAGATGGGGTCACGGATCTCCAATGGGATGGGGTGCTATGTTGGTTGGCATGTTAGAGAGCGAGACTAGGTATGCATGGGGTCCTTGTCTACTAGAGATGTTATCTTTTCATTTACTCAACATTGCCTACATAGATGCATAGTCATTGAGTTGTGGGACTACACTACTGATGGTATGGGGTTGGGAGAGGATAGTTGTTTCTCGTCCTCCAATTATTGTAGAGAGACTAGAGAGATACCCTTATGTGTTTTGATATACAGGACACATTACTCAGACACATGTGGGAGACAGTGTATTGGCGACATGCATTAGATATTCTTGATCAGTTCACATGGAGACCTTATACGGATTATGAGGAGTGGGTGGATGAGGAGGTACATTTGGTATTCTACAGACAGACACAATATCTCATTGGGAGGACTATTTCGAGTGTACGTATCATTGAGCAACACTTTCCAGGCAGAGTTCTAAGACAGTTCAGTGAGGTTCAGGGTGATCCTCGGAGTAGAGTAAAATTTTCTCGTTCATCTAGAGAGGTTCCATATTGGGGACCCATGATACCAGTAGCTATGCTGAGGTAGACATACAGACACTATAGCCAGTACAGTGGGGATGGAGAGATGGATTAGCATACCCAGGTACTACAATGACGTATAATGCATGGTGGGTAGAGCATCAACCTATTCCTTACATGGATCCAAATAAGTCAGCACCTATAGAGAGATGAGGCACATGGCTTAGAGGATGGTGGAGAGGTGAAGGTGATAGAGTGGGGAGAGTTCATGGGAGAGACAGTGATGATAGAGGTGGCAGGCAAGGTCAGAGAGGACGGAGAGGGGGTCGGGTAGGTGCACTATCACCTATCTGTGAGGCAGTAGCTGAGGATGTACCGATGTTGGACATCGGAGGGGGAGTGGATATATAGGCTGGGGGTGAGCATGTTGTAGAGGAGCGTGCAAAGGTGGATGTTGGAGTAGAGGATGTTGCAGAGGATTCAGATGTGGATATGGCTATAGACCCTCTTGGTGTTTTGGTAGGATACAGAGAGGATGATGTGGAGGAGGAGGTACCGATTGAGTATCAAGAGAGAGAGCTTCGAGATTGGATCGTGGAGGGGAGACAAGATGAGGGTGCTCCTAGAGATGGTGATAGGGAGGCTTTAGAGGAGAGACTCATACTCATGACAACAAATTTTAATGTGATGAGGCTAGAGAGAGACAGTGCCTAGATAGAGAGGGACAGTGCATATGTAGAGAGAGACAGTGCTCATTCAGAGAGGGATAGTGCACTTATGGAGAGAGACCAGGCTATAGCACAAAGGCATGAGATAGAGCAGCAGTTCACAGAGGTTAGATGCCTTTGTAGTGGGTCCTCATTTGATGGCATGGTACAAGAGTTGGTCAGATCAGTGGAGAGAGCCACTTATTATAGGGACTTACATGAGGTCGTAGTGTCAGCAAAGAGATGAGCTCCTACATTTTCAGAGGTTCATAGTTAGAGAAGGGGCCATACTAGGAGTCAGAGGACATAGAGTACTAAGGGGGTGGTAGGACCTTCAAGGGCAGGTCCATATGAGAGGCCTTCCACCTCGTAGAGAGAACCTTCGAGTCTTTTCCCACCACCATCACCATGTGACACTAGTGGTAGTAGGACATGATGACAAGGTTACATATGTAGACATATGTTTTGATCAGAGAGCCTGTGAGCTCATGTTTTATTTATGGTTATATTCAGACATTGTACTGTGACACTATTTTTTGAGCGATATATATATATATATAATTTTGGCAACTTCTATATGATATGCAGTTCTATATTATGGATGATGCATGATTTCTAGATGATTATGTTTCCTAAATGATGTATATATGTGTTATGAATGAATTTCTCTATATGTTTATGAGTTATGCATTTAATAATGATGTTATGGATGTCTTAATTTACTTATGATAATGGATGCAATGATCTATATGATGCTTATTTAAATGTTATGGTGATATGTACATGCAATGTTTACATTATGTATGTTATGATGATACAATGCCTATTATGTAATGATTTCGAATGTATTTAATGAAGATGAATGGTACTATCTATATGTTGAAATGCAATGAAACTATATGAAATTCTTATTGAATGTATGCAAATGCAAATGATCTAATGTTTTTATTGTGTCATAGGACTTTATCTTAATGTCAAAGAAGAGAAATGTTAGGATGAAAATGAATTTAGAATGTTAGTAAGAAATAATTAAGGTTGATTGATTGAGAAAGAGATATAATGAAGGTTGATCGATTGAGAAAAGGATATAATCTTTGATATATTGCCAAATATGATATACTTGCTTGTTATCATCATTGGGCAGGACATGACACAGATGGATAGTACACACTATGATATGAGATAGACCATAGTGTACAAAGTCATCCATTTGTGAAAAAAAGATAGTCATAGACAAGAAGTGTCTTAACTCGGACAAGATGCCCAAATCGTTTCATCCTAACAAACCCCAGATATTAGACAAATAAAAGACAGGTCATGAGAGGTCATCGCTCCTCTAAATCCTTGATAGGACATCCTTAAAGAAACTAGTAACATGACTCAAAAACCAATGTTAAAAAGACAGTTGACATACAACAGCCAAAGAAAAAGAGTCCTGAGACATCGTTGCTTCTCTAAATCCTTCAAGGGACATCCTCGAGAAAGCTAGTAACCGGACTAATTCACAAATTGATAATAAGATAAGACAAAATAAGATATAAAGTCATAAAGCCAAATAAATGTATTCACCAAAACTTGATCTTGTGGGATTTTTTGATGTTTGATGTTTGAAATAGCGTAATGTGAGAGAATGACACATACCACATAAGACGTTGAGTCTGGTTTCGACTTGGTGACTTCTTTATAAGGCATGACAAAGCCTGGTTTTAGAAAGACATATGTCGTATAGGACGTTGGAGTCTAATGACGTTGAAGTGACAAGTCACATGAGACTATGACAATGTGATGATGTATGTTGACAAGAAAGACATATCTTGTTTAAGACATAGGTTGATCGCTTTGACAATTTGTTTGATATTCAATTGATGACAGTTTAGGATGTTTTCTCTTGTTGTTGCATGACTTGTTTTGATTCCTTGACTGATTAGCAATGTGTGTGTGTGTTGATAGTGTATGACATGAGATGATACCCTAAAGTACTGACCTAAAGTTGCTTAAAGACATGCCTCTAAGTGAATGATGTGCAATGTGTTTGATAGTGAATGTGAATGTGAATGAACCCTATTGGACTGACCTAGTGTGGTCTCAGGAGCTCATCAATTGATTAGCCTTGCCTACGTTGTACATGCAGAGACTTCATAGTTCGACACAAAAAATGTCTTTGAATGTACAAATAGTCATTATTTTAATGTGTGTGATACATGACAAACAAACCTAATGCCTCGGGGGAACATCGATTTATGGCCTTGCCTACGTCCCAGTCGCAAAGGCAACGTAGTTCGACTGTGTCTACGACTAACTTTAACATAACTGACTTGACATGAGTGACTAGACATGAGTGACTTGACATGATTGACTTGAAATGATTGACTTGACTCTATTTTTGGGATTTTTTGACTCTTTTTATTTTTTTGGATTTTTGATGTTTTCTAATGTTTTTGAATTTTTTCAAGACATTTTCTGATTTTTTTAATGAAAATCATGATAAATGCATGTGAATGATGTCAACGCACATGAATCCAAGGAGAAGCATGATTTTTCTACTAACCAAGCTGAATACCAATTGATGAGTGATGATGACAACAACGTTGTTTGACGTGGGAAGGACACATCCCAAAACAACGTGAAGATGACAATGATATGACAAGAGGATAAAAGTTTGCAATAGGGCTAGCGACAAAGTCAAGGAATGTTTTGGATGATGCACTAGGTTGCCATATTTATGCATTTGGAATGAATTAATGAGGACTAGATGGGATGACGAGGGATCTTTAGAGCATAGACAAGGAAAACCAAGGTGGATGATAGGTATAAAAGGACAATGGATGGCTTTGGTAAAAGATAGGAGACATGGATGGCTTGGACTAGAGAATTATCATATGGTCTCCAAGGATGATTTTGCATAGTAAAAAGGAGGCTATGAAGGTAATGAAATGATTTTTAATGAATAAGGTATGACCAAAAGATAGACATGCCAAAAGTTTTTCCAAAGCATGACCTTTTTTTGTATTGTAGTCCTTATCAAGATCAAAGTTGGTGGGAAAATGGATGGAAAGTGATAGGGTTTAGATGGATAGATGGAAATTTCATAGGAAATGTCATGTGAAAGGCATGGGAGATGAGACGACTTGCCCCCAAGTGTAATGATCCACATAGGTAATTTATTTTACACATGACGAATGTTTGCCAAGTTTTCATCATGGTACTTATCCAAAGCGCCTATTTGCCAGGTTTTCACCATTGGATGATTTTTTTTCTCTTTACTTATTTCGTCATTTTATTTTATTTTTGGGGTGTCACCATGATGCCTATTTGCCAAGTTTTCATCAAGGTAACAATTTTTTCAAGATTGTCTTGATACATTAGATGATCACTGATTATGTTGAATCCATTGATGGTGTTGATGTAGAGACTAGAGCCATGATATGCCAATAATTAACTTTATGAAGTAGTTGTTTTGTTAGGATCATAGCACTTGCATATAACTGATTGATGTCATTGTGACCCTTGTTGATACTAGAGTTAGCCTTATCAAAATACACACATCACAAGAGAGTGCCATTAGAGTCCTTACAATAAAGAGTTGCTGCCAAGATGCGATGGATTTGTGACAGGATTTTTGGACTTTAGACAAGATGTTGGATTTTGACGGATGACAGTAGATATGGGGAGATTGTTTAGAAGTTTAGATGAATCACTTTTTATTTTCCAAACTTGGTATGTTGGATGGTGGAGTTTGGAATTTTGATTGGGATAGCGTTTGGAACTAGCACTTTTATATGCTTTGCTTGATGACCATTGTGAAGGAGGTGGACATTTATTATATGTGGGAGTCCTCTTTTCTTGTGGCTCCACATTTTAATTGTCTTTTGGATTTGAAATATTTTCTTTTCTTGATCCATTTTTCTTTGGGATCCATTTTAACTTCATTTGTCCACTCAAATTTTTGATTGCTTTGATGGTCTTTGACATTTGATTTTGAACTTTGGATTTGTAATAATTTTTTTCTTTTTGTTGGTTCCAAATGGAAGGTTTATTCATGTTGGAATGACGGTTTATGGTGTGGATGGAAGGATTTTTTGCAGAAATATTATGGTAAGAACTACTCATGGCCCCCATTTTGATGTTTATATTAGATAAAGTTGCCCCCAATATCGAGGAGATATCACTAACATCATTAGATTCTCTAAATGATCAATAACCAAGACCCTGATGTCTAGGATTTTCTTGAAGTTGTACTAGTTCTCGAATTCCTTGCTCATGTAGGCCTAGTCCTTTACCTTGATATTGCATGTTCTGATAGATTTTGTTTGCAATGGGATATTTTTTGTTTTTAAAACAAGATGTTATCCCATCATTGTGTATGTAGACACTATTACTTGGAATCTTCTCTTCTGCAAAAAATCCTACTCTGACAAATAGAGATGATCCTATCTGATTAGATGTTGTAGCTTCGTTAACATGTTGGATGTATTTCTGATTAACATCTTTGGTTTGATTTTGTGAAACATTAGATTCTAACTGTTCTTCAAAAGATATTGGTGCTTCCATGTCGATGTAGAAATTGTCCTTATGGTCATTATCATGGAGTCAAGTGAATTTAGCTATAGCTTGATCATTTGAAAATATGTCTAGTGTAGAAGACTCTCGCTCTGGAGGAAGATCATCTATGTTTCCAAAGGAAGCAAGTGTCTCATTTTGGGAAATGGCGGTGTTCAAATTTTGGGTAGGATCAACCTCAAATGTTTGACCATGAATGACATAAAGGTCGATAAGAGGATCGTTTTGGATTTATTGATCAATGGTAGTGTCTTGGTTAAAGATAGGTTTGTCTTGCATGACTAGTATATGACGTGAATGGAGGACTAGGATATGACGTGAATGGAGGATTAGGATGAGATGAAGGACTAGAATAAGATATGGATAAAGGATTAGGATAAGATGAAGGATTAGGATATGATGTGGAGGCTTGGACTGGATTGATGGATGGTTGATTTCCCTTGTCAAGGTTAGGGTGGGTATGACTAATGAAAGTTTTTTGTGACTTAGTGTCATGGATGGTGTTAGGGGACTCTTGATAATGAGGGTAGATGGATGGAATACTAGATTTTATGGATTGTTGATAAGATGGATATGGATTGGATAAATTTTCTTTTGAAGTCTATGGCTTGTTGGTATTGACCCATGCGAAGTAATTGGTATTCAACTTGATTAGCAAGAATATCAAGGTCAACGAAAGACATGGTGATGGATGGTAATGCAAATGATATGGAATTATGTCTATGTTCTTTTTGGATTTTCTAAATATGATGGATGTTACGACAATGACGTATACTAAAATGACATGTGCTAGGATGTACGATAGGCAAAATGTTGAGTAGACTATGATGGTAAATGCTTCTAAAATGAGATATAACCTACCACCTATGGAATAAATGAATGCAATGATTTGTGTTTGACCAAGGAACCTGATTGTAGGGCAATGATAGTTGACAAGGTGAATTTCCCAAACTAGACTGTTGAGCTGGAAATATTCACAAATAGGACTAAGTGACTAGGTTCAATGACTTGTGAAAAATTGAAACATGAACGTATCCAATGATGAGGAAAGTTACCTATTCAACGATATGGAATTTCCTAGGAAGTATCTATATGCATGCAACTTAGGATGACTATGACTAAGATGTTGACTATGACTAAGATGTATATGACACCTAAAAATGCAAGGTTTTTTAGCAAAGTTTTTCCAGTTTCTGTCCAAGGTTAATCTTAAGAACCAGAGGTGAAAATGACAATGACATATCTTTTGAATGATGATGATGATGGATAAATTGCAACTAGAATAACAAAGTTAATCCTAATCTAAATAATAATCTAAAATCAAACAACAAAGAATGGGGAAATAAACTAAACAAACTAAATAATTTAATGGAAAGCTCTCACCGAAAATTCGTTCACCCCTTCGAATTATCTTGATTGCTCTTCTCCATTTTTCCTTTTCAATATTCTTGCCCTCAGATTTATGTGTTTGAATGCAAGTATAACTTCGTCAAGTGTCTAAGAAAAATATCGAAGATGAGTCTCTTCTCAAAAGTATGTGATTTCGGGAGTAATGATTTCGAGAGGAAGAATAATGATTATGATAGGCCATTTTATAGATTTTGGGTTTTCAAACGATCGACTCAAATTGAAAGAGAGATCGATGGACAAGATTGATGAATGCCATGTGATGTGAGTTTTGTGTCAGATAAAACGTGAGTTAGAACATAAGTCAGAAAAGACTGCAGGATAAAGACTAATTTAGAATGTGAGTTAGAACACAAGTTCAAGATTTTAATCTTGAGTAAAGAGTCTTCGAAAATAGAAGAAATAGACTTTGAATCTCAAAGAAAAATTTAGAAGTTGAAGAATAATGCATTCGAATGCAAACATGAGTTAATTAATTAAATAAAGATATTTAATTAATAGACACATCATGCATATGGGTTGGAACTAGTTAACTGACTAGTTGTGATGGAGAGTCCTCTCACAGAAACAATCAAATGTTGAATCCGGAGATAACTAGAGAACTAAAAATAGATCTTGAGTTAGAAGGTGAGTGAATGATTTAGATAATTACAAGAATGTGAAATAAATATTAAATATGAATTAAATGTTAATTTAATTCAACATTCGAAAATAAGAGACTTTAAAATAAATAAAGATCATTTATTTATTTTGAGTGTTGTAAAGGTGTTTTCAGGTTGAATGGCCCAGATTGAGTGATCTAAGACTCATTTTCCACCTTGGGTGAATGAGTCCCACCTAGGTTTTAGTGTCCCAAACCTAGTTTCACACCTTTCTAAGCATTTTTGAAAATGGTCTCATAAATTAGGCCTGATGGGACTCATTCGTCACCTTGGGTGAATGAGTCCTTTATGACCCAAAATCAGAATTAATTCAAATTTTTGTAAATATTTTATCCTCCTAGATCTGATATCAGCTTGTAGTGTTTTAATTTCATGAATTCTTACATAATTAAGTATAAATACAAGTTTCTTTCACTCATTTTCACCCCAACGAATTCAAGTATTCATCCTTATAGCAAAGTTGAGTTCACAAGAGAATTCAAGTGTTTACAACAAAATTGAAGAGTATTCACGAGTAGATTTATCAAGAATTTTAGATCATCATTAAAGCATCAAGCATCATGTCAAAGATTCCATGCATCATGTTTGGCTTTGAGATAACAACTATGATGTAGGGTTTCATGATTCAAGCTAGCTTCACTTAGAATCAATCCTATTCAAGAAAGATTCAAGATCTACATCCATTGGAGTCATCTCTTACATGTTTGTAGTAGTTCATTGCTAGGGTTTGTGTGTGATTTGTAGGTTTAGATTGAATAAAAATTTAGGAGCAAGCTTGGAAATTTTTGTCAAAGTGCCTAAAGTTGTAAAATTTATCACTAAGCATTGGAGAACATTAGAGAGCACGTAAAAGATTTCTTAGAAGTGTTTAATTTTTTGTACAACACCTTCAAGAAATCATATGTGAGTGGACACTTCCAATTTTTAACTTCAAAGTTCATATGAATCAAACTAATATTGAAGTTGACCAAACCAAAATAGTTCAAAACTTTTTTAATTGACAAGTACTTGACATATTTTCAATATAAAACATTTTAGTCATCCTAAAATGATTATAAATCATTTGTTAGCTAATGAGTTTTATGAGACAAGAAAGTAAAAAATGATTTTCATAAATTTATTTATAATTAAAAAATACACTATATAAATTCATATGACATGCACTATATATTAATTTTATTTAAATTAACTGAAATTAAATACTTCAGAACATTTGCATGAGTACTCCATATCTTTGAGTGTGTCAAGAGGCAGGGGAATAAATAAGCTATAGTATGGTAAAGAGAATATTTCTTATATTTCAAATTCAGTGGCTTCCTTAACTTTCTCAAAGGAAGGAAGATAGTTGCAACCTATTAAACAATGGAAGAAAGAATAGTAAGTTAATGAGAACTTAGTCTTTCAAGCTTATTCAAATTTTTTTATTTTAATGTAAAATTTGATTTATTTTTATCATCAAAATTTCAAATTTAGTTGACTTTAGATTCGTTTTGCATTTTTCATCTTTTATTGCTTTGGCTTCATGTATTAGATCATTTCAACTTTCAGTTAAATGATAATTTCATCCTCATTATATTCAGGGCAGAGGACCAAGTATCAGTTTATATAGAATATTTCTCATCTTTTCCTGCACTCCTTGAAGTTTTACATAGAATATTTCTCAGTTTATATTTCTAGCTTAAGGACATAATTGAATTAAATATAGAAAAAAAAGGATGCTTCTAGAATGTTACAATTAGACAATGTTCATAATTTGATCTAGCAAAGCTTTCTGGAAATTGAACTTAAGTTAGTTTTCTGTGAATGAAAATCATCCAAATAAATTTTAAGAGAAGTAGAACACACCACAATGTCCAAAGCAAGTGATCAGTCTTATGATCATATGTATGAGTACATATGTGCAGAATTTCAAAGATTTGTGAAGGGGATTTTATGCTAGATTAAAAGAAGATTTTGGAGCAGAATTATCATGAGAATATAAGGAGAGAATATGCATTAAAATATATTATCCAAATATGTAAGAATACTTGTTATGATTAATTCAAGAAGGCAATTATAAAGTGAATAAGAAGAAGGTTTTATGAAGACATAGAAATAGTTAATCATCTATTGAAAAATAAATATATTGTGAAGGAGACTATGATTTCCGATCATCTGTAAGAGAAACAACATTCAAGGTGAAAATTTTTGCTAGGGGTTGGTGCCTCTAAGAAGAAGAGATTCTAGTGTGTAGTTTAATATTCACTATTTTGATTTTTCCTTTTTAAGAAAAAATAGAATCTAGTTCATAGGTTTTGCTTACTATGTAAATTCGTAAGATGATTTTTCTGTATTTAGCTACATGGTAGTTTCCTTTTTGAATAAAATATTATGCAATGGAGTTCATAAATTCATCATTTAAAGTTAGAGTTTGAAACTACCATATTTTTCATGAAATATTTGTCGTGCTTCTAAACAAAACTTACTTAAAGTTACTAGAATTTTTTTTCTCTAGCAGTAAGTAGTTTGTCAAAGATTTTCTAGATAACTTGGTTACAAAATTGTACACTGATTATTTGAAAGAACTTCGAAAATTAAAAACTATATTTTTTCTTTTAAATTATCTTATATAAAAAAAATACATATTTTTGATTTTTTTTGCATTAGAAAGATTACGTTTCTTTTAAAATATTTATTTTTTAATTATTTTTAGTTTGGTATAGGTTAGAGGTTCTAGTTCTGGGATGGATTGCGAAAGAGGCTCCAGAAGAAAAAATCTTAGAAGGTTGGGTCAAAAAATTGAAGGGATCAAATTTATAGCTTATTGATGCCAACGCTAGATTTTCGAGGGTCTTTTCTATTAAGGATGATGTAGATATCACCAACATCAAAAGGGTTGCATTTTTTACTGCTTCTATTTTCAAAATTGTTGTTACCCTGAGGCTGGAGGTTGTTATTGTGAAACCTAATTTATTACCTGCACATAAGCAACAAACAAACACATTATTAGATCAATATGCAAGGTTAAAACAAGGATTCCCCATGAAATCCATTTGCAATTACTCAAAATAGGAAAAATGAAGAACAAAATATGAAAATGAAAGTAAATCCTAATTAAGCAAGCAAACTCATGATCCCATGGGGGAGTTTGTGCCAATTGATGTGTCAAAATCAACCCTTTCCCAACTCCTTTGTAAGCTTTGTGATTTTACAGAGATTTATCCACTTTGTTGATGAAGAACAAGATGAGTTCTTGAGAAAACCTACGATAACCTAGCTAAGATATTGCATTGAGGATGAAGTTGAGTAGATTAAGTTTACTCAAGTTGTGGATGATAGAATGAGAAGAAGAGTCTCTCATTTATAGATTTCCAAATGGAAGAGAGAGTGAAATTGAGAAATGTGGGATAAAAGATAATCCAATGGAATTGTGCTACTTGTCCACATGTGATTGGAGGAGGAATGAGCACATTTTGGTCAATGTGCATGATAAATGCTATGAGATTCAAATTTGAAATTTGAATGTGACATGTTGGAGGGAGAAAGAAATGGAGTTAATGTCACTTGGCTCAATGCATAAGGAAATGTAAGAGGCATTGAATGCCTTGTTGGAAGGGCCAAACCCACTTGAATTTTGAATTCAAATTTGAGGGAATATTCCCTTTTTATTCCATGTTGAGAGAAAATAGGCAATTTAATAAATCAAAGTAATTGATTTATTGTGCAAGTGGTAAAAGCTAGAGGATGGGACATAGATTAGGACTAAATTAATCAAAAGGTTAATTAATTTAATGAGAGATTTAGGGGATGTGACAACTTAGACTTGAATTTATGAGTTAATTTAAATCAAGAATTGTGAAGAAAGATTTAATTAAATAAATGATTTGATTTATTTAACTAAAGGGGACAATTTTAGATTAAATTAAATAAGGTTTAATTTATTCAATTTAATAAGAAGACTTTAGGGATTTAATCAAATAAGATGAATTATTTAATTAAAGAGCAACTTTTAGGATTAATTAAATTAAATTGATTAATTTAATCAATAGAGGGGAAAAACCTAATTAGATAAATAATGATTCATCTAATTAAGAGATGACATGTGATGATAAGCTGAGAATGTGATTTAGGAGGAAATGATGTTAGTAAACTAGGATCAAGTGCATGTATATTTTCCATGTATATAGTTATCAATGAGGAGCAGGTCACCCATTATGATTTGATGGATGATATAGAGAGCCATTTTGGATCCACAAAGGTCCATTGTAAAGTTAAATGCTGACAATATTGATATTTGTTACTCCCCTATTTTTAGAATGGTTGGGAGTTTTATTTAAGGTCAGGTATAGTGAACAATGATGAACATCTATAGTTCCTATACCCTACAGAAGGCACTCCTCAAACCCTCTAGCTCCACACCCTTGTTTTCCCCAACCACCTCAACAACATGATGAAGAAAATTGTTTGCACCATTGGATTTTTCTTGTTTTTCATTCACCATATTTTGATTTTCTATTTGCTCTGCCTTCTAAGTAAATGCATAATTTCTAAATGATCTACCATTAGATCTCATGTATTACACAAATGTATGCAAAAAAATAAAATAGAAATATCAATTTTCCCATAATTAACCTTACAATATTGCGTTGCTTCACTTTCTCTATATTGTGAATGCCTATAATTCTGAAATGCTATATGTGGATCTAAACCAAGAACATAATCCGAAATAACTACTCCATCTTTGGTATCAGATATATTCAGATGGTAATTTTCCAAAATCTGTACATAGTTTGGAAATTGAGGCTATATGTCAGGCACAACATCTTCACCTGTCAAATTACTACATACTTGGCCTTTGAACTAATCCACTATCTGCTTTGTCAAACAAGTAACATTTTCATTTTGGGCCAGAATGTGGAGCTTCATGTCTTGTCAAAACTTGTTAATATTGGCAAATAATTCATCTAAAAAATTTGCAATGAAAAATGACATTATTTTTAAAATTAAAAGTTATTTGTATAATAGAACCATCATTCATAAATATTTTTCTTTTTTGATTATAGTTGTAGATTTTTGTTGACCAAAAATAGCAATGGGATAGATGAAATCAACATCAATCACCTAGCTTTATGGAATTGTCAGACCTCCTTGGATTGAAAAGATCGATTTCATTAATTGAGCAATATAAATCAAAAACTAGGTTAGTGATAGTATAAATTAAGGTAGCCTTATATTACTAGAGTGATAGCAGCCATAAGATTGGATTCAATCATTGTAGCTTTAGGTTTCAACTAAATTAGAGTGAGAGCAACCATAATGTAGCCTAAAATTATTGTAGCCACAAGTTTCAACTTGAGGACACTAGAAGACAACATAAATAAACTACATAAGATTCAAAACATAAGCATCTAAAATTTTCATAGTTAAGCTCTTGAACACAATCATTAGATAGTAATCATGATGCATGATCTAGTATTACTTTGTGCCAAAAGAGTATAAGGAATCTGTTAAGGTCTTATTGTCTAAATTTGGGAGAGTTCAAATTTTTAGTCCCAAAAAAGATCAAGAAAAGTATCTCCTGTATGCTTATCTGATGCAACTCAAGTTCCTGCAGCATTGCATTATCTATGTAGATTGCAACAATAACGATGGAGAAAATTTTGTTTCTTCACCAAATTTTGTATTTGCATGCATCTCTAAGATATTAGAATGTGTTGATGTCTTAAAAGGAATCATATTACCATTGAATTCAGTTTGAGCTCATACACAAAACATAACTAAAAGGAATAAAAAGATTAGGAAGAATCTTAGGGACTACATAAAGAGAATCCCTACCTCTAAAAATTTACCAAAGGGGTTGTCCTTAGAAGCCCTGAGAAATAGAAGAGCATGTTAAAGTTCAAACAATCCAACCATTAAAAACACATGTCAAGAATTAGTTATTAAAACTTAAACCATAGGGTAAAAATCCCTTGATAATGGATCAGGGAAAGTATATCAGTCAGCCAAGAAGGATGAATTTAATGCCCCTGCAACCACCATTGTCAAACTAAATATAGAGGGTATGTCCTGGGGTAATATTGTAGACAAGATAACTGATCTATATCACATATAATGTATTGGAGGCCATTCCTATGAAGAATTGGTTATGCATTGTGATGAAAGCCATTTATGTTCCATTTTATGCCACATTATAGCCTATTTTTTACACCCTCATATCCATTTTCGCATTCCATTTTCATATTATTTTATCATTTATGTTGCATATGATTAAATATCAATATGTGATTTAATATGGTTTTGAGATAGATATATGGACATTAATTATTGATTTTCTTTACTAATATGCATTGTTATTTAAATCCTTGAAAAATATAGCTTGCAACATGCAATCTTCCTATCACATTCCATACAGACCTTCATGTCACTTTCTGGTCAAGAATTGTTCTGCATTACTTTGGGACCAACAAGTTATTCCTGTAATCATTTCAAAGATGATGTCAGCTTCCTAGGTGGCAATGGTTAAAACTTCTCATAGTGAATGTGCATTGTTTTATCCAATGGGGACCTTCCTTTGGTTCTTCCTTCATGGCTCTTCCCGCATACATTCTTCAGCCACGTTGATCTATTCATCATAAAATATTTGTTAGTCAATATTTCCACGTCATTGTATCTTGTGATATTTGGAAAATGGAAACTCGTGGAGGATGCATTAATAGCTGTATGGAGGATGCACTACTAGCTATTTGAAGAAACCCATGGATATTTCTATTTTTTATTATTATTTATTGTTATAATTGAATAATTTGCTACCATAGAATTGAGCCACCTCAGCACTACCATCAAATTTAATGGGAGATGTATTTGTTATTGGAGGAAACTAAAATGTGTTATTGTTTATAATACGTGGCCAAAATGTAAGCTCGTACACGTAGACAATTGGTTGCATACATAAACAACTATCTATTTATGTGTGTAAGGAATTATTTTATTAGAAGATGTTATAAGCTTGAACAATATATATATATGTAATATTAAATCTTGATAACAGATTGGTGCAAGTAGATTATACATGCAAATCATTGTAAATAAGCCTTTGTATCAGCAATATTATTTTCTAATAAATAAAATTATCATTTGTATGATCCGTACCATCTAGAAGAGCTTTTGTTTAAGTTTTGGACGTACTGAGGAGGCAAGATCCACTTCTCGCGATGTCTTGTGATTTCTATTAGATTAGTTGTGTGTTTATTTATGTTCTTTATTAAATGTTGTTTCTATTTTATTTGCACACATAGTTTGTTGTTCATTTCATGTGAGATTATTTTCTAGATTAAATTTTCATGCTTTATATTGCCTTATCTGTGAGTTTAAATTTTATTGTTGTTGTTGCTGCTGCCAGAAAAGTGGCAGTTCCTATCACCAACATTATTTCAATATTCAATAGATTTACTTCCTAGTTGCATTTCATCCTCACTTAGGTCACTATCTTCATCCCTTTGGTAGATAGCCACAATACCTTTCACAAGTGTATGATCCTCATATTGAAATTTTACGGACAAATTGAGGAAGTTAATACTTTTATAGAAATTTGATCCCAAGTCCTGATCCACAGTTTTGTTCATCGCATTCTCCTTTACTTCCTATTATCATTGAATTTAAGAGGATAAACCCTTTTAAGCAGCAAATTAGATGAAATAAATATGACATGGACATGGTGAGTGACTGCAATTAGCAACAATTATCTTGCACATTCCCAAGGATTGATGATGGAAGAGGTGAAATTCGGTCCTCATATCCATTTGTACATCACTTGATTTGGACTGTATGTTGAACCAACATTTACAAAAAACTAGAGACATAAATGATTCCATAATTTCACTCTTTGTAGGTAGCTATAATGCCATGACTAATTTATTCTTAGCATTGCATTCAAACTGGGACTTCCCTTCCATGCCTCCACGCTTGGAGCATTGTAGTACTTGGTGATCATCAGGTGTGGGTTATTTGAGAACTAAGAAATCTAAGCTTTGACCTAGGTGCCATTCTAGAAAATTTCCTGCATTCAACTGCCATGTTGTGGCTCTTTTTCTAAAATTAGGCAAGAGCATAACAAAACACGTCACTAATTTCATTTGATCAACAACTACACACTAATAAATTACTGATGGACATCCTGCTAATATTTTTATTTTACAAGGAGTTGTTTCACAATATCCATTTTTTAAATGGAATCAGATTGAATTTGTGTTCAATGAATTTTTCTCTTTTGAATGGAAGATTTTTATTTACTTTTCTTTTCGCTGAAAAAAATAGAAGTTGTATTCCAGAGACTTGTATAATCAGTTTATTTGATAAAAATAATGATTTTTGCTTAGAATATTATTTACATTTATTTTTTGTGTCAAAAGAGTGTTATTTTAGTAGTAATTCACTTCACTATAAAACTGTAACATTGGCAGCAAACTGTCTATGTCAAGTCCTTCCTAATGATCAAAAAATCTATTCAATACTAGGTCTTCAGTTTGGAAATATATTTAATTGTAACTAGTCCTAACCAACTACCTATTTTTAAAAATGAGAAATCAGTTGTAGAAAGCATAGAGCAGTTCACAAAATTTTAGTCCGATCAAATGTTTTAGTTAAAAAAGTGGAATATATCAAGATTTTCTACTACATGTACGTGTTGAATAAAATGTGTCATTTATTTTTCATTGCAACTTATATTTTGAATCAATGCTATTGTTATGATGCATGATTTTCACAAACTAACCACTGATGCAATATGTTTTTTTGAAATACTTTCTATAGAGTAAAAACTTTATCTAGCATTGGCCAAATGACATAGAAGGTTCCTAAATCTCTTTGTAGCAATTGCAAATTTGTATCCTCTAGGTTCTAGTAGCAACTTAAAACCTTACTCTAAAATAACATAGTTGGGATGGCCTACGCCAATAGAATATGCACAATAATGTCCTCCATGGAACCCCACCCTTATTTTGCTTATGTACATTATCTAAGAAAACATTGAGGTAATTGTAATATCAAAAATTGTACACTCTTGAAAGAGGTGTAATTTCATACTTAATTTGGACCTATTTTAGCACCCTTGCATTAATTACCCTTTTAAGATCATCATTAATAGGCCCCTAAGACCCATTATCTTGGATCTTGAGGCTTATTTCACCTAAAAACCTAAAAAAATCACTTAAAACACCAAAAATCCTAAAAAACCACCTAAAAAAGCTAAGGTGGGAATCATTCTCAACCTTGGGAAAATGAGTCCCCTTTGAGATCTAGATAATGGTCAATTAGGTATTAATGCCTATATAAGAAATTTTATAAGTCATTTTTATCATCTAACTAATATATGCAAGCATTCTCAAGAGAAATTTTCAAGATCTAGGAATTTAAGAGTCTTCACAACCATTCAAGAGAAATTAACTAGCAAAGATGAAGGTTGGGAGCAACATTAAAGTGTTTTTTTAGGTCTTCAAGCTCACTTTCAATCAAGATCTAGCAGTGTCAATGGTTGATCATGGCTGTCTATGGTGAATCATGATGAATTCTATGTTGGGGAGATGCAACCAGCCATCAAGCCAAGCTTAAAGAATTGTTTCCTAAGTGATTCCATCCTCTATTATCACTCTACATTTAGCCTAAGGAAGGTATAAACATCATTAAGGCTTTCTTGGGGTGATTATATATCTCACCAAGTGAGTCATTCATCTTCATATCTCCATTCTTGAATCGTATTCTTGCACATTAGAATAGGATTGCATCATGCTTTAGATTTCTTAGTCTTAGACACACTTAAGGGTAGGATTTTCATGCACATTTCATTATTTCTTAAGGTTTGAATACCAAACTAGGGGTTTGACCAAGGAAAAATTCCCATTAGCAAATCAAGTTCATATTATATTTTGTAGGTATTTTCGTAGATTCAAATTTAGAACGCAAGTTGGAAGAAAGGAGCATTGTTCAAGTGTAGATCAGAACATTAATTTCTCAAAAAAGAAGAATGTGATTGATTCATTACAAGTGGTGAATGAGTCCCACTCTAGTTTTTTTCCATATTTGTTTGCAGATTCAGATACCCTTTTTCCCAAAATAGTCTCTCATGTAGAAACCCAGGTCTTGGACTAATTCTCCTAGGTTGGTGAATGAGTCCCAATTGGTCAAAAAGTCAAATTCCTCATTGTTTCAGAGTTGCTTCTAGTCACTTCTAGGTTTCCAAGTTCACATCACTCATTTTACTGCTTTTCTACTCTATTTTGTTTGCATTTCTAAGGCATTTTCTAGGTCATTGCATTGAGTTAGGGTTTACATTTTATCTTGTGTATTTTTATCTTGTCCAAGTCTAAAATTGGTGGTGAACCCCTTATTAGATCATATTAAAACCCTAGAACAAACCTCTTTCAAGATCTTGTTCTTCTTTGCAAAGAGATCTCAAGGGTTTGTTCTTCAGTGAAATTTAGTGAAGATTGTCATTCTAGGTCCTAAACCATAGAAAAGAAAAACAATTCTTCATTTCAATCATTTTTTTTCTTATTATCCAAAAGGATCTATTAGTATGAAGGTTTTTGTGCAATAATAGCTAGAATATTTGTCTCATACCATTTTTTGTTTGTTTTTTCACAATCACCAATAATAGTCTAAATGTATTGAATCTAAAAAATGTTTGAATAACTGAATTTGTACCTTAATTTTTTGTACCTGGAATGACCTACACCTTCCACACCTGCCAATCAAGATCACATTGGATTGTGCTCAAATTATATAAATGAGATACATCAAAAAGATTCAAGATTTTTTGTACTTCATTTGATTTACAATACCAATATATGGCTGCTTCTTTGAAGGGGCCTTCATCATGAAGAAATCACATCCTCATCTACCCTTGCAAAACAAAAATTCCTTCAAATTCTATCTCCTACAAGATGTAGGCTCAAATGAAAACTTTTAGCCACCACTGTTATTATAGTTGAAAGGTAAACAATCTCATCCCTATCATCAATGTTCATCTTCTTTTTTTGCTTGTAGCACTATTGCAAAGGGTTCCTCTCTGCATAGTAATTTTCCACGATGCCTCTGTTACTATCCTTTGACCCTCCTTTAATGGCAACCATGGCAACTAAATGTTAGCCAAGCTCCAAGTTTTGAAACTCCCACTAGGCTTCTTGAATTTGGACCCCTCCCAAAGGAAAGAAGGCAGATGTAGGGGCTAAATATAGGAAATTGGAGAAAAGAACCTCTCTTGGTGACAACACTTCATTTGGACTCTTTTGCTTCTCCAAATCACAAATTCTAACCTAATCTCAAAACCACTATTTTCTTTACTGAATTTTTTGGTGTCTTCTTTGTCCCCATTCTTCTTTGGTGTTTTGGGCCTCTCCTCCCACATGAAAGACACAACAACTCTGATAATCTTGGAAAAATCTAATAAAATGGTCGATGACGCATTGGACTAGTGGCTACATTAAAATGGTATCCTCTAGAAGTTGGTAAATTTTTGCAAAACTCAAATTCCATGGATAGAAGTCTATGCATAGGTTCAAATATTGCTACCAAGAATGTCTCCATAATTTCAATTGAAAGGATAGATTTTGATTTGTGTTATTTGTTATCCTTTGCATGGGATTTGGTCTTAATAAAAAATATTCTCCCTATCAAAGTTGTATTTATCTAAACCAGTCAAGAATAAATATTCCACATGCTCCCATCAATGGGAAAAGATGAGAAGTGTGTAGCACTTTTCTCAGTTTATAGGAGTTGCAGATAACATACATGCTCTTGGGGATTCTTGTTTGTATTTTTATCATCTTTACATTCCTCTAAACATTCTATAGTTATTCATTGAGTTGTATAGGTTAGTCAATATTCTACCAATGCAAGAGAATGAATGTTTGTTGTATGTATTAGTATAAGGCTTTGTTTCAAGATAGCTACATTATAAATTCATAAGAAACCTCAAAACAGGTTCATGTTTTATATTTCAAGATATATTAATAGTGATTTCTAGATTAAAATTGATTCGCAATCTAACAGGTTGCACAAATGTAAAACTAGAGTTAAGGTTTTTTTAGTAAGGGAAAAATTGTTCAATCTAGATCATACATATTCAAAATCAGATTTAATTAATAGGAAAATTTATTTAATTATAAGATATTTATGTATATTTTTTATTGTGGTTTCTTAATAAATCATTTTTGTTATACAATAGGTATTTTAGTAGTTTCCTTGAATTTTCACTGATAAAAGTTATATGGCACGTAGTTATTTTCATGAGAAAAGTATTCTACACCATATTCTTTTATAAAATTTGTAAGAATGGCTAATGTACTGTAGAAAAATGTATCCTTTTTCACACTCATTTGGACCTCTTCCTATGGATTTTGGCCTAAGTTTTCCTAGATTTAATGTTGTAATGTGGCCAAAACATTCACATTAGGCCTTGAACGCTTCCAAATCAATAAAAACCTAATGATGTCTTACAAAGGTGTTGTGAAGTGAACATGTAACACATTTTCCCCACTTTTCTAGGACCTTTCATCATAATTCACCTAAACAACCTCTTTTTATCACTTACCAAGTCCTAATTCAAAGTGTTGTAAAGAGTTGTAACAAACTAGATCGCACTTTCCTAGGCTTGTCATCAACAAATTGACCCTTTCTTATGATAAAATCACCCCTTAATGAACGTATAGGTCCTACTTAAGTGTGTTTCGGAAGGCAAACCCATTATAAAACATTAATTAAATTTTAATTCCTGAAATCCACTTAAAATTTCCCAGGTGGACTAAGTTGCTAGCTTGGGCGACTTAGTCCCATGTGGCATAAAAATTAAATTAAATCCAAAATTTTGGAAAGATATTATTTTCTAAACCCTAAGGTCATCCTGTGATGTGTTATTTTTAGGAAATTAGGGTACAACATGTAAAATAAAGGGTTTTTCACTCATTTTCACCCACCCATCTTCATAAGCAATCAAGAAATCTATCTTCTCAAGCAAGCATAAAAAATTCAAGCCCTCTAAGGACTTCAAGCATCATCTATTAGAGCTTAATACCTATATATCTTCAAAATTCTTCAACAAGGGTTTGGTCAATTGTTGCACTTGCATGTTTTTCAATCATATATCCCTTTTCATTTCATTTCATTATCTAGAGTTTGAATACCAAAATGTGGTTTGACTAAGGCAAACCCCTATTCTCTAACCCTAACCCTTTTAACCTCTTTTCATGTATTTTTTGTAGAATTTTTATGTATATTAGTCAAAGAGTAAGGTTCTAAAAGGTGTCATCTTTCCATCCACATAATTCCAAGTCAAAAAAACCTAAAAGGAGCTTGAACATAGCTTGCAGGTCAACATCTGAAGACTTGTATCTGAATCTTTATCAAAAACAAAAGTACAATTTTATAGCTACATATTCCAGTCTCAAGATTCCTGAAAGCTATATGTGGAGTAAGTCTCCATCATTGGTGAATTAGTCTCACCGCCAGGCCTAAAAATTGATCTCTACAGATCTGGACACCCATTTCCTCAAAACCTATTCCGACAAATTTTCCCTAAAGGAGGACTAAGTCACCCAGCTTGGTGTAAGTGTGCAATATTCTAGAGCTCCTCTCCATAAACCTTTGGTTTCTAGGTGCACCATTTCTATCCTATTAAGTTTTGTTACAGTTTGCTTGCATTTTAGGTCATTTTACATAATCTTTTCAATACATTTGCATTACATTAGTTTGCATTCAAAAAGATAGTTCATTTCATTAGTTCCAGCATTTACGTACCTTCACATCACACACACACATAACACATTAACCCCTAATATTGAATGAACCCCCTAGGTTTTGGGTGTGAAAGAAATCTCTCCTTCTAGGTAAAAAACCTAGAAGTGCAAGGGAATTCCTCTTTCCCTCAAAATCTATGGTTTATTTTGATGAATCTACCTTTAGAACACTTTTTAACTTCTAATTGTACATTTTCATCCTAGGAATAGCTTGCATCAACATTGCACTAGGCTTTTGCATTATTTTTCATTCTATGGTTTTTTAAATTGCATTAGGGAAAATCTCATTTAGCTTGCATTTTGCATTTCATTTTCTTTAAAAAAATTATAAAAAGTCTGCATTTTCATTCTCTATTTTCATAGGAAAAGCCTAAAAATCATAAAAAGCATTTCAAACTTCTAAAAATTGCTAAAAAAATAACTATTGGGACTAATTCGCCACACTCGGTGACTTAGTCCACCTACACATTTTAGACTATTACTGCTAGCATTTTGAGAACATTTTCTGCATTTCTATTTTATGTTTCTGCATTTCTATGTTGTTTTCCAAAATTGTATTTATCAACATTTTAGTGTACTTTGTTTGCATTGCATGTTCATTCATCCCACATTTAGAAAAATTTGCATGATTTATTGGTGTCCTATTGTTGATACCTTAGTGAGAAGAAGTTCAAGACTTATTGCATCTCATGAAAATACTCTTTTTGTGGATCTTGGGTTATCTCGAGCTTCCACTCCTACTATTGATCATAATACACTAGGTCTGGAAACTACCCTTAGTAACAATTTACATTCAGGAAGTATGCGTACTAAACAAAAACCTAATGATATCCCACAAGACAAGATCATTCAACATCATGAGGACCTAGCTCACTTACAACATCAAGTGAGCCTTGAAACCATTTTTTCTACTTCCATTCCCACTATAGACAACATCCACTACATGCTTGATAGTGATGAAGGCCTAGATTTTGTGAAGAAAATAGTTGAGATACACCAAAAAATTGTTCCTTCCACCTCCAGTTCCTTTTAATCAGTAAACATTGTGGCAAGCCAAGGAGGACCTTAAAATCCTCCCTCCACAATAGCCTCCATACCCTCCTATGCTTCTCCTAATGTCACAACCACAATCCAACAAGTTAGCAATGTGATTCCTTCCCTTGGTATTCCTACTAGTATTACTAACTCCTATGTGGCATTGCATTCTCTATCCTCTTCCACCATAGCATCCATTAGCATTCCATTCACTTTCCCTACCACTACATTCACCCCATCACCACTTTCTCTTCCACCGAATACATCTTAAATAAACACCGATCCTATTATAACACAAGTCTTCCAAACTATATCATCTATGCAACAACTGATTTCCACCATCAACCAAAGCCAGAATGGCCCACCCACAGACTATGTCTACATTAGCCCATTGTCCTTGGAAATATTGCGCACCTCGATGACACAAGGAATATAAATACCTATATTTGAGAAATATGGGGAAAAAGGAGATCTTTCTAACCAAATTAATGCATACACAGCTTTGTGTAGTGACTTTTATCTTGATGATAAACTGTTAGCTAAAATATTTCCTAGAACTTTAAAAGACACTGCCTTGGAATGGTTCTCATCCTTACCAAACAATTCAATTCATTCATTCAATGAAATTTTTGATGCCTTTATTAATCATTTCCAAGTGCACATGACTCTCAAAAAGACCTTCGCCAATTTGATGTGATGTTAGAAAAACAATGATGAAAAGATAACTGATTTTATCTCACACTATCAATTACTTTATTTCCAAATCGATGTCAAGATTCCTGACCCACATCTTCAAAATATGTTTATATAATTTTTTCTAGCACACCTTCAATACAAGATCACCATGATGAAGTTCCCTTCCTTCTTGCACTTATGCATAGCCCTTTGTAATTATCACAATTCGATTAGTAGTCGAGAGACACAATCCACTTCTAGTCGAATTGAGAAATCTAAATATGCTACCCAAAACAATTCTCAACCATTTATAAAGAAAAAAAAAGGGTTCTTACAATTTAAACTTCCTTAACCATCCTCTCCATCTGCAAATAACTAGGTAGTAGTTGTTAAGATTGTCGCTCCCTTCCATTATGGAGATCCAAAAAGACATTTCACACCTTTACCTGACACCCTCCATAACACAATGTCTCAACTTCTGCAACAACAAATTATTACCTTACCTATTGTCCATGCACCCAATCCTAGCATTCCTTTACCTCTAAACTTCAACTCCAAATATTATTTCCATTTTCATAGACAAAATGGACATGACAAAAAGAAATGCAAGCATCTTAAGAATCTTGTTCAAGACCTCATTGATTCTATCTGTCTATCCATTGCTGGTGTTAATGATCAAGGAAATGAGTTTGTGGCCCCTCCAAACCAAAATTCACAAATCTTTACTAATCCCTTGCCTAAACATAATATTTCCTTTTTCAAAGCTAGTAAAACTCCATAGAATGATGTTATGAATGTTGACACCAATAAGGAACATTATGATCTTATTCCACATGTGACCCATGTCAAGCCTATGGAGGAAATGGTAGGTGTGATAGAAATTATCCCTCATAAGGGCCAACCTAAAACATCTCTTGATATTAATTTTTCTTCTCAAGACACACTTAAAAATCTCCTTGATGGTCCTCTTTACATAGTCAGTCATATCTATGATAATCCCACTAATGGGATATTAATAGATCTTGCCTGTGGAGAGAATGTGATCATGAAGGAATTTTTGGTATTGCATGATCTTTATCAAGATGCTTATGATAAAACTAACACATGGATCAAAATGCAAAATGGTTTTGTTTGCCCTACAATTGGATCAATCACCCTCCCATTACAAATAGGACCTAAGACATTGGATGTTACGTTCTCTATCATCCCATAGTTAGTTGAATTTCATTTGTGGCTAGGCCATCCATGGATTCGCTCAATGAGAGTGGTCCCTTCGGTTCTTCACAAGTTCTTAAAGTTTCCCTTTGAAAATGACATATTCACTATCCACCATAGTAGCTTTAACACCTTGTCTTCCAAAGGAAATTTTTCTTTAGAATCCTTTTGGCTTGAGCCCATGGAACCCATCATGCCTAGAAAATATTTATTTTTCATTGCTTATCAAAAACTCAAACCAAAGAAAATTAAGGAACTATCTCTTTGCAACATGTCTCCACCTACTTCTGAAACTCCCATCCTCGATGAAACCATTCTTCGACCCGAATCAGACTTAACTAACCAGCCAACACCTGAAACCTCATCTACATCATCCAAGTGACCTAGAGATTGTGAAACCAAATTCATCTTGCCTACTCGCATTAAAAAAAATTATAAAGCAAAGGATAAAGTGGATGACCAACCTTCCATGGTTCCTTCAATTCCTCCCCCTTGAGATGAAAATCAACCTATGGTTGACCAACCCATTGTAGGAGTTGAGAAAATACAACTTCACAAACCCTGAAGATCACTTGCATGCAAATAACCTGTCACAAAAGAAGAGATGGAGACAAACAAGCAAGGGTTCTCTAAAAACTGAAAATGTATATATCAGAGAGAATGAGAGAATGAATTGATATGAAATACAATGGGATCAATCCTTATAAAAAGGAGATCATGCAAACCCTAATAAAACCCTAATAGGAAAAACCCTAATAGAAGTCCTAATAGGAAAACATTTAATAATTAATATAATTATTAAATGTCACTTTATGCAAACTAACATGAAATCTTAAGGGAATAAATGCAACTTAATCAACATAATTAAGTTAAAACCTTTACTCTAACACCCCCCCTTTAAGATGAGCAACAATGTAGCTACAAAGAAATGCAAGAAAGGAAAGGTAACTACAATGCAAGAAGGAAAACATGGGTCCCGACAACTAGGCTAGATCAAGTACCCAAATACTACCAAATCTTTGTAAAGAGGAGAAATAGAGAAAACCTCATGGGAAAAAGCTCTACTCCAAAAATAGATGCAGAAGAAGCTACAAACAAGTGTTGAAAGATGACTGTTATGGTGCTGAAGAACCTCCACTGAAGATAAGATGATCAGGATCAAGAAGACAACAATCTGCATGAGTGGCCCATACGACACTACTCGAATCAGATGGAAAACAAAGGCAAACACCTGGAACAAGTACCAATAGTTTGAAGACAACAATCTGCATGAGTGCCCCAAATGGTACTACTCGAATCAGATGAAAAAAAAAGGCAAACACCTGGAACGAAGATATAGATGGAACAAGAACCAATAGTCTGAAACACTGATCAACTAAGAATGGAAGATTCCTTCCAAGGAAAAACCAAGGAAGAATTAGCATGAGCAATATAATAACCCCCCCATAATGTTGAACTAGGAGAGCCTAATAGATCCACTAAAATGATGTGAAACACCCTATAGTGCATGAAGAAGAAGATACAACATCTAAAAGTGCACAAGAAAGCACCTGCAACTGAAAAAGTGGTGTGCAAAACAAAGAACACATGCATGAGGCTAGAATCATATGGACTCACTGTCATCGTGGAGAGACACTCACTGGACAAAGATGTGATGGCAAAACAAAGGCAAAATACACAACCCCTCAAGGCACTTTATAATAATAGTGCAAGTAAAAATATGGCACAACCTCATGTGCAAAATCCCCAAAACAAACATGTACAATAGTGTGGCAATTTATCTTAGTGTGTTTACATCAAATAAATTGCTGACAAATTTTGCTCAAAATGCCCAGAAAGGACAAAGCTAGAAATACATGAAGAACAGCCAAAAAATTGACTATAGAATGCACCAACGGAAAAAAAGAGAGATGAGACCCACACCACTGGAAAGATGAGAAAACTAACTTTTCGATGATATCTCGTTTGCCAAAAAATGATATTGTATGCCCAAGTTATGACCTCTGGAAAAAAAATAGCTCCAAAGGGGGAAAAAGGCAACGTTGGAATAAATTTGACGGTCATACGACAGTCGCAGCGAAAATGCGGGCTTAAATTTGATGGTCAAATGGCCATCACCGTAAAAGTGCGATAGGGCTTATTACATAAATATTGTTTTTTATATAGAAAAAAACAAAATAAAAAAATTGTACAATAATTTTTTTATAAAAAAATATTAAAAAAAAAATTTGGGTGGGGGAGGCACATGGGCCCACCCCCACCGCATCCCATGTGGGTACACTGCATAGGTCTGCACAAGTACAATGCGTAGGTCTGTGCAATTAGGCCTGGGAAAGCCTTTAAAAAGCCCTTTTTTTTTATTTGATTTTTTTAACAAAAAAATCAATATAATAATATATTTTTTTTTCAAAAACAATTTCTGACGAAAATGAAAAATAATTTTTATTTTTTTACCTGGGATTTCTTTGCCGAATCGCACGTAGATGGACGGCTGTATGGCCGTACATGCAAAAAAATTTTGCTCCAAAAATCAACTTTGTCCAAAATGGACGAATGAATAGTCGATGTAGGGGTTTTGGACCGCTATAGACGCAATGGCAATGGCCATTTGAGCTGAAAATGCTTCAAAATTTTAGGTATGCCCTAGATCAGAAAAACAAACCCCAAACCCTTGAAGTTCCAAAAATCTTCAAAACAAGAACAGGAAGCAGCAGGTCTAGAGCTCTGATACCATGTAGGAGTTGAGAAAATACAACTTCATAAGAGCTCTAATACCATGTAGGAGTTGAGAAAATACAACTTCACAAACCCCGAAGATCACCTGCATACAAATAATCTGTCACAAAAGAAGAGATGGAGACAAACAAGCAAGGGTTCTCTGAAAACTAAAATTGTATATATCAAAGAGAATGAGAGAATGATTTGTTATGAAATACAATGGGATCAATCCTTATAAAAAGGAGATCATGAAAACCCTAATAAAACCCTAATAGGAAAAACCCTAATAGAAGTCCTAATAGGAAAACATTTAATAATTAATATAATTATTAAATGTCACTTTATGCAAACTAACATGAAATCTTAAGGGAATAAATGCAACTTAATCAACATAATTAAGTTAAAACCTTTACTCTAAAACCCCCCTTTAAGATGAGCAACAATGCAGCTACAAAGAAATGCAAGAAAGCAAAGGTAACTACAATGTAAGAAGGAAAACATGGGTCTCGACAACTAGGCCAGATTAGGTATCCAAATACAACCAAATCTTTGTAAAGAGGAGAAATAGAGAAAACCTCATGGAAAAAATCTCTACTCCAAAAATAGATGCAGAAGAAGCTGCAAACAACTGTCGAAAGATGACTGCTATGGTGCTGAAGAACCTCCACTGAAGATAAGATGATCAGGATCAAGAAGACAACAATCTGCATGAGTGGCCCATACGACACTACTTGAATTAGATGGAAAAAAAAGGCAAACACCTGGAATGAAGATACATATGGAACAAGTACCAATAGTCTGAAGACAACAATCTACATGAGTGCCCCAAATGGCACTACTCGAATTAGATGGAAAAAAAGGCAAACACCTAGAACGAAGATATAGATGGAACAAGAAACAATAGTCTGAAACACTGATCAACTGAGAATGGAAGATTCCTTCCAAGGTGAAACCAAGGAAGAATTAGCCCGAGCAATATAATAACCCCCCATAATGTTGAATTGGGAGAGCCTAATAGATCCACTAAAATGATGTTAAACACCCTGTAGTGCATGAAGAAGATGATACAACATCTAAAAGTGTGCAAGAAAGCACTTGCAACTGAAAAAGTGGTGTGCAAAACAAAGAACACATGCATGAGGCTAGAATCATGTGGATTCACTGTCATCGTGGAGAGACATTCACCAGACAAAGATGTGATGGCAAAACAAAGGCAAAATACACAACCCCTCAAGGCACTTTATAATAATAGTGCGAGTAAAAAATATGGCACAACCTCATGTGCAAAATCTCCAAAACAAACATGTACAATAGTGTGGCACTTTATCTTAGTGTGTTTACATAAAATAAATTGCTTACAAATGATGCTCAAAATGCTCGAAAAGGACAAAGCTGGAAATACATGAAGAATAGCCAAAAAATTGACTATAGAATGCACCAACAGAAAAAAAAAGAGATGAGACTCACACCACTGGAAAGATGAGAAAACTAACTTTCCAACGATATCTTGTTTGCCAAAAAATGATATTGTATGCCCAAGTTATGACCTCTGGAAAAAAAATAGCTCCAAAGGGGAAAAAAGCCAGCATTGGAATAAATTTGACGGTCATACGACAGTCGCAGCGAAAATGCGGGCCTAAATTTGATGGCCAAATGGCCGTCACCATAAAAGTGTGATAGGGCTTATTACATAAAAATTTGTTTTTTATATAGAAAAAAACAAAATAAAAAAACTGTACAATAATTTTCTTATAAAAAAATTTGGGTGGGGGAGGCACGTGGGCCCACCCCACTACATCCCATGCGGGTACACTGCATAGGTCTGCACAAGTACAATGCGTAGGTCTGCGCAATTAGGCCTGGGCAAGCCTTTAAAAAGCCCTTTTTTTTTATTTGATTTTTTTAACAAAAAAAATCAATATAATAATATATATTTTTTTCAAAAACAATTTCTGATTAAAATGAAAAATAATTTTATTTTTTTTTAACCAGGGATTTCTTTTCTGAATCGTGCATAGATGGATGGCCGTATGGCCGTACACACAAAAAAAATTTGCTCCAAAAATCAACTTTGTCCAAAATGGACAAATGAACAATCGATTTAGGGGTTTTGGACCGCTACGGACGCAATGGCAATGGCCGTTTGAGCTGAAAATGCTTCAAAATTATAGGTATGCCCTAGATCAGAAAAATAAACCCCAAACCCTTGAAGCTCCAAAAATCTTTAAAACAAGAACAGGAAGCAGTAGGTCTAGATATGTGATACCATGTAGGAGTTGAGAAAATACAACTTCATAAGAGCTTTGATATCATGTAGGAGTTGAGAAAATACAACTTCACAAACCTCGAAGATCACCTGCATACAAATAACCTGTCACAAAAGAAGAGATGGAGACAAACAAGCAAGGGTTCTCTAAAAACTGAAATTGTATATATCAGAGAGAATGAGAGAATGATTTGATATGAAATACAATGGGATCAATCCTTATAAAAAGGAGATCATGCAAACCCTAATAAAACCCTAATAGGAAAAACCCTAATATAAGCCCTAATAGGAAAAAAATTAATAATTAATATAATTATTAAATGTCACTTTATGCAAACTAACATGAAATCTTAAGAAGGGAATAAAGGTAGCTTAATCAACATAATTAAGTTAAAACCTTTACTCTAACACCCACTCCTTCATAGACACAACTTGACAATATGATCAAAAGAAACAGAGGAGCTAGGGAGCCTAGATGTTGACATCGTGCCCTTGCTAGCAAGTTACATGAAGAAGAAAATAATGAAAAACATAATCCATGCTTGATAGAATAAATGCACGATGATCCTCCTCCCCCACCATCATAGCCCGATCCTATACATCAACCACCACCAGCGTTACATGCTTCAACTTACATCATCATTGTTCCTCCTATTGTCATTAATTTGGATGACGATGGGGAGGATATTACTAAAATAGATGAAGAGGTATATAACAATTTGAATACATTTTTTTCCTCTTCCATGAGCTTGCATGACAATTCCCCTAGGATGACCATTCATCTTGATGCTAATTCTACAATTACTATTGTCCCTCTAGCCAGCCACCCACCTGCACTTTATGCTGAACAAGACTGGGAGGTGGATGAATTGTTAGATAGATGACTTGCATTTTCCTTACTAGTCTCTTTATTTTTCTTTTGCATGTACCGTGTTCCCCTGTATTGTTATATTTAATGTTCTCTATTTGTGTCATTCCTTTATTCATACCTTCATTCTTCTATACATTGTGACATTTTCTTTCGATTTTTTTTGGCTTTTGTCATCCTTTAGGGAATAATGCAAGGTATTGAGACAACAATGTCCCTTTCATGTTGACCCAAAAGGCCCCTTTTCTTTTTTCTTTTTCTTTCGCCTTCCTTTTGGGGATGATGCAAGGCATTGAGACAACAATGTCCCTTTCATGTTGACCCAAAAGGCCCCTTTTCTTTTTTTTAATTTTTCGTTCACCTTTCTTTTGGGGATGATGCAAGGCATTGAGAACAAAATGTCCTCTTAATATTGACCCAAAAGGATCTTTTCTCTTTGTCCTTTTCTTTTGGCTTTTTTTGTCCTTTTGGGGATGATGCAAGGCATTGAGACCGAAATTTCCCTTTAATGTTGACCCAAAAGGATCTTTTCTCTTTGTCCTTTTATTTTGGATTTTTTTGTCCTTTTGGGGATGATGCAAAGTGTCGAGACACTTAATGTCTCTTCCATGTTGACCCAAAACGACTCTTTCTTTTTGATTTCGTTCTCTTTATGTCATTCTTCCAGTGTTATGTATTTGGGGGGATGATGACAGTTCCAAGCTCTCAAAACAAACATTGCAACAATGAACATAATGACCCCAAATTCATAGATCCCTTATGTGTTTTTTGTTTTTCATTTTGGGGGCAACCCCCTTTCTCTTCTTTTTTTTTTCTCTTTCACATGACACAACCTTACTCGTAAACATATTACTTGGAATATGGATTTCCAAGTCAGCTCTCATGTCCTCTTTCTTTTTGCACTTTTTCATTTTTCTACTTTAAAGTAATTGCTCACAGAATAGTGTGCAACAATTCCTTTAAAGTAGGGGCATACATTGGCATTATTTCTTTTTGCATTTTTCTCTTTTCTTGGTACTTAGTGAGGTCTTATTATTTGATACAATGTGTTTTTCACTTTGTGGATGACATTGGGTGTAATGTCCTTCATGAAAGTGATATCTTAGCATATTGCATTCCTCTTAGTGGCCTGATGCGACACACTGCATCCCTTAAGTTGTGATTTTTCATTTCTTTGATTGGTCATCTCTTGGAGAAATTGGACACAATGTTCCTTGAGTAAAATACCTTGCATGAACTTTTAAGCAAGACTCCTTTGAAAATTCTTTTCATTTTACATTTTGTATTTTGCATTTTGCATATATGGCCACCTTACATAACATAACTTGCATGCCTATGGTGCCATCTTGCACTTGTCATGAGATCCAAGCATTCAAAACTTTGCTTGTCTCATGAAGCTCAAACCCTTATCTTTTGTGGTGCCTTATCAAATTCATCAGGAGGCATAAACTTGGTATGGTTAAGTGGGAAGCCCAATCAGCAGCATGAATTTCCCCATAGCCACTTACGTGTGTGTGAGTGCATACCAGCCATGAGTATATACTTCTCACCTTTTTGGCCTTCTCACCTGACGGACAACCTGAAGTTTCATCACCTCAAAGTGAGTACACATCATTTCAGACAAACAACCTAGATCTAATCCACAACTAGCTAGACAAATGGTCGAAGCTTGATTTGAAATTCACTCTCTTTTCATTCCTTCACATCACTTTTCTTGCATGATCTTCTGTGTTGATGTTCGGTTTTCCATGTGATCTTGATCCTAGGGGCTTGATCATCACTCTTGGTTATTGTTGTCTCGTCTTACCAACATGGGTACATATGGATCCCTCTTGATATACATGTCTTGGCTACTTTAGTGCAATTTTCATGCAAGTTAATCCTCTCACTAAAGTGGGGGATAAATGTAATGTAGAAAAATGTATCCTTTTTCATGCTCATTTAGGCCTTTTCCTATGAATTTTGGCTTGATTTTTCCTAGATTTAATGTTGTTGTAGACATGTAAAATAGACATCATACATCTCGCTCTATCTAACATCGAATTCTCCTATTAATCATTCAAAACAATTTATTGATTAATTCCCTAAGGTTCATCATGCTTAATTAAATAAATCAAAATTATTTCATTAAGTTCTTAAGTTCTTTTCATTTGATTCAATAAATCAAACTGATTAAAATCAAATATCAAAACCCTAAAATCCTCCAAGTTAATTAATATGAATTAATTAACTTATAATCATAATCACCCATTATCTATCTTTTGACTCAGCTTAAGTCAAATCTAAACTCTCAACTAACCCACCCACTTGCACCAATAAATCATTTCTTTGATTTATTAATTCTTCCAATTACTTTCAAAAAGGCATCAAGATGGAATATTCTATCAATTTGAATCTTCCCCCCAAAGGACTTGTCCCTTCCAAAAAAGAATTAAATACTCTTACACATCTCTTGCACAAGTCAAACTTGCCATTTAATGCACCTTTCACCCCCCCTAAACATGTCATTTCATCCAAAATTCAAATTTGAAATTGGCACATTGGCCAAGACTTGCACATTCCTCATCCTCTCAAATCTTGACAAGTATCATCTTGTCATTGGATTTTGAATGATCCCAAATTCATTCAAAATATCTCAATGTCCTAACCTTGAATCTATAAAATGCAAAGCATTTCTCCAAAACAGAAAAAACAACACTTTTCCATGCAAAGTTACTATCTATGTGAGAACTAATTTTTCTCATCACAACATTTTATCATCTTGGCAATCTTTCTTATCAAGGGGTGGGAAAGGGCTTTCTTTCCACATTTCAAGAGCCACCACTCCCACTATGGAATAGGTTTACTTCATATTTTATGTGCTTTGATCATTCTTGTCATTTGTTTGCATTTTGAATCATGATGTATTATTTCATAGAGATATTAGATGTTTGCTTGGTTTTGCAATACTAATCAACTATTTGCATATTTTGATGTCCACAGTTGTAATGTGGCCAACACATTCACATTAGGAATTGAACGCTTTTAAATCAATAAAAAACTAATGATGTCTTACAAAGGTGTTGTGAAGTGTTGTAACATATTTTCCCCACTTTTTTTTACCCTTTCATCATAATTCACCTTGTAACTAAGGAAAAAGTTAGGTTAGCATGAAAACAAATACATAATCAAAACCCTCGCTAAACAATGAAATAAAAAGGAGGAAATATGCATAAACAAAGGAAGCTTTCACCAAATAGTCTTCATGCCCTCCATGATTGACCTGCATAGCCCTTCTCCATTTGCTACAATTTGATGTTGGTCCTTAGATTTTGATGAGCAACTATTAGCCTATACAAAAGCCCTAAGAAAATATTGAAGGATTTTATTATTCAACACTAGCAACTAGCAAGTATGAAGAAAATCTAAAGCCTAAAGCCTAAAGCCTATAGCCTAAAATCATGAAGACAAGAGATCCAACCATGGAGTGACAAAATGAGGTTGACATTGCTTTTTTATAGAAAAGTCAATTTTGGATGAATGACTAGGATTGGTAATTGAGAAATGCCCTAAGATCAATGGTTGAAATTAAATGTGACAACCAAAAATTAGGGTTAGGGAAACATTAGGGTAAAATTTGAAATGAAGGGTTGAGATTTGATTTAAAAAAAATCAAATCAATAGTCAAGAATGCATGTGACAAGGAGATAATGGTCACAGAAAAAGAGGCAAGTGGGGAATCGAAATAGAAATTTAAAATTAATTCCCTCAAGAGGTTGAGTTGACCTTTTGAATTAAAAATTAATTTAATTCAAAAGTGGTGGGGCCATGTGATAGTAAATACTTATTTTAAATTATTTACTTGGTGGGAAATTAGAAAGTGGGCAATTTTAAATAAATAAGTTTATTTAAAATTAGAAAAAGACAAGGTGGATAATAATTAAATAAATTATAGGAATTTATTTAATTATAAGAAGACATGGGGAATTAATGACATATTTAAATAAATAAATAAAATTTATTTAAATAGTTAGGAGGAAATAGTAGACAATAATAATTTAATAAATTTAGGAATTTATTTAATTATGGAGAGACATAAGAAATTAGCGACATATTTAAATAAAATAAATGTAATTTATTTATTTAAGTAGCCAGGAGGAATAAAATATGTCAATTAATTAAATAATTGAGAATGATTTAATTAATTGTTGAATTTGGACTATAGGTCATAATTAAATATTTTAATTATGTTGAGCAGAAATATGGAGAAAATAAAGTTTGCAGGCCTAGGTAAATTTTATGTGTCTACACACCTAAAAAACCTATTTTTATCACTTACAAAGTCCTAATTCAAAGTGTTTTAAAGAGTTGTAGAAAACTCTCACACTTTCCTAGGCTTGTCATCAATAAATTGACCCTTTCTTATGATAAAATGACCCCTTAATGCTTTTATAGGTCCTACTTAAGTGTGTTTCGAAAGGAAATCCTATTGAACAACATTAATTAAATTTTAATTCTCGACATCCACTTAACATTTTTGAGGTGGACTAAGTCATCATGGGTGACTTAGTCCCATGTTGCATAAAAATAAAATCTAATCCAAAATTATGGTGGGATATTTTCTTCTAAACCCTAAGGTTGGCCTATGATGTGTTATTTTAGGAAAATTAGAGCACCACATGTATAAATAAAGGGTTTTCACTCATTTTCACCCACCCATCTTCATAAGAAATTAATCAATCCATCTTTTCAACCAAGCATCAAACATTCAAGAACTCTAAGCACTTCAAGCATCATCCATTGGAGTTGAATACTTTCATATCTTCAAACTTCTTCAACAAGGGTTTGGTGAGTTGTTGCACTTGCTTGTTGTTCAATCATCTCTTCATTTTCATATCATTTCATTATCTAGGGTTTGATTACCAAAATGGGGTTTGACTAAGGCAAACCACTATTCTCTAACCCTAACCCCTTCCCCCTCTTTGCATGTGTGTTTTGTAGAATTTTTATGTAGATTAGTCAAAGGGTAAGGTTCTAAAAGGTGTCATATTTCCATCCCCATCATTCCAAGTCAAAAAACCCTAAAATGAGATTGAAGACAACTTGTAGGTCAACATTTGAAGATTCAGATCTGGATCTTTGTCAAAAATAGAATTACATGTTGATAGTTACAGATTCTAATCTTGAGATTCTCGAAAGCTACAGGTGGACTATGTCACCATAATTGGTGGATTAGTTCCAATTACAAGCCTAAAAAGTGATCTCTACAGATCTGGACACCCATTTCCCCAAACCTTGTTCTGATAAAGTTTCCATGAAGTAGGACAAAGTCTCCCAGCTTGGCCTAAGTGTCCCAGTGGCCTTCAACAACAAATTCTTGAAGATTATAGAGCTCCTCTCCATCAACCTTCAGTTTCCAGGTGAATCATTTATGTCCTATTAAGTTTTGTTATAGTTTTCTTGCATTTTTGGTTAGTTTCAATAATCTTTTCAATACATTTGCATTACATTAGTTTTTATTCAAAAATATAGTTCATTTCATTAGTTCTAGCATCATATACCTTCCACATCACAACAAAACCATCACACATTAACCCCTAATCTTGAATGAACCCCGTAGGTTTTGGGTGTGAAATACATCTCTCCTAAGTGAAAACTCTAGAAGTCCAAGGGAATCCCTCTATCCCTCAAAATATAAGTTTTAGCTAAAAATAGAGAGGTCTCTAATTCTATAGTACAAGTAAAATGTTTTACTTCATTTTTTAAAATTTTAGGGTTTGAGTTTTCTAGAAATGGTAGTTAAAATCATACAAGAATTGGAGGAGAGATGAATGAGTGTTGCGAGGGTTTCTTGTGTTTGTGATCATCCTTGGACCCTCTTGCATCATATCACACCATAGGTGTAGGATTTTTCATTTACTGTGTGTACGTACACATTTATTACACACCTATTGGTTTTATTATTCCTTCAACTGGCTCTAACCCAATAGTTCTTGTTGGTGATGGCAGTTTGATGTCTTTGCACAATGGCTCCCCCTCCAAAAAAATGAACCTAGAAATTTGTTTGAAAAGTGTTTCACGAGGTAAGTATTTTGACTCCCAAGCTGATGTGGTTTTATGCTTACCTAATTTTGACTCTACATGTCAATGGCTTGAGTAGCATAATCTTATTGGTTATTTTTTTGGGTGGAATCCCCTTGAAATTATTCTTAAAGATTGGGTCCACAAGGCTTGGGTCCCTCATGGGGTCTGCCTTGACATGGTCCAAAATTTAACCAGGGTTTTTTTTTCCACTTTGTGGACATTAGTCATGTTCAAGAAATTGTGAATCATGGTACCTATTATGTTTGGTCATATTTGTTGGTTTTTCAGTCGTGGACCTAGGACTTTGTTGTCTTAGATGACACCAAGTTATGTGTCCTAGTTTAGATTGAGTTTTCGGGTTTGTCTTTTCCTTTTCCTTGTGTTCGTTTTTTGAACCATATTGCATCCTCTTTGGGGAAGGTCATTTGTTTTGAGCCAAAATTGTTCTTTCAGGATCAACCCCATAAATGGGTTCGTGTCATAGTGGACCTTTCATAAGATTTGAAGAAGTCCATTGATATTAAAATTGGAGCTCTCCAACATACCCAGAAATTCACTCATTTCAATCTATTGAGCACAAGATTAAGGACTACCATTTGGTAGTCCCTCGTACTCCTTCGTCATTGTGAGATTCTAAAAAGCCCCATCAGGTGGATACTTCTGTTGCCAAATATGAGGAGAAATGGACAATAGTTACGAACCATAAAAATAAGTCCAATGGTTGTGGGATAGCCCTAAAATTCCTAGAGCCAGCGAAATATGTTTCAAAATCTTTGGCAAAGGGGAAAGAGGCCCAAGTTGGGTCTATAAATACTTTTGTGCGACCAAGGCCTAAGGCAATGCTTCAACCTATGGCCATCATGATAGTAGAACCGACTGAATCTCCTCCAATGTCAGGAGATCAAAGGTGGCCTTGCAGCTCTTCTCCAACTTTGGAAGAAGGAGAATATGTGTAGGAGAAGCAAAGGTTTTCTTCTCCAAACATAAAAATTGGTTAAGTTCCTCCAGATTTTTTATAGAATCACTTCTCTACTTTGGTTGAGGAGCTAGACTCTAACGATATGGAGGAGTTTCACTCATGAATTTCCTCTCATGGAATTTTTGAGGTCTGCCAGACCTCTCTAGGAAGTATTCCATTAGGAATAATATATAGAAGTATGCTTGTATTGAAGTTCTTTATCTCCAAGAAGTGAAAATTAATGGTATTTTTCTCGCGTCGGCTTGTCAATCTATTTGGCCAGCTAATAAAATATTTTGTACTAACCATGAAGCTAGATGAGGTGGATTTTTCAACCTTTTTTCCCCATAGTGGCATGATTTTGTGGTTTCTCATGGGTATGATCCCACACATCGACTCATATAGATTCTCTTGAACATTGATAATCACTCTTTTGAGGTTATTAATGTCTATGCTTCGAATGATTTCATGGAAATATCTCAACTCTGGTGCTAGATTGCTGATTCATTTCTAGTTGCTACTTGGCTTTTTTGTGGGGATTTCAATATGGTTGAGATGGTGTATGATAAAGATGGTACTCTACCATTTATATGGGCAACTAACGAATGGGAGGCATGGTTTTACATGTGCAATAAATTAGGGTTGTTTGATCCCAATATTGGTTGTGGCCATTCTCATTCTCTCTAGAACACTGGGTGTAGTTATCGAGCTGGTTCTGATAGGATATTTAAGTGCCTCAATTGTCCCATGATATTGGCTCAATATTTTTTCTCTTTTGATATCTCTTCACTTTCGATTAAGTCATTAGTGGATGTGACACTATCAGATCATTTCACCATCTCTTTTCACATTGAATGGGAGATAAGACAACCTTGTTCCTACAAGAGCCCATTATTTTTGAAAACATCTTTTCTATGTAATCAACACACGCTAGCCCATATTCATATGGTTTGGAATATGAAGTGTAGGACACTGCATAATATAGGTTGGCTTACTTGGTAAAATGATGCTATCACTCACATAATGAGATTTGTGTGCATTTATGGGTTCTAGTTGGCCATTTTGTTTTGTTGATCTTATGATGTGAACATGGGTGACCTTTATTTAGCTACCGAGGCTCTAGCAGCTAGCCCTTTCTCCCCATCATTGTAGGTTCGAGTGGCAGAATTAAGGGACAAAAATAAAGTTGTAGATAATTATGCTGCCATAGGTACGCAAATCAAAATTAGATTGCACTAGTTAAAAATTGGTGATCATGCCTCCAAATGTTTTTTGCTAGCCCTTCATGCTAGGCACTCATATCATTGAATTAAAAAAATAAAAGAAGGCTCTGAATTGCTTTATGAGCTACTTAATATTCTCTAGTCCTTTGTTAGGCATTATGAACAAGTTTTCACTGCTCAGGTGTATACATTAGAGTGACAAAAAGCTCTTTAGGATTTTTTTTTTGTTGTGCCAAATAGACTATCTTCAGCCCAAAAATCCTTTTGTGAGAAATTTCTCACTATTGAAGACTTGAAGGAGGCTACTCACACCATGACAGATGATAAGGCCTCAGACGTTGATGGCTTCCTGTGTGAATTTTACAAAGCCCTTTGGGACTATGTTGGACATGATTTACATAAAGTCTATCTTGAGGCCTTTCATTCTAAATCCCTTGGTAACATAATTAATAAAGGGAATATTAAATTCATACCTAAACCTAGAGATCCCAAGGATATCTACAACTGGTGACCTATCATGCTCCTCAATGTTTCATACAAAATTATTGTAAAAGCCTTGGCTTCCAAAATCCACCATCTTCTGTCTCAAATTGTGCACCTAGAGAAAACTAGTTTTATTAAATCCAGATTTATCCTAGATAACATTATTGTCATTAGGGAAGGTATGGAATGAGCTAGGTGCTCTAACCGAAAAGTCATTTTTCTCAAAAAAGACTTTGATAAAGCCTATAGTCGCATTGAGTAGCCTTTCATTCTTGCCATGTTGAATGCCTTGGGGTTTGGGCCTAACTTCATTCAAGATGTCCAAATGCTTTTCTCATACAACTCTGCTTTTTGCTGAAGGGTTTGGTTATCTGCTTTCTAATGTGGTTTCCTAGCAACTTGTTAGAGGCATTTCTTTTCCCAACTCATAGGTTCAACTTCTTAATGGTCATTTTTTCAATGTCTCATCCCTCACCCTTTTGGAGGACAAACATAACATTGAGGAGGCTCTTGAATTCCTTGAATTTTTTTTCCTTGCTTTTGGCTCTTCCATTCAATGGCATAAAAAATTATGCTATAGGAAGTCTATTCTACCCACTTCCCATTGGTTTCAATAGTACAACTAGAAGTGGATTGGGCCAAGGGAAATCTTTCAGTTTATGGGCATTCCATTTTCCTTCCAAGATTCCATAGCTAGGTCATGGTGAGATGTTCTCTCTAGAATTGAGAAAAAGGTTTCCTAAGAGATTACCAAACCTCTCTCTCTAGCTAGGAAATTTTAGGTGTGTTTTTAAGATCTTGGCTACTACACATGTTTATTATTCTTCTTGTTTGGATCCTTCGAAATTTGCCTATGCCAAGCTTGAGAAGCTTTCTTTGGGCCTCTTTTGAGACCCATAGAGGGTTTCACCATGTAGCCTAGGATTTTTCTTTCCTTCCTATAGATTATGGAAAGCTTGGCCTACTCTCCACTCAACGACAAGGGACTGCCTTGTGTGTGAAATGGATAATTAGAGCTCTTACTGGAATGAAGCCTAGAAAATTCTCCTCAGGCATTGCTTTCTATTTGGCTTTCTTATTCACAGGCTTGCTTGGAAGGGGATTGAATTTCAAACCCTTCTATTTATGAAGGAACCAATCTAGATTGTGGGAGCTTTCATGGCCAAAATAATTTGGAGAGCTCAGGAAGTGGTTAAGCCTTGACCCCACTAGACCAGTTCTCATTTCTGTGATGGGCTTTCGCTAAATCAGCATAATGTGTTGTTGTTTCTTATTTTTGCTAGTAATGATCAGTTGTTGGCCAAATCATCTTGGCTTAAGACTTTAAGATTTCACAAGAAAGGTATCCAGACCTTGCAAAATGTGTTTCACAAACCCACAATGTGCATTATGTCATGGAAGGATTTTCATGCTCTTTACAATCTTCAAAACCAAGATAATGATACTTATGATGGTTTGCTGAATGCTATTCCTATAGATATGCTTCATAAGGTGGGAATTTGTGGTACCAAACCCTAGTGAAAGGATTGTAAGTGGTACCCAAACACCCCTTTCAAAAATTACAAGCCTAGGCGTGGCTATATGTGGCTTTTTCCACACTTTCCTATGATTGAAAGTCTCAACAAGAGGTGGAACCTTTAGTATTCTATGTCTATTTGGCAAAAAGATTCTCTGCCACTTGGTCTGCAAGTGTTGAGCTTAATCTCACTCACTTTCCTTGGTTTATTCTTTTCCAAGGCTTACTAGTGGGGTGTCGACTTGTTCACTTGCGGGTCCAAGACCCTCAGTGCTCATTTTGTGGGCAATTTTATTATCTTAAGAATCTCTTTTGAGTTTGTACTAGAGCCCAATAGTTCTAGAATTGGATTCATGACTTCTTTAAGCCTTTTCGATTGGAGTTATTTTCTTGGCATATGGTTATGTTGGGTGATTTGCCTAAGATTTCCGCTAAGTACACCCAAATTTGGCACACTTTCAAGGTGGAAATCCTCTTCAATATCTGGAAAGATAGAAATTCTTGCATATTTTCTCATAGCCAAATGGATAAAAAAAATTCTTTGTATTCTAAATCTATTATTTTCTCTAATGTTCTTTTGTAGATTCAAGTTCAAGGGAATAAAGTTGCACTTGAGGTGTCTCACCTTTAGGTGCTTCTGGACCATTGGGGTAGTGCCCTCTTCACCAATCTCCTAGGTGATCCCACAATACTGGTTTATAATTTTTGGTCAAATTGGACATTGAACTGATTTTTTCTGACTAAATCTTCACTTTCGAACACCTAGAGCGACTAAACCATGAGGAATTTGGAAATGATGCAAAATAGTGATTTGTGAAATTTTGTCTATAGATTCTAAATATGTTTTTTTCAAAAAAATTGAAATAACATTGCACTTATTTTTCCATCTCCTTCAAAAACTAGTTTTTTAAGTAAACACCATTTTTTAGGAGTGACACTCACCGTATAACACAATTTTTTTTCCATGAAGGATAAAATTATAATTTTTTCAAATTTAGATTTCTAACTATGATATCTAGTGCTTCCAACTAGTTTCATAGTGTTTTATTGAATATTTCTTCCTTAATCAGGTTTTGAAGTCAAACCAATAATAATTCAGACATAGGCATACTGTATAACACATAATTTTTTTTGTATGTATCAAAATTATTTTCCTTTTTTTTGGATCAAGGACTTCAATATGTCGTGCCCTCATATTTTTCAAATTATTTTTTGATAATCTTCTATTTTTCCACATGTATAGAATAAAGAGCTTGATTTTTGGTGAAAAACCTACATTCACAAGAAATAAAAAATAAATATAATAATTAATTAGATTTATTTAAAATTATACTTTTTGGGAAACTTATAATAAGGACTACATAATTACAAAAAATAAAATTTAAATGAATTCATTTAATCCCCAAAAGGTAAATCAAAAGTGGTTTTTTATCAGCATTTTGATAGGTATAAAGGAGACTTCATTATAGGTATGGCTTAAGAATAGAAGGGTTCTATCCAAGGGGTTTTGATCTAAGGTGATTTGATCAAACCCTCTTCAATTGGAATCCTTAAAATGGAACTTTTAAAGGATTAAATCATTATATTTTCTAAAAGTATGAGATTTTAGAAAAAAATAGAATCTCCTAGAAATTGTAAAACAACATTGTGGGATCACCCTCGTCCCATGGTCGATCGACTTCTTGGGGTTAGAAGTGGAGTGGTTCTACTTGCCCCCACTCTAGGTTCCTCCTTGATGTGGCTCTCATCCTCCTTGGCGGTCATGTTCTCCTTCTCCATAGGTTGACCTGGGGTGGCCCTCTGGAGGGGTGAGGGGGAGCAGCGGTGGTGCTTCTAGATGGCCCTCTGATAATGCTCCTAGTAGTGGCTCTTGTTGGACGGACAATGGTAAAAAAATTCCACATCTGCAACTTGCAATCTTGCCTTGGCATGAGGAAAAGGAAGAAGATAAAGAAAAAGAAGATGATGATGGATGGGGTCCTCCTAATGTCACTCTAAACCTTGTTGATGTATGGGGGAAAAAAAGGATGACAAAGACCCTCCTGGCTCTGTGGGCACTGCTTTAGCCACATAATGGCCTTTTTTATTTATATTTTTGTAATTATGGTTTATTGGGCTAGCCCATGTGACTCTTCGAGTGTGCCTTCTTACCACCCACCCTTTTTCCCCTTTTTTTTGTGAATATGAATCTTTATCTTTATTAATAATACAAATAGCTACCTATTCATAAAAAAAAAATTTATGGTTTAAATTATTATTTTATAATATTTAAATCTTATTAAATATTATATAATAATGTATACCTAAGTATTATTTATTATATACTTAAATTATATTTAAATTAAGAGTCAATAATATGTTTCGTTTAAGTTTTATTAATTATTACATACTAATCTATAAATTTATTTACTATAATTTTGTAATTACAAAAATAAGTTTTAATATTATTTTAAATTAAATCTATAAATAATTATAGATATCATATAAACTCTTTAAGGTTATATTTTTATATTCATAATACTTTTTATTTGTCAAATAATTAAGTCACACTTATTATTTTATGTATAAATTATATTATTATTATTATATATACTATTCTATAATTAAATTTATCAATCAAAAATCTATTTTTTTTATAATTAATTTATTTTTCTATAGTAGAAATTAAGTTAACATACAAATATAATACAATATATATTTAATATACAATCTATATCTTATACAATACAAATTAAATCACATATAATATAATTATATTTTTTATTATATGCAATATTATATATAAAAATTATACTATTATTATTATATATGATAGTTAATTATAATATATTACAAATTAAATTAACATACAAATATAGATCTATTTTAAATTTCATATATAATATATATCTTATTTAATACAAATTACATCAAATATAATATAATTATATTTTTTATTATATATTATATTATAGTTACTAATTATTATTATTGTATATTATATTCTATATTATCTTGTGATATATTATATTATTTATAAATTATATATTATATTATACAATATTGAAATAAAATAATAAATATTAATATATAGTATTAAAATATTATTTATTATATTTATATTTATATTATAAATTATATCATATAATATATAGACAATATTATATAATATATAATATATTATTTATTATTTGCAATTTATTTAGTATAGTATATGGTGTAATATTATATAATATAATATTTATAATATAATTATAATTTTTTTTTATACAATAGGGATATCTTGGGTCCCTGGGACGAGCTGGTATAATCAACTTAAGTCTTATTAAATATTATAATAATTTATACATCAATTAAGTTTTATTTATTACATACTTAGGTTATTTAAATTGGTAATCAATAATATTTTTTATATAAATTCTACTTTAAATTAAATAATAATTAATAAATTGATTTACCATTATTCTGTAATTATAGAAAAAATCTTTATTTTATTTAAAATTAATTTTGTAAATAATTATAGTTATCATATAAACAATTTAATAACTATATTTGTATATTCATAGCAATTTTTGTTTGGTTGTCTACATCTCTATATTGAACATGAAATATTTTTGTGTCAAATTAGGTTTTATTTTAATACATGTTATGCATTGATTGTTTCTATTTATATGTATTCAATCTCTATCTCCCTCTCTATCTCTATCCCCTCTCTCTCTTTGTCTTTATCTGTTTCACTGCTTTTATCTCTTTATTTCTTTATCTCCCTTTTCCTCTCTCATTCAATCTTCATCTCTATCTCTATTTTCCTCTCTCCCCTATCTCTAAGTATGCATCTCTCTCTTTATACATCCATATCTCTGCATCTCCCTCTTCTTAGACCTTCTTTCCTCTGTATTCATGTCTATCTCTATCTATCCATATTTCTTCTTCCATCTCTCCTATTTCTATCTTGTTATCTCTCCATCTTTATCTACCCCTATATCTCCCCCCTCTCTATCTATATCACTTCACATCTACATCTTTATCTTTCTATCTCCCCCTCTCTCTTCCTCTCTATTTATTTATCCCTTCCACCTCTCGGCTCCTATAACTCTTTTTCTCTACCTCTCTATATATTACTTCCCATCTATATGTTTATCTTTATATTCCTCTCTCTATATTTATCTCTTCCATCTATATCTATCCCTCTCTTTATCTCTCCATCTCCATCTCCATCTCTCACTCAATCACTCTTTCCCCCTCTCTTTCTTTCTATATCTCCCTCTCTCCCTATTGCAAACAAAACATGAATCTATTGGTAATGGACCCTGATTATCTTCCTGACTTAGATTTTTTGTTTCAGTGTGTTTGAATCCCTATAAGTGGAAGCATAGTTGACATGAAGTTATCATTTCTCCATTGAAATCTTTGTTGGACAAACAACATCATTTGATAAATGACCTATCAATTGACCTCATATACTTCACAAATGAATATAAAAAATAAATAGAACAGATTTTCCCTAATCCTAATTCAACTTCCCACCTATTGGACACACCCATTGCACACCAACGTCCAATTGCTAGTTTATATTCAACCGACATATACCTTTCAGCACCTCTTAAATGCGAAACCACGTCCCTTTATCAGTGTTTGCTAGGATTGACCGACTAAGTTGGGTTGTCTCAGCTTTAGTCATATTTTAACCGTGATGGTAAGGATTGAATTGGCTTGTTTGTTGTATTGATTATTAGACCGAAACACCGTCGATAATGACAAGATAGAGAACCATTTTGTTGGTTTCAACTTCTAGCGTTATAAATTATTTTTTTAGTTGTTTTTTTCCTCTTTATTGAATCAAAACCGATTACATATGTACGATGAAATAAGCAGCAACAAAAGCTCTAAAATAATAGATTAAATGTTAGAATAAATTAATGTTTGTTGATCGGTATAGATTATTTATTGATATTAATATAAAAACATTTCAATCGGTTTCATAAATAAATAGAAATGTGGAAATGTGAATTTTGATATATTGAATGCATATTTGTTTATAAACATGAATAGAAGTAGAAAAAAATCACCTAGCTTGAATTTTAACTTTTTGATCTATTTTGTAGTCATATCATTTTTGTATATTTCTCCATGTAATCTATGTCTTTATGTGTCTTTTTGTGTTAATTTTTCTTTTCATGTTATGAATAAATCTGTTGTTGTGGGTTTTGTAATGTTAGTTATGTAGTCCATGAGCTAGTATATGTTGTGTGAGGTTTTGTGATCTTATAAGGAAGTTGGAATTATGGGCAAAATGTAGGCATTGACATAAGCATTTAGAATATGAATGGACAGTTGTAAAATTTGGCATTGAAGATTGTATGAGGGAAGTTGTTTTTCTAAGTCTTTTGTTTTCTATATGGGCATAGTGTTAGTTTTGTAAGATACGACATTGTGCTGTACTAGAGTTGAGTGGGTTGTGTTTAAGCTAGAGTTACAAAGTGTTGAAGAAAAAAAGTAAGATATTATGGAGTGTGAAATTTAGGCTACAGTATGTATAATTCTTGAGTTGTGTGGATTGTTGTATTCAAGTACTATACTTGTGTGTTGTGAAAGTAAAATTCAAATTTTAAAGAAAGAAGAAAGTGGATATTTTGTGCCACCAAAAGTTGGCACTTTGTGTGTATATGGAATTTGTGATTTTTGAGCAAAGTTTAAGTTGCATTTTATTGATTTTTCATCAAGGTTACCATCTTGGATTTTTTTTGGTTATATAGTAGAAAGGACAATGTTGAATGTGTTAGTTGACGTTTTTCCACAATTGATTCGGTAAAGTCGATTAGAGGTATGACCATTTAAGACATAAAAAAATGAGTGTGATCCTATTGTTATGTGTATAGAAACATATGCAAACATTACTTTAAAAATATAGTTCTATCAAAATATTTGTTTAATTTAGGTCTCCCACATATCTTCCATTTTATTTTGAAGTGGTCCTCCATGCCCTTTTGATAGGTGCTTACATAGTGTGAAGTGCTAAGAAAAGTAAAGATGGTGGTTTTTAGTTCCCACACTATTTAGGGTCATAATTTAAAACTTGGTGGGACATGCCTAAGTCAAATGAGTTGCAATGATGTTCCAATAGTAATAGATATGCGAAGATGGGTGTGAGGATGATTTTTTTTTTGTATTTTCTTTCATCTTTCTTCAAATAGATGAAACTATGGAAATGAGTTAATGTTGTCCAAAACTGCGTATTTCTTTTAATTTTCATGATAAACTATTACATATTGGGTGAATGTGAAAAATAATATGTTCTAATTTTTCAAAATAAGGTGGACCATGATAAGAATGTTTATCATAGTTTTAATGTTTAAAATGATAAGTGGATAAAGGATTAAGTATCTGAAGGTGTGGCGATTTGTTATATGGTGTTTAAATGACACTTTTGTGTATTTGCTTAGTTTTTGATTTTTCATATGATAAGTGTAATCATTTTTAGTTTTTGGAAAAGAATTTTGAGTAGGCATTTTGAAGAGTGTGATGTAATTATAGTAGTGTAGTTGTTCATGGCTTTATGGAATGTTAAAGATTTTATTTTTTTGCAATATCTCTAATGAGTTGTGAAGTTCAAGTAACATTCATGAAGTGTGTTTCTATTATAAGACATTAGTTGAGTTGAGAATTTCTTATAAGAAGTCATCTATTTTTTTTGAATTTGCAATAATGCTCACTATAAGAGCTGAAGATATCAACTCGACACCCAAGAACACCCGCAAAAAAAATTATAAACCTTCCACAAGAGGATATGCAAGATAATGAGCTTTCTTGATATTAAGACCTCTCAAATGATACACTAACCCTCCTTATATAGGAAAGGGTGAGATACAAGATGCATTAAGATATTTCCATGTGTCTTAATCTAACAACATGTGACAACATATAAACCCTAACTAACTACCTAGGGAATGATGAACTGATTGAGATAAGTTCTAGAAAAGATAACTCATCTTCTAGAAGGAATCTTATCTCCTACAAACATGGAAAGGGTAGTTACCCCTTATTTATGATCTATTTAATAATTCAACCTAGGACTAAATTATTAAATGAAGACCTAAGTTCACTTATGTTAGTGTAATAAATAATTAATTACACTAACACCCTCCCATAAGTGCAACTTAGGGAGAAAATGAAAAATGCAATGATTATGCAGAGATGATGGGTCCTAGCTATATGATGGCCATTTTAGGTACCCATTTACAAATGAAGATGAAATTACAAATAATCTCCTGCGAGCAGAGAAAAGGGGAAAACCCAGTGGGAAGAAAACCCCTCTCCAAAAAGGAGATGAAATGCAGATAAGTGAGGAAGGAAGGAGGACTCACAAATACCCCAAAGAACACCATTTGTCACATGGATATAGTAAAATTAATAGCCCCCCTATAGGGATGAAATACAGAGACTATATAGGCCCCCTAGAATATGTGATCACTTGCAAGAATGGTAAGTGTCTGAAGATAAAACACGATCGATTGTCCACAAACAACTTGTCTCCCTTTCGGAAGAAACAAAACCAAGTGCAATTGAAGAGATGCTTCCCATTTTGGATAAGAATTCAAGGAAGGAAGGATGAATATGGATGTTGAAGATGTCTCTAAAAGTTGCTCATGTGTCTCCTTGCCTGATGAAGATGAAGATGTCACAATCAAATCAGGTACATGCCTAATCAATGAAGAAGGTGACAAACCATGACGATGTGGAAACTAATGTTGAACAAGATCCAAATACCATAATGGTTTGACAACAGGTGTGCTTTGGCTATCATCAAACATGAGAGATATCCCCTCAAATATGTCCTCCAAATCTAAAATGTGAGACTATACAAACAAGGATGTAATGTTTGATAGATAGGAATCCCAATCAAGAAGACAATGAGATACTGATTGTAATGAATCACTGGACATGCTCAATGACTCATCACCATGAGAATATTCCAGTTGCACAAGAATGATAAGAGCCTTAGTTAGTGACTCTGCACATGGAATCATTGAAGGTGAAGGTACATGAACTGTCTCTAATGGAGAAGTAGGATCATTTGAATAACCCTCTTCATCCTCATCTAAAGATTCAAAGTATTTTATATATTCAAACTCCAACATAGTATTTGCATCATAGGGTATCATGTCTAAAAGAGGAAGAGGCATGGGACAATCTTAAACAAGATCATCTGGGAATGGTTGAGTATCATGATCTCTATGCATCTCCCAAATCTTCCAAAGAGTGTGAGGGAAATCATAAAGATCAACACTTTGCAAAGTGGAAACATCAAGTAAATAGCTCCAAACTCTTTAAACAAGAACAGACATGCAGCAAGAAAGCTTTGATACCATGTAGTAGTTGTCAAAACCAACTTCAGACTCCAAGATCACCTGCATGCAAATGGATACCTGTCACAAGGAAGAGAATGGATGGAGAAAAAAAAAGTGTTTGAAGAAATATTCAACCACAGAGAAAGTATTGATTGATTGATAGATGGATAATTACAAAGAGAACATATGCCTGATTATATAGGCAAGTGCTAAACCTAAAATGCAAAGGATGTTGCCAAGTGTTCAAATCACACTTCATGTGACAACAAGAAACCCTAACAAACTACTTAGGGAATGATAACAAGATGGAGATAAGTTCTAGAAAAGACAACTCATCTTCTAGAAGGGAATCTTATCTCAACAACTTTATTAAATGATTAAATGCAACTTAGGACTAATATGATTAATTAAACCCTAAGTTAACTTATGCTAGTGTAATAATTAATTAATTACACTAACACCCCCCCCATAAGTGCAACTTAGGGAGACTAGATAAGCATGCACCTAAAACTAAGATGAATGCAAGAAAGCATGAATGGGTCCCGACAACAAGGCCTGATTAGGTACCCATGTACAAATGCAATAATGAGTGTAATTAATTAATTATTATACTTGCATAAGTTAACTTAGGTTTTAATTAATCATATTAGTCCTAAGTTGCATTTAATCATTTAATAAAGTTGTTGAGATAAGATTCCCTTCTAGAAGATGAGTTGTATTTTCTAGAACTTATCTCCATCTTGTTATCATTCCCTAGGTAGTTGGTAAGGTTTTCTTATTGTCACATGAAGTGTGATTTGAACACTTGGCAACATCCTTTGCATCTTAGGTTTAACACTTTCCTATATAATCAGGAATATGTACTCTTTGTAATCATCCATCCATCTATCAATCAATCAATACTTTCTTTGTGGTTGAATATTTCTTCAAACCCTTGTTTTTTTTCTCCATCCATTCTCTTCCTTGTGACAGGTATCCATTTTCATGTAGGTGATCTTGGAGTTTGAAGTTGGTTTTGACAACTTCTACAAATAGGAATCCCAATCAAGAAGACAATGAGATACTGATTGTAATGAATCACTGGACATGCTCAATGACTCATCACCATGAGAATATTCTAGTTGCACAAGAATGATAGGAGCCTTAGTCAGTGACTTTGCACATGGAATCATTGAAGGTGAAGGTACATGAACTATCTTTGATGGAGAAGTAGGATCATTTGAATAACCCTCTTCATCCTCATCTGAAGATTCAAAGTATTCTAGATATTCAAAAGCCAACATAGTATTTGCATCATAGGGTATCATGTCTGAAAGAGGAAGAGGCACGGGACAATATTAAACAAGATCATCTAGGAATGGCTAAGTATCATGATCTCTATGTACCTCCCAAATCTTCCAAAGAGTGTGAAATCATAAAGATCAACACTTTGCAAAGTGGAAACATCAATATGCATTGCAATGACTCCTAAGACATGATCCCTTTTGCAATTCCAATAAAATTTCTTACTGTCAATACTAGGAGGGCAAACAAGATTATACAAATGTGGAAATAGATGAAGCCATTAGAGATGTGTGATGATACCATTTTTCCATTGTGTATAGTTTCCCCATTTCAACGTGATCAAAGTGAGATGAAATGAAAAACCCATAATGAACTATGAATGGCCTCCAGGATTACAAAGAGAATATCCTTCAAATTCAAATAGAAACTCCCAAATAGGATATATATTGCAAATGAAGTTTTCCCAAACTGATAAAAACCTCTCCAAGACTTGGGATGTCCAAGTAATCAGTCAAAATGCCAAATGTGCAGAATACTAAATAAATAATACTTGGTGTTGAATTTGGAAAATGTGCATGAACAAAATGATAGAGCTCCTTAATAGCTTCCAAACACAATTGGAATCACCAAAATCGAAGAAACTGGCTAAAAGTTATGAGCTTGGAGGTCAAAATGGGAGATCTAACTTCAAATGGAAGTGATTTTACCTATAGCAAAATCTTGCAAAATGGCCTGCACCACTACAAAGTACGCAAAAGCATCTTTCTGATGATATATTGTTTGCAAATTTTTGACACAGTGGCATAAATTTATGGCAAAATGAAACAAATAGTTGTATTAGGCACTTTGAGGGTACCCCAGGCTAAATAGGCGCAAAAAAAATCACTAAATTGGCACAAAATTTTGGCTCCTGGTTCCTCCATATGACTGCAGGCTTTAAAAAATCCAAAAAGAAACCCACCGCCAGGAGGGTGGTGGGGGGGGATCTAAGGTAGCACTGCCAGTGGTGTCGCTGATGGCACCACCACTTGACCTGGTAGTTGGCGGTAGAGATATGACCGTGGGCTAAGGTTAGTGGGGGTGCCGATAGACTACCCAGCGGTGAAAGAATGTCAAGGAGTGGATGAAGGGGCTGGAGAAAAATTCAGTAGGGAAACCTTTGACCAGTGATAGGATGGAGAGGAGGGTGATGGCCAAGAAGTGAAGCAAATGGGCTAACAAGACTATTAGATATGATAGCCGGGGTGTGATGGTACCTAAAATTTGCAGGTCGTTGATTAAAAAATTCAAACCCCCAAAATATATTGAATAAATAGCCCAATTTAATTTCCAAAAATGCTTGTAAAAATATAAAGCCAGATGGAAAAAAAAATTCAGAACATATAAAAATTTATATATTTTTAGTCTGCAAATATATTGTATCCTATACCTAGTAGGCCATATGACCTGTCGGGTAAATTTTTTTTGCCTCATGAACAACTGACACCAAATATAGGCATGTTATATGTCAATTTTTGTCTCTCAGGCTCTTTGGAACTAATGGCAAGGTCGATTCAAGGTGAAAATGCTCATGAAATTCTACAATCTCCAAATCTTGCAAAACTTCAAACCCTCATAACTTTGGCATAAAATATTGGATTTTGACAAAAAAAAGTTGATCTTGACTTTTTTGACAACTTTGGACTCAGATATGAGCTCAAATTTCCTCCAACACACGTTGAAAGTGACCTTCCAAGGAAATCCTAATATGGAGACAACCTCAAAGAAGATCTTACAACCATAGCTCAGTCCTCAGATTTGGGAAGGGTCTTGTAGGAAGGGCTCTAATACCATGTAAGAGCTTAAGATATTAGCTCAACACCCAAGAATACCTACAAAAACAATGATAAACCTTCCACAAGAGGATATGCAAGATAATGATCTTGCTTGATATTAAGACCTCTCAAATGATGAGGTGTGAAAATGATAAAGTATTGTACAAACGATACAATAACCCTCCTCATATAGGAAAGGGTGAGATACAAGATGCATTAAGATGTTTCCATGTGTCTTGATCTAAGAACATGTGACAAAATTTAAACCCTAACTAACTACCTAGGGAATGATGAACTGATTGAGATAAGTTCTAGAAAAGATAACTCATCTTCTAGAAGAAATCTTATCTCCTACAAACATGGAAAGGGTAGTTACCCCCTTATTTATGATTTATTTAATAATGCAAACTAGGACTAAATTATTAAATGAAGACCTAAGTTAACTTATTCTAGTGTAATAAATAATTAATTACACTAACACTTACAAGATATTTTAGAATATCATTTAGGTGATTATTATATGTATTTAAAATTAAACTGTGTAAGGAAATCCTTGTTTCAATATGAAAGATTGGTAAAAGAGTGAAGAAAAAAAAATATTTAATGTGTAAAAAGGATATTGTAGAAGGAATGATAATGAAATTTAATATGAAAAAAAAAGTATTTGATGAAGAGTTGAAGTGGTTGGATAAATAGTGTAAAATTATTAGAAAAATAGTTCTCAAAGAGATAAAATACCATAATTAATAGAATAGAATAGATAGTTAGATTAATTACTTGATAAAAACCTAAAGGAAAACTATTATTTAAGGTTAAATATTACTACATAATCCCTCAAATCTAATGAATTGTTTGATACATCTAATCTAATTAAAAAAAAAATAGATAAAAGTGTAAGGTTGCCGATAAATTTTTTTTGTATCTATGTACCTTGTTTATGATTGTGATGATAACACCATAGGTTATTTTAAAAATAATGTTAGTTTTAATATTATGAAGAGAATGGGTTGTGTTATTAATATTTTGATAAATTATGGGAAAGGAATTAAAGAGGAAAAATTCTTGATAATTTTATTTGATGAGCTACAAAACCTCTTATATAGAGAATTATAGTTGATATAATTGTAAATAAAAAAATATATATAATCATAATTGTTAAAACTAAGTGATGGTATAAATATTTTAATATGATTTATGATGCACAAAAATGTATCCTTGAAACAACTCATTTTTCACCTTGCCAAGAGACTTGGCGAGTATATCAACATTTGAGAATCTATTGGGAAATACTAGAGTTGGATGTAGTGGTTTAAGGCTTGTTATCACATGTAATGATATTCAACTTCATTATTCTTTGTTCCTTCATGGAAAACTTAATCCTTCACAAGCTTTAACACACCTTAATTTTTTAATAAAGAATACGTGTATTTTCTTCAAGAATGCCCATATTAGCCAGAATGTGATGTAACCAAATTGTTTCACACACAAACACTCATGTAATATGATATTTATCCTCATTGGATGAGAGAGAAACAATATTTTTCTTCTTACTAATCCACAAGATTGGTCTAGATCCAAGATGAAAAATAGATCATGTCATCAATAGATCTAGTATAGTTTGAGTCGGTATAACCCTACAAGAAGAACTGAGGTTTCTTCTTGTATTCTTTAAAATATTCAAGTTTACCTTGGATATATCTCAAAACATTCTTATTTGCAACCTGGCAATGAAATTTCTTGGACTGCTGCATAAATCTCGAAAGATAGTTGATGTAAGATTTGGCTATGAAGATAGACACCCAAGGTCTCAAGGCCTATTGAAATCAAAAAATAGTTAGAAGATCAATATGCCAAGAATAAACTATATACCTATCAATCAATGCAAAAATAATAAATGTAAAATGTGAGAGAGACCCTTTGTTACATAGTCAAGGTGAGATATAAGATGTCATAAGATTATGAAAAGTGTCTTAATCTTATGATATTAGACAACTTATCATAACTACCTAAGTCCTAAAATTTTCCATGCAGAGAATATTTGACTCTGCCAATGATGGATGATGAACTCTGTGCAATGATCAATTCATCAACATAGATAACAAGAAGAAAATGAGAGTCATCTAATCACAAAATATAGACATTCAAATCTGAGTGGCACCTAGAGAATCCTATTGAGAGAATAAAGGAATCCATATTGGTATACCAAGCCTGAGGGGCTTGCTTGAGGCCATACAAAGACTCCCACAACCTATAAACCCAAGAAGAATCCTAAAAAAATTCTTGTGGATTCTCCATGTAAATCTCCTCTACAAGATTTCCATGAATATATGCAATCTTCACATCCATCGAATGGACAACCCATCCATGATTTGCAATAATGAAAAGAGTCAAGTGAATGGAGTTCATCTTAGCAACATGGGAAAAGGTTTCCATGTAATCAATGCTAGGAACTTGTGATAATTCTTTGGCCACGAGTCATGCTTTGAACTTTTCCACCATTCCATTCACTACATATTTATTATGATAGATCCACTTATATCTGAACCGTCAATAAAGTTAGGGAAGTGGGTGGCTTCCTATTCTATCTAGATCATTCAATTATGTCCTAAGAACCCTAATTGGATTGAATATCAACCTCACAAGGTGAGTCAATTCTTAATTAGGAGGACTTAGGAGAGGGTTTTTTTTAGATCTTAAGGGGTTCACCACTAAGAAAATTCTTGGAAAAGACAAATGAACATTCAACCTACAAAACCTAGTTATGCAAGCTAAATGAGAGATAGAAAAGATAAAAATATGCAACACCAAGTTAGGGTTTGTGTACCTGAGAAGTCTGGAGATTTCGTGAGGATTTTGTAAATGCAAGAAGATGTAAAAATATTCCTTGGAGGACTAAGGTTCCAAAGATGGAATATTAGTCATGTTGCTATTTTTTGAGACAAACATAGAATCTTCAGATGTTAGAACCGAATCTGAAAGAATCTCTGAAAAATATTCTTGGGAGGACTAAGAAACCCAATGTGGCGTATTAGTCGCGATTTGAATTTCTAGATTTTTTTAGTGTGTTCCCGAGCTCCAAATTCTACATTTGATTCTTTTCAAATCTCAGGTTCTAAAACTTCTAGATCTAGCCTGTAGGTGAGTTTTTGTGAAGATGACAACTTTGGCAATGCAACTTTTACAACTTTTCAATCTTGCACTCCAAATGATCTTCAATTCTTCAACCTAGATTTGCAAATATAAACACATAATAAAGGGAAAACTTGTTGATTCCAAGGATAAATTTAAGAAACCAATGAAGGTGTAAAATCCTAGCGAATCTTTCCTTTTATTTGAAAAAAATATTAATTTTCCTTGGCGAATCTTATGCACATTATTAAAAAAATAATAAAATCTTGGCGAATCTTAATGAATGATTTGTAAAAAGAAAAAAATCAGAGTGGTGAATCCTAGTGATTAATCACTAAAATGATTGATTACAATGGCGAATATCTCCTTTAAAATTTTTCATAGTTGGTCGATGCAGTTCCCCCATATTTTTTATGTTTTTTTTAATATTGAAGTAGGGGCTTGGGGGTGGTAGTCACCAATGAGGCCAAGGGGTAACACCTCTTGCGCGGGTCAAGGGGGCAGAGCCCCCTTGTGGGGGTGGAGGATACAACACCCCCTCATGGGGTCTAGGGACAACAACCCCGATGCACTCTTGCCGCGATATAGGCGAGGTCGAGGAGAAGAGCCCCTCACCACCAAGCATAAATTACCTATCAAAAATGCATTGCAGCACACGTGGATTAAGCATTTTTCAAAATTATCACTTTAAAAAAAATATTATATGAAAAGTGAAATTATTACCATCAATTATCTTTTAATCAAATGGTTGAAAATTAATTTTGTGACTTTATATGCACATGCCTATTAAAAAGGTTGTTGAGGCCCGATATCTTTTTTGGGCCACATGATCAAATCTAATCATGTGGCACAAAACAAATTCCGGTCCTCAACAACCTTTTTAAAAGGCACGTGCAAATAAAGTCACATAATTAACTTGGAGCCATTCGATTAAAAATCTAATTGATGGCAATAAATAAAAAACCTATTCAAGGCTAAAATATCCCTAAAATGAAATGGTAAATTATTATTAGTAGCAATATTTCCCAAAAATTAATTTTAGGAATATGAAATTACTGGTGAATATAAGTAATATTTTTGTTACAGTATAAACTACTAGAAAATTAGTTCCAATGACACATCATTTAAAAAATAATGCATTGTCGAATTAATCAAGACAAATAATTTTTTTTGTAAAAATCTAGCGATTCGACATCCTTTTAAGCTTGTATTATTTTCCATTTTTGGAGGTCTCGATTTCAAATATTCGCCAATTGGAAAAGATTCACCACTAAATTTTTCCCTATTTGATTCTTAGTAAATGGGGGGTTGCCTTGGTCAAACCCCTTCTAGGTAATTAAACCAAATGATGAAATGAAGCATGAAACATGAAATATATAGATGATATCACCTTGTATGATGTCTTCTTGAGTAAATCTGCAATCTACCATGTTGTTGCCATGAACAATGTATATCTTGGATCCTTGGATATGATGTGAACAATGATCGCAAATAGATCTTCAATGCTACATCTATAATCTTGGCTCAACAATATGAATGGATGCACTAAACCCTTGACATGATGCTTGAATCTTGATGATGGATCCAAATGCTTGATGAGTTTCTCTTGAATGCATAAACTTTCCTTAGGAATGGATACTTGAATTATTGATATGAAAATGAATGGAGGAACCTTGTATTTATACTTGTAGACATCAAAATTTGACCACCCTGACATGGTCAAAGTCATTTCCTTTTATTGCTCTATCTCACATTCCTCATCTGCATTAATTGAATAATTCATCATTTAATTAATTTCCCCTTTTGCTAAAGTTCCCAAGGTATTTAATTAAATTATTAAATACTTCATCATTTGTCTCCCCCTTCCTCTCTAAATTAAATAAATACTCTAATTTATTTAATTTAGTCATTTGCCTATATAAATTTAAATTAGTTTTTAAATTCATTATTTCTCTCTCCTTGTCCCATCCTCCAAAATTATTCTCTAATCCTGGATAATTTAATTAACCTATGAATAGGATGTGCACACCCCTTAATCAAGATTAGTGTCAAATCCTCCATAATCCTCCACTTTCCTTAATTTGTCATTTATTCACCTAATCCCTTGTTTACACAACTTAATCACTTGATTAGGTCAACCTAATCCCTATGCCATTTATGCAATATCTCCAAGTCAATATTTTATTAAATTCTTTCTCCTTTTGGAGAAGGCAACCCCTTTCCCAATGTGAATTTTAAATTCACATTTATTCCCCCTAGGCCGTCTCAAGGAATTTTTAATTCCTTGAATGTCTTTTCACGCACATGTGGACAAGGACCTCCTTTATGAGGAGATCTTGTCCCACTCCCAAGGTACTATAAATTACCTCTACCTCATCTCCCCTTTGATACCTCACTCGCCACATGTCAATATGTGAGGACTTGTGATTTCTCAACTCATCCTAGCCCTTGATCTTGGTCATGGTGGCTTTATCTTGATACTCCATTGTTTGGGGGAACTTCCCCTAAAATTAGAGGATTTTTCCATCCTTTGCATCACAATTCATTCAAGCATTCAAGCACTCAAGCAATCAAGCAAGCACTCACCCAAGAATTTAAAGAGTTCATTGTTGCAACACCATTTTGCATTCACTTCAAGCATCCATTGCAATACCCACTTGCACCATTTCATTCCTTGTCATCTCATGATCATTTAGAACTAGGTTCTATGATATTTTCCATTGAAAGGAGCACACAAATCAAACAATCAATAGGGCCAACCAAATCATCAACTTGGACAAGGTATAACACTCCTTTTATCTTTCATTGTGTTCAAGTTCAACTAGGCTAATCGTTGAGGTGTTGTTTGTGTTTTTCCTTGCTTGCATTTTGTTTTGTTTTGAATTCTAGACTAGGAAAATTCACCTACACACATTTTTTGAATGCCTGGTGGGACCCACCTCATGGGTTTGCACTTTTATATTTTTTGTTGTTTGAATTTTGTAGGTTCAGACTTTGCACATAGAGTTGAGATCACCCCGACAAGGGATTTTTCCTATATAGAGGTGAATTTTCCTATACTGAATAGGCAAACCTGATACTAGGGGTGAACTTACCTGAAACAAGGGCGAACTTGCAAAGGCTTTCAAAAGACATGCGAATCTGGGATGAATAGAGGCGAGTGAAAATTTTCCTATCCTTAGAGACAAGTGAATTTGATTGGTATAGAAGGAAAATTTTCCAGGACATGCGAATTTGAAAAGAAGAAAAGGCATTTTTTCCCGACATGGGGATGAATTTCAGATGAACCTAAAATTCAAAATTTGTGACTTCTAGTCTCATTTTGTTCCATTTTCGGGTACTAATCCGCTAACTTGTATGTCTGTGAGTGTGCAATTCTGCTAAAAAAATTATGCAGCTTGTCATTGTTTGTCCAAGACTGGTGATGTTAAACTACTAACGTGTCTTCTGCAGCACGATCAGTCGAAGACCCCATTAGGTATTTTGTTTGTTTATTTTCATACTAGCTTGGAAAATACATAATTATCTAAAGGGTCAATTAACCTTGTTTGATGTGCTTGGGAGTAGGTTATTGACATATCCACTCCCTTTGCACCTTTAGGTGATCCTGGGTAATGAGAAATTATATTTTTCTCCAGTCCAGTCTAGTCTACCTAGGAGGTGCTAGTGCATCTAAGCTCTCCCCTTATGCGACGTGTGAGCCTAGGGACCAACCGAAGCATCTAGTATCTTCTTCCTTTAGCGGGACCTACCTGATATTTCATCACTCGGGGGACAATTCCAACCACATGTTACCAAAGGGGTATATAAAGGGGGGAGAATGAAAGTTGTACCCAATCCAATCATGTGTCATGTTTAGTGAAGCATTGAAGCTAGGGTGATACCTAGATAAGATGTGCAGTGTTGGTTTGAGTTTCCAATACATTATTGGGGCTCACAACTCACTCTTGTGATGGGATAGTGTTCATGGTTGTGCCTTGTGTACCTTTCATATATCAAGTATGCATGAGTTAGCCTTGTATAACCTAGATAGAGACCCGTGTTTGAGTTCTAGCTTGGTGTAGTGCAGGGGATGTGGATTGTACCCCAAATTTACTCACCATGTACTCCCCTTTGTTGAGATAGGAATCCTTGTGGTGAAATATGATATTCCATGAGTGAGAGTGTGAAGGTGAGCCTGTGGAATCCATTGATGGCCTTGTTCCATTGGAACGCTAGTCATCCACCTTTGCGAGAAAGGGTGCTCTAGAGAACCACCCCACTATCATGGAGTATCAATTTGGGTTTTCCACTCAAGGTGGTGGGCCTACATCAAGTTTGGAAACCCTCATAACTAATTCTAGGATTGTGCTACCTAGAGTATCTTCATTGTGCGATACTAGTGCCTTTATTTTTAGTTGAGTCAGTCTGACTTCTCTACTTGTTGATTGTCATGTTTTTTTATCCTTTGCCATAGTCGAATCCTTTCTTCAGAGGTAAATTTTCTTCATTCAGAGGTGAATTTTTACTATAAACAAGTGAGCTTGTCATGCAAAAGGGTGATTTTGTCTTTGATTCATTCTTTAGGTCATCCCATTAGGCGAATTTTCCTTTTTCATATGTGAATTGTCTTGTGGGTCCTATTTCAGGTGACCCAATTTTCACCCATTCCCTTGAATAGGTGAGTTTGTCTATCTGTTAAGCGAGTCTATCAATCTTCCTCATCAAATTCACCCATTTCCAAAGAATGGGAAAATTTCACGCCTTTAGGGGTGAACCTACTATCTATAGGGGCAATCTCATTTTTTGATCTAAGTCATCCCATCTGTCTATCCCCCTAGATAGGTGGACCTCTCACACATAGAGGCAAATTCGTTCCCTCCTATGTCTTCCCCGTCGATACCGAGTTAGATTTAGGAAAATCCATTTTTAGGTGAACTTGTTCCCATCCATACTGTTGGAAAAACAAGGATAAACAACTAAGGGGGGGTGAATCATTTGTCACAAAATTTAAAACTTATTTAACCTTATTAACCTTTAATCTCAAATCTGATAAATAAAAGTGAAAGCATGAATCAACAACACATCAAAAACACACATAACACCAAGATTTTTGTGTGGAAAGCTTGTTAGGGGAAAAACCATAGTGGAGGTTAATCTAAAAGTTATACCCCATTAAAAGTATAAGGGAAGTGAATAAGGAGTGCACATGCATTCAAAAACACTTCCTAGAGCTCACTACTTAGAGAAGACACACTATCTTACATAAAAATTTTAGATTAAATCCATCTGAAGAGATTGAACTAAAAAAGTATCTTCTTCAAAAGCCTGATGATAGTTCCGGTTTGGCATAGAAACACTTCTTCACACTTCGCTCAAATTTATTCACACTCTACTCTACAATAAAATGATCTGATCTTTACTCGCACACTTCAAATTACACACTTCACTCATACTCCAAAATAAAGAAACAATCACTCTTATATATCTGCTACATGAAATTACATGAGAAACTTTGTCAGCCAAAAATAAAAGAATAAATGAATACAAACTATTGGCCCAATTCATGAAAAAATCTTAATACACACCAATTGAAGTCAATCACAACATAATGAAGACCTAAAACAACATCCTCAAATGCACTAAACACTCAAAATTTAATCCACGAGGATTCACAACATGCTACAACCACCATGTCAGCCAAGAACATGAAAACTCGAACATACAAAGGAAAAATATTTGATCACGAGCACACCGATCAACACAGACGTGCAACAAGGATAGAGAAAAATCTATAAACATCAATGAACGTCATAGGAGCATACACAACAACTAAAATTACTAGAATTGCATTATCTTCTTCTAGAAACACCAGCTACAATAAAAAAATAACCGTAGGAACATAGAAACTCACAACTTGCTCCAATCTTGATGTGCACCTTTGAAACTTCTAGAGGATAAAACTGATAGGCCCAACAAAAAACCCTTTAAAGCACAACTTTTGAATACCAACATATTGAAATTTTCATCACACTAAACTTCACAAGCAACATTTAACATATTTATTATAATTTTCTCAATACCCTCGACATATACATCCTTCAAGACATCAATGCTAATAGTTTTTACACCAATGACAACCACATATCATCAAAACAACAACAACATCCAACAATATCCTCCTTTAGAATTGATGGAAACACATGATGTGAAAAATACCATCAACACAACTAACTTTTCTCTAGTAGTCCCCGCCTTAGAAATTGAACTATTCTTCTCCCTTTTTCTTTTTAGCACTTCCAATATTACTCTTCTCCTCAAATTTTTTCACATTACTCTTCTCCCCCTTTGACATCAATGGAAAAGTTACACAAGCTTTGAATCACATATCTGAATCATTTGACTACTCCCCCTGAGTAGCAACCACCGTAACATCAATCTGAAATAAGATATGACTGTAAATGCACGAATTGATGCAAATAATTGCATCTTAGGTCTGATTAGGAGGGGAAATCACCCTTAACTTCCCTCTGAGATACTCAAAATTATCCTTAGGTAACAACTTAGTAAATAATTCTGCAATTTGTTCCTTAGTAGGAGAATACTCTAGTCTCACTTCTTTATCACTCACTTTGTCTCTCAAAAACTGATATTTGATAGATATATGTTTTGTATTTGAATGCAGCACCGAATTCTTGGAAATTTTTATGGCACTTGAATTATCACAAAATGTAGCAATAGGCTCATCATACTCAATTCTAATATCTCCCAACATTTTCTTGATCCATATTACTTGAGTACAATTTTTTGCAGCATCAATATATTTTGCCTCAGTAGTAGATAAGGAAATGGATTTTTTCTTTTTACTTAACCAAGACACCAATTTCTTCCCCATGAAGAAGGCACCACCACTAGTACTTTTCCTATCATCCACATCTCCTGCCCAATGTACATCAGTAAAGGCACTCAAAGTGAGATCATCATCTTTAGGATACCAAAAACCAAAGTCAACTATCCCTTTCAAGTATCTAAAAATTCTCTTCACAATAGTCACATGAGATTCCTTCATATTAGCCTGATATCTAGCAACCATACACACAACATTCATGATGTTTGGTTTGGTTTGAGTCAAATAAAGTAATCCACTGATCATTGACATGTATCTTGTTTTATTTCCTTAGGAGAATCATCATTCTTTGTTAACTTGCATCTGGTTACCATGGGTGTACCAACAGGCTTTGAGTCCTCCATTCCAAACTTTTATAGTAACTCTCTTACATATTTGGAGTGAGATATAAATTATATTTAATTGTCTAACTAAGTAATTTGAAATCCCAAAAATAATTTTATCTCTCCAATCATTGACATCTCAAGCTCACTTTTCATTTCATCACCAAAATTCATACATAAGTCATCATTACATTCAAAAATGATGTCATCAAAAAAGACTTCAATAATCAACTCTTTATCCTGATCCATCTTAAAGTACAAATTACTATCAGTAGTACCTTTATTGAATCCAAGCTTCAACAAGTATTTATCTAGTCTAGCATACCAAGCTCTAAGGGATTTCTTGAGTCCATACAGTGCTTTCTTCAATTGGAAAACCATATCTCCCTTATCAGTCAGTTGAAATCCATTTGGTTGCTCAACATATACTTCTTCTTCTAGCTCACCATTTAGAAATGATGACTTTACATCCATTTGATAGACTTTGTAGTTCTTAAAAGAAGCTTAATCAAGAAATAATATTACAGCTTCAATTCTAGCAATAGGGTCAAAGGTTTCTTCAAAATCAATACCTTCCATCTATGAGTACGCTTTTTACATACCAGTCTTGCTTTATTCCTAGCCACTTCAGCTTGTTCATTCAACTTATTCCAACAAACCCATTTGGTTCCAATCACATTTTTATCCTAATTAATGGGAACAAGAATCCATGTATCATTTTTCTCTATCTACATCGATTCTTCCTTCATTTCTTCCATCCAATATTCATCTTTACATGCTTCATTGAATTTTTGGGCTCAATCTTGGAAATTAGACAATACTCTTCTGCAATTATTCTTCTAGTCTGCACACCTTTGTTCTTATCTCCTATAACCTGATCTTCAGAATGATTTACCTTTACATACCTCAGAACTTTGGGATTATCTCAAACTTTTGGTTCTTTTATTCTCTCTTCTACACTTCCACTAGCTTCTCCTTCCAAACTCTCTTGATTCACTCAAACAATTTGAACTTGATTATGTCTCTAAGAATTCTTTCCTTTATTAGTACTATCATGTTGGTCATCTGAATCATATCCATAGTATCTAGATGATCTAGCAATGTCCTCATCAACTCTAACATTTGCACTTTCAACCATTTTCCTCAATCTTCTATTATAGCACCAGTAGGCCTTTCTCTTAGTAGAGTAACCCACAAAGATTCCTTCATCACTCCTAGCAACAAATGATCCTATATATTCATCTCTCTTGATATAACATCTACTTCCAAAGATTTTGAAATATTTAATAGTAGGCTTATAACCAAACCATAGCTCAAAAGGAGTCTTACCATAATTACCACTGACATTTACTTGGTTAATAGTATATACAATAGTGCTTACAACTTCTCTCCAATATATATGAGGATCATTACCTTCCAACATCATAGTTCTACCAACATCTAGAATTGTTTTTTACTTTGTCTCTACAACTTCATTTTGTTCAGGAGTCTGATGAGCAGATAACTATCTTTTGATTCCATATTCTTCATAGAAATAATTGAACTCCTAGGAAGTGAATTCACCTCCTTTGTTTGACCTTAAGCATTTAATCTTCAAACCTGTCTCATTTTCAGCCATAGCTTTGAAACTTTTGAGATTTTCTAATGCTTCATATTTTTCTCTCAAGAAAGCAACCCATATCATCCTAGAGTAATCAATAAGAAACATAAAGTACCTTTCTCCTTGTAGAGTTTTGATTCTAGAGGGACCACATAGATCAGTACGCACCAACTCTAGTACTCCATTAGAGTGATGTTGTTTGCTTCAACAATAAACTCTAGTCTGCTTTCCCATCTGACATTCCTTGCATATGGTGTTAGTAGGATTCATTATCTTAGGAATATCTCCAACTGCTTGAGTGAAGCTTACTTTTATATTGTTATGAAAATTCACATGACACAACCTCCTATGCCATAACCATCTTTCATCAACTTGATCAATTAAACAACTTTCACTAACAACACTCAAGTAAAAAATATTACCTCTTGTCTTTGTAACTAAAGCAATTACATTTCTAGAACTTCCCAGTATCCTACATTTTCCATCTTTGAACTGAATATTGTGTCCCTTGTCTACCATATATCCAACACTCAATAGATTATGCTTCAATCCTTCAACATAAAGGGAATCATCAGTATTATATTTACCACCAATAGAAATAGTGCATCTGCCACAAATCACACCAACATTGTTGTCTCCAAATCTTACAACACTGCCATCATATTTTGAAAGCTTACATACTTTCTTTTGTCACCAATCATATGATGTGATCATCCACTGTCAATCACCCACTCATCCTTTTCTTCAATTCTTACTGCAAGAGATTTCTCAATATTCTTATTACTAGTAGATTCAGTGGACAGCAGACCATTTTCCTTGATAGAAATGAATTCCCATCCATCTTCATTTCCATTTTCTTTATCAAATTCATCACTAGTAACACCTTCAACATAATAATATTTCTTTTGAAATCTAGGCTTATCAGGTTTAGACCTAGGAACTCTTTTAGGACACCTTGATGCAAAATGACCTATCTTATTGTAGGAGAAACATTTAATAAGCAAGTTTCCTTTATACTTACCTTGTCCTCTGGCATCTCTTTTCACAATCAATGCTTCTAACTCTTCTAACTCTCTTTCTTCATCTTCAATCTATTTCATCTCATCTTCATACTTGAATGTCTTTGTGGAACACTCTTCTGGATCATATCTTTGTTGGTTTCTTTCAGATATAGAAGCTTTAAATGCATATTCTTTCTTAGGGTTAGAATCATCAAATTCACTTAATTCAAAGGCATAAAGCTTATCAATCAACATATCTCTTGTCACATTTGTTACTGTCCTAAGATCTTCAATAGCATTAGATTTTATTTTTTAAGAAGTAGGCAATGATTTGAGTACTTTAGCTACAATCTCTTCTTCATCCAAGATTCCACCGGTACATCTAATACCCATCACAAGTTCATTTACTTTTTGCATGAAAGAAATAATGTTTTCATCTATGTTCATTTTTATGTTTTCTCGCTGGCCTTTCAGAATTTCTAGCTTAGCAACTTTCACTTGTACATATCCTTCATACAATGTTTCTAGCTTCTTCCAAATCTCATAGTCTCTTTTCAGACCCATCACATTTTTCATCTTTGAATATGTCAGAGCACTCAATAATTTTCACTGTAGATAGGTGAGCTTGTCATGCGAAAGGGTGATTTTGTCTTAGAGTCAGTCTTTAGGTCATCCCATTGGGTGAATTTCCTTTGTCAGATGCAAATTTTCCTATGGGTCTCGTTTCAGGTGACCCCATTTTCGTTCGTTCCCTTGAATAGGTGATTTTGTCTATCCATTAGGTGAGTCTCTCAATCTTCCCTATCAAATTTGTTTGTTCCCAAAGAATGGGAAAATTTGATGCCTTAAGGGGTGAACTTGCTATCTACAAGGGCAATCCCATTTTTCAGTCTAATTCATCCCATCCATCCATCCCCCTAGATAGGCGAACCTATCACCCATAGAGGTGAATTTGTTCAACCTATGTATTCCCCTTTCATACCAAGTTAGACTTAGGAGAATCCATTTTTAGGTGAACCTATTCCCATCCATACTATTGGAAAAACAAGGATAGACAATTGAAAGGGGGGGATGAATCAGTTGTCACATAATTTAAAACTTATTTAACCTTATTAACCTTTAATCTAAAAAATGATAAATAACATAGGAAGCATGAATCAACAACACATCAAAAATACACATAACACCAAGATTTTGCATGGAAACCCTATTAGGGGAAAAATCATGGTGGAGGTTAATCCACAAGTTATACCCTATTAAAATTATAAGGAAAGTGAATAAGAAATGCACATGCATTTAGACACACTACTTAGAGCTCACTACTTAGAGAAGACACACTGTCTTACATAAAACTTTCAGATTAAATCCATCTGAAGAGATTGACTTGAGAAAGTAGCTTCTTCAAAAGCCTGATGATAGTTCTAGTTAGGCACAAAACCACTTCTTCACACTTCGCTCAAAATTTTTAACACTTTGCTCTACAATAAAATGATTTGATCTTTATTTGCACATAACACTTGCACACTTAACATTACACACCTCACTCATACTCCAAAATGAAGAAACAATCACTCTTATATATTTGCTACATGAAATTGCATCACAAACTTTGTCATCCAAAAATAAAAGAATAAATGAATACAAATTGTTGGCCCAATTCATGAACAAATATCAATGCACACCAATCGAAGTTGGTCACAACATAATGAAGAACTAAAAAAAAATCCTTGAACACATTGAACATTCAGAAATTAATCCACGAGGATCCACAACATGCTATAACCACCATGTCAGCCAAGAAAAATGTAAACCCGAACACATAAAGGAAAAATCTTTGATCACAAGCACACCAATCAACGCATACATGCAACAAGGATAGAGCATGATCTAGAAACATCAACAAACATTGAAGGAGCATACACAACAACTCAAATTATGAGAATTACATTCTCTTCTTCTAGAAACACCAGCTACAGTAGAAAAATAACTCTAGGAACATAAAAACTCACAACTTGCTCCAATATTGATGTGCACTTCTAAAACTTCTAGAAAATAAACTAGATAGGTTAGCAACAAACCCTTTAAAGTGTAACTTCTAAATAGAAACATACTGATCTTTTCATCACATTAAACTTCATAGCTTCACAAGGAACCTTCAACATATTTATTATAATTTTCTCAATATCCTCAGCATATACATCCTTGAAGGCATCAATGCTAATAGTGTTGACATCAATGATAACCACATATCAGCAACACAACCATAACATCTAACATGTACTGTCTAAGAAATAGGCAAATTTTTCACTCTGTTGCATAATTTACCTAGATGAGTATGCCCATTTTCCTTTAGTCTTCCAAAGTTTAGGTGATCCCGCTTGTCAAAAGCATGATTTTGTTAAAGTTTTGGGTGAAATTTTTGTCAGATAGTTAAATTTGAATATCAGGTTCACCTTTTTCTGATACATCCCTAAGTTTTAGGTAAATTTTCTTCACAAGTTTGCCTATTTTTTTGTCCCTATTAGAGATAGGTGAATTTTTTTGTTAAAAAGAGGTTATTTTGATCAACACAAAGGTGAATTTTCCCTACCTAAATAGGTGAATTCATGACCTAAAGAGGTGATTTTTTTCTACAAAGAGGCGATTACATTATCCATACAAATTCTAGAGAGTGAATCCTTTTGGCCACTAAAATCCTATTGTTTTCTAGGTCCCTTGGTGTGATCAAATTTGTTTATCATCATCCATATTCTTATAATTTTCACTTTAGTCCGACCACATTCTCCAAAGGTCATCAATTTACCAATCAAATCACATAGTTGCATCTTAGATCATCCCTAGGTTCCATTTTCATCATTAGTTCGTTGATCCCAACCCCCTAAACTTTGTTTTATAGGTTTTATCCAAGTTGGCTTAGGTGTATGACTTTGATCATCATCATCCACATCTATCTTGAGTGAGTAGATCATCTTCGACCCAATCAATATACTTCATTCTTGAGGTAGATTCGGTTTCGTAATCACCCCTTTTTGTAGTTCAATTTGATCAATCAACAACTTGTGTCACCTAGTCAGACATTTGAATTGGGTTTAGAATCAGTTTCATCAATCTAATCCAATCTATTATCCAATCATCTTAATCATCTCATCTCTTTGAACAATCTAATTGTTGATGGAAAAAATTGGCAAGGTAGCAACCTTTATGGGAAACTTAGTTAAAGGGGGGACCTATTACGTTAAACTGAGTGACCTCTATGTTTTAAAGAAGATGACTTGTTATGTAATTGGGGGGTTGAGAACGGTAGAAGGAAACAAATGTAAAATGAAATCTAATCTAAGGTGATGTGCTAAGAAGTAGATATGGGCACAATAAACCTATTTGTTAGATATGACTTAAGGGTTGTTCAACAATCTATTATGTCCCAGAATAACATAAATGAAAATGAAAATCCTAATAACTCAATCAGTGACATAAAATAACTTCCATACATTTACTGAAAAGAAGAGTCGAAGAAATGGTCTTAATCAACAATCTTATATTGAAATTATAGAAGTCTACAAACAAATTACTCAATATAATAATGGCACAGTCTAAAGCTTGGTCAAATAGTCAAGAAACAGAAAGGCCAAACAATGGCACAGTCCGTGAATATTATATGATTATCTAAAACAATATACAATAGACCTGATGTTTTTCCACAAACTTTCCTACAAATTTTGAACCCTTTCTTCAAAAGAAGTAGTATTTATAGGTAGAAATCCCACTGCCTGGTAGGCTGAGAACATAAGAGATTTGAATTATGAACAATGATACCCATAGCAATGATTTCATTTGTTCATTGTAATAGAAAAAAATTGAGCATGAACAAGATCATTTATGAACCAAATGCATTCCCTACAAATGATGTAAGTGGTCCTAGTTTAGAAGTAGCAACTCTCCAACATACATGTGTCACTACCCATAAAGGAAATTAGAATATGTGGCAAGCTCGGTGGGGCTTGATGCTTGCTCCCTACTTCTCCTCGATGAAGTCCTCAAAAGATCCACACGACGACAGGTCAGGGCCTAATGTTCATTCCTCCCTCCTTGAAATTAAAAATTGCATGGTGAAGACACATGGAGGCATCCTTCATAACTGACATTGTTGGTGGGATCTACCAAAAGTGAACATGGATTGATGATATGTGGCACTTGAACACAACCTGATAGGAAAGCGAAGGGAAGCAAGCCAAAAGGGTGTGAATCAACGACATGTGGAAGCATGGTGAAGTTTTTTAAAAGAGTGAAGGAGGAAATCCCTTCAAAAAGCACTTGGTGGAAATGAGGCAACAGTCAGATGAAGCCTTTATGAAAGGATCCCGATGAGGTTCAACAAATGGGGTGCATGTTAGTACTTAGCAAAAATAAAAATCACCTGAAGGGAGCTTGGGTAAATTTATGCTCACAACTTTTGGTGACTACCAAGGGTGTTTCGCTTACGTAACGATGAACCCAAGATTTTTGTTCGTAGACCAAAGCCTTATCCATTGGTAAAAAGGATCAGAGCTTAGAGAGAGTGATCTGCAGAGGCAACTAGTCGGCTTTAGATGGTGTTGGTATGTCTCACAGATTTTTTTGTGCTTCATGCAGATCGATCATTTCTTTGTATGGTAGCATCCTGGATATACCAGCTGAGGACTCGAGCTGGAAAATAAGCCACATTATGGGATGGGTGATGCCCTCGATATCCTTTGCAATAAGGGGCTGACTAAAGATCTGAAAAGTGGATGCATCTTGTTGCTTCTCTTCAGTCTTAGTTGCAATCGACTCCATCGTGGCCATTAATTCATCTAGAATAAACAGGGATAGTAAGCCCATATGAGTTAGGTGGTATAACCTCGACCGCATGCTATTCATGGTTCGGTCCAAAGTGGAAACACACTCGATAGTGTGGGGAATGGTTGTGTGGTAGTGTATGAACCTATTTGTCATTTTGGCAGTGGCCTTCTAGTCTCCAATCCCTATAATTGCTAAGACTTCATTCAAGACCATGTATATCTTATCCAACAACCTTTTGGCCTCAGGGACCCTCTTTGTGATGGATTGTTGGAAATTCTTGATTGTTCCACAAACCTCCTTGCCTAAACTTGTTGCCTCTACCATGAATTGGATAATTTTTTGGAGAGTCAGGAAGAAGGTCTTAACCTTTTCCCAATATGAAATATATAGCTATTGAGCTACTTGAAGGAGGTTTGAGTAGGTGGCAGGGGGTTGAGGAAGATTCTTTATAGTGTTGATCTTTGCATCCTTTGAATCAACCTCCCATGTAAGCTCTGCAACCTTTTTATTTGTGATTGAAATTTGTCCCTACAGGGCTTGAGACTCCATGAGCTAGTTTGCTTCAACCTGTTCCTTGTTTGTTGATTCCTTCTCAATAGAGGAATTCCTTTCCTAGACCTCATTCTCTAGTTGAGTCTATCAAGCCTCAAATTCTATGTCTTTCTGCCATATTTTTTACTCTAATTGAGTGTGTTGATGGTCAAGCTATTGATTTCTTCATTGCATTTCTTGCTCCACCTGTGCCAATTGGTTCTGATATTCTTGATTCTTCTATTGTAGATTTATGACTAGGTTGGGATCATAAGATTGGAACTTCACATGTTCCTCTCAAAATTTAGCTTGCTCAACCTCTGGCTACTGTGATAGGTTCTTAATTTCAGGATCCGTCTCTTTTGCCTTCGTCAATAGGACATCGACCCTCTCTTTGATAATTCTCAGCTATTCTTCTCTCTTATTCAGCTAGCGACCAAACTTGAGGAAGTCAGTGGTCACCACCCACTATGTCTCCTACATGAGCTCAAATTTGTCCTACAATCAAGATATGCTCAAATCGAGTCCCATGGCATACATGTTGTAATCATTGGGTTGCATCTCTCCTATCGGTTTGATAACAGTTAGGTACATGGTCATGAAATGTAGCAATTATTAGGTCTTATTGAAAATAGTTTGTACCTTTGGCTCCATTGGCATTTTAGCATCCTTGGCTCATTGTTTCTGAACCTTGATAGCCTATGCATTCTTTTTTTTATCACCCTCTAACAAAAATATTGTCAACGATTAGATGAGTCCACCTACAAAAGGTGCACCAGGAGGAAGGGAAAAGTGAATGAGAGGGTAGTGGTTCCAGGTGACTTCTTTCTAGAGAGATTGACTGTTTGCAAGAAGAAAGGAGGGATATGCCAAAGCTTGGTTTGCAAACTAGCAAGAGGACTTAAGGGAAGTGGTGGCTAAAGCAGAGCTATGACAGATTCCATCAGTTGGGTAGACTGGGTCAAGGTAGACTCATTTGTAGTAGGAGGGGCACCAATGGCAGTCGCAGAGGATAAATGTGAAGTGCTATCGGATGTGAAATGGATCGAGGAAAAAATTGGAAAGGTCTATGGAGGGGTAAAGGAAAACGGTGCTACCTGGGAGAACTATGTGAAACCTCCTATGACCATTGTAGCAGAAGTAGAGAAGGATGGACCGATTCTCAAAGTGGAGGGCCCCATAGACACAACAAGAGTCACTAAAGATTGTGAAGCAAGAGAAGAGGGAACGAAAAATACCTGTGGTATAGATGACTATGATCCATGATTCATTATGGGATCTTGGCCTACCTTGGGCTCCTGCAAATACTCTTTGGAAGATTCTTCGGTAGGCTATCATTTGATGAGTGGTGAGTCTTCCATGTCTATAGCCTCTAAGTATTTTTGTGAGGTTGTTCTGGATCTTTCATAGTCCAAGTGTGAGTTAGCAAAGCCCTCACACATGATATATTCACCTACACATTTGAAGAAATCTTGACAAGCTGGTTCATCATCTTCTCAACTTGTTGTGCCAGGGCTGTCTGAACTTCCATTTCTTTCTCCCTTCCTTAGTATGCTTTTCAGTCTCCTTTGAGTCAGTATCTTCCTCATCACTCATGCCAGAATCAGGATGCTCATCAATCCACTATTTTTAAACCTATCACCCATATTTATGGTATCATAAGGGGCATCAATGCATTGGATTTATTGTCGGTAATCCAAAAATACTTGATCTTTTCTTTGCTCTAGTTGAAATTTCTTACCAAATTATTGTGAAGAGTAGCCCCAATATTTTTTGTTTTATCATATTTCCCTGACTTGAAGTAGAACCTGAGGCATGGAGGCCAACTATCCTCAATTGGAATATGAGCTACATCCACCATCAAGTCATTTGCATCCTCCAGTGGATTTTGCCACTTCTCCAAGTAAGGTTGGGGGCTATGTGTTACCTTGACATATTTATTTGGTAAGTCATTTTTGGGGTTGTAGTTCCATTTGTCACAAATCCATACCAACCCTAGATGAGCCATCTTTTCTTCTAGTAGTTTATGAGTCTGCTTCGTGGCCATAATCACCGATTTAAAGCTCAATGGGTAGGTGAAAAATCCTCTTTTCTTGGATTTTCCTCCACAAAAAGTGAATTCAATAATTGATACCTTCTAAAACATTTCGAGGGCCAAAACCTGATCTATGAGACATGTTGAAAGCTAGAATGGTTTCCCAGTGAAGCCGCACATTCAAATGAAAGTGAAGTCTTCTCCTAGAAATCAATCACATTTTGGAATGAAATTCTACATATACTTTCTCTGGTCTGAGTTAAGTTGTAAAATACCACAACTATCCCTCAAATCTTGTAGAATTATAGTCAATAAATAATCCAAAAATGCATAATAATCAAAGGTTGTGGAGAGGATAGGAGTCCATACGAAAACTAGCCTTCTCCTCTAGTTTTCATCAAATATGGCCAACCTCATATATTTTTTGAAGAATTCAGAGTTCTAAGGCAGAAATATATGGGTGAGGAAAAAAGGAAACCTGAACCTCTGTTGTGTTATGTATTTCACTATCTGGCTTAGCATCTCCTCGATGAGGAATTCTTCAAATTTGTATGAGAAAAGAGAATGTTTCCTATGCAACTATAACCCTAAACCTAGTTGAGATTCCTCAACATACCTGTCGGTTCGAGGCCATAGAAAAATTACATCATTGAGAATGCATCCTTCATATCTATGGGGAAATCTTTATGTGCTGCTAGAATTTTTATTTTTGTCTGATCATCCTGGGCCTTTGAGTCTCTTTTTTATAAAAATCCAAAGCCATATCCTTGGTTTTCCATATTTTCTCTCCTCATTTTGGAGTGAATGACTCCATCTTGTCTACTTTGGAGCATCGTTCTGGATGCATAACATGTCCCAGATAGCCTCCTTGCAAATATTAACTCTTTGTTCCTAGCCCTTGATGGTGTTAGTAGCTAGGTTGAAATTCTTGATGACTTCGTCAACTAGATCCGAGCAATAGTGCACGAACGAGACCATATATTGTGGAAGCCCACTGAACCAACACTTATGTTCCAAAGATTTTGGTTCACTAGTCTTCTTCATCCTTTCATAGGCCACCTCTCTAAGAGTCTTAGGGTTCTTTTTGAGGATGGGATCATGAATATTATCCTGTATTTCCTTTATTCGGCTTTGGTCTTTGTGGGTTTTCCTCTTTTTTGCGACCTTTGTATTTACCCACACTGACTTCTCTAGTATCCCAGGCAAAGCATTAGAGATGTTTTTAAAGACACAAGTGGTGGATGTTGCATGCATGTCATCATACAAAATTTGTGTTTATTTTCCTTGCATTTATGTTTGAGAACTTTTGGCTGCTTCCATTCTTTACAATTCTTTCCTTAAAAATCACACTGAAGCAATATGAATGGAACCTAAAACACTATGCAAGGCTCTGAACGCAAATGCAGATGAATTTTTTCCTTTTGTTTTGAGTTCAATCCACATTAGGGCAGTGAATCTCTTATATCTATCCCTACACTTAACTAGTTGGCTTCTATTCTACACCACGCTTGGTTTTCCTTAGCAATTCTCCTTTTAGGAATTCTTTCATGTACTCAAGAAGCTTTCTACACCATTTAGCTTTTGCATATAACACTTATGCTTTTCTTTAATTTTTGTTATTTTAAGGTGCTAGACAATGACTACCTTTTCTGCATTAAATTCAACATGTAACACCAAATTTCTTGCCCATGCAAAATGAATTACTTGCCCTTTTGAAAAGACAAGAATGCATAATGACATTAGTGATCACATCCTTCAACATGATTTCCCTAGGAATTTGAGGCATCGATTGAAATGCTTGCTAACCTTTCACATTCTTTGGAACTTAATATCCAAAAGGGAATAATTAAGCCAAAGATGTAATGAATGATTTGAAAAGATTTGCATTATGCCTTGGAGTTTAAAAATTCCTACAATACAACACCTCAGCACCCATCTATATGAGGGATCGCTTGGGATTGCCACCAACTTGCACTAATTAATTAGCGCTCCTTAATCTTGCATGCAACAATTCGTACCTGCAGATGCAACTGGGTGAGAATTTTGAGTTGGCCCTCAGTGGTGTTTTTGATTTAACACTTGATTATCATCATGCTTATGACATGCAGCTACCTCCGATATTTCTATAAATAGGCTCTATGACATTAGAAAAATCACACTTAGTGATTATCAAGAATTGGTATTAGATAGTTGTCTAGGATTAGCATTAGGTAGCTGAGTGGTAGTTAAATTTTCATAGAACTAGACTTAGGTAGTTGTGTAGATGTTAATACCATGAATACCCCCATTAGGCTATTTTCTAAAAAGTCCCAAACAACATTCTTAGGTGATATTTCTAATAGGTGATTAAACAGGATGACTAAGAATAAACATTCTCTAGCTATCACAACCATGAAATGGGTTCTGGGGATGGATTGTATTGAATACAAAGATAAGTATAGGGTAAAAAAATAAATATTCTCCCATTTTTTTGCTTCTTTGCTTGACATCTAGGTCCCCAAGGGTATGACCTTGCGTCTGACACTTCATTTTTTTTTTTGAAGTACCTCGATGGTATTGGAGAGGTGGTGACTAATTTTGTATATGGCCTGGGCCTTCCGGTGGCAAGTGACCTATGAAAGCACATTGAAGAGGATGTCATGGTACCGTGGGTTTTGGCTCATCTCACAAGTTGAGCACCATCATAGGGCCACCCATGCATGTCACTTCTTATTGTGATGCTATAATGTGGTGCTATTCTATGATGTGGAATAGTACATAGATTTTAGGAACCTTGTGTTCCCTCCATTGCTCATTCTTGGTGTTTTTTATGTTGATGCTGCACTAGTCCTAGCCGCTACTGATAACAACCTTGTCAATGACAATTTTCCTACCGCTAACAACAATCTTACTCCTCCAACAAACTAAAGCTTCAAATTCCTTTTTTCCTATTTTTGTATGTATATGCCTGAAAAGGCTTTCACATACATATATCTGAAGAACCATCATAATATATATAGATATACTTTTGAACGTATTGCCTTAGATCCAATTTGAAAATGTATTGATCGAAGCATATATATATAACGAATAAACTTGCTTACTAAACTCCCTGTCTCTTTTTCATATTGTTCTGCAATATGGGTTCACTTTAATTCTTCGCACATGAGTTCATTTTTCTAAATCATGGGTAGTATTTACTTTCTCTGCTCTTCGCAATGATGGGTTTCATAAATTTTCCTACTTCCTTGGACCATGTATTTTATTTTAAGACCAACCGACAAAAATACAAAGGAAAATAATTACAATATTCACATATTTACATTGGCAGAAAAGATTGGAGCTTAATTAAACAATTTTAGGTGAATTTCGTTAACAGAAATACCCAATTCTTCATGTTCCATATTTTCTAGTTCAAATGCATTGTGTTGTTTGCACTGAATTATTTTGAAAGGGTCCTCCCATAGACTACCAAATTTTCCACGTTGGCTAGGCTTCATGGCCCTTTCATTGAATTTCAATACTAGGTCTCCGCACTTTAGACCTTGGTCTGAGGTTTTCTTGTAAAACAATATGTTCACCACCTATTGGTGGTTTGTCATGTCTATCATGGCATTTTCCCTTTTTCTTGCACTTCAAGCAACTTAGCTAGCTGAACCTCCATAGCTTTGTTTTTCTCTATCTCTAAAGATTTGAGTAGTTGCAACACTAGAATTTCTATAGAGATGGGAAACAGTGCCTCCTTCCCATACACTAATTCATACAGTGAATTCTTTAAAACTTTCTTAGGGGTTATGCGGTCTTCCTAGAGTACTTCCCAAATATTTCAATTCCATTCCTTCTAATGTTTTGAACCGATCCTTTTGATGAGTTAGACTAGGTTTTTGTTATTCGACTCGGCCAGGCCATTCCCTTTTGGGTAATAATTTGATGACGTCTTTAAGAATATGTCATGCATGAGTGAAAATTGGCACACCTTAGAGCCTATGAAATAATTAGTGTTTTATGAGATGATGGTCTTTGATGGGTCGAATCTCGTCACTAGTCCTTCAAGGAAATCCACAATCTCTACCTCCATCACAGTTTTTATGGGTATGGCCTTGATCCATCTAGTGAAGTAGTCTGTGGCCATGAGAATCCACTTGTGTCCTATGTTGGAGGCTGGATTCATCATTCTGATGAAATCTAGCTCTTGTTGCATAAAAGGCTCATTTGATACTATCAGGTTGAGTGGCATGACTAGTTATTTCCTTTTTCCTAAAAAGAATTGGCATTCTTGACATATTTTAACCAAGAAATATGAGTCATTGAATAGCGTGAGCCAAAAATACCCCACACTTATAATTTTAATGGTGTTGGTCTTCACATAGAAGTGCCCACCTACTGGGCTTCTATGGAATTCTTTCACAATCTTCTATGACTATTCTTGATTCACACACCATAGAAGTATACCATTGAAATTGCTTTTCAAGAGAACTCCCTCAACTAGTGTGTACCCATTGTTCTATAGTCTATAAAATCTTCTCTTCTAAGAGGGAAGGTTCATCTGGTATTTCTCAGTCTACATAAATCTCACTCTTTTTGCCAGCTAGAAACCTTCGGTCTTAGGTTCGTTGAGCAAGATTACTTCAGGTTGTTCTTCCTCCATTGGTACTTCACTGTCTGATTCGAGATATTCACAAAAACCTCTTCTTTGAAATATTATAGTAGGCCTGATATTGATGTCATACTCTAGGATCTTTGTGATCTAATTGGAATTTTTGTCTGTGATTTCTCCTTCCACGATGTATTTGCGCACACTGGAATGTGCTAAAAATACAACCACCTTGCTATAAGAGATAAGGTGTCATAATTTCTTGAGACCTTTGACAATAGAAAATTCTTGTCTTTCAACAAATTTATACCTTGTCTCATAGTCCTTTAAATTTTTAGAGTGAAAGGCTATGATATGTTCCCCTTTTCCTTCATCATCCTTCTGGGTTAGGATAGTAGCTATGTTGAATCGGATACTAAGAACATACATGATAAAATCCTTTGAAAGGTCAGGATTTATTAGCATCGGGGCTGAAATAATGACCTCTTTGATCTTCTCGAAGGCTTCTCTGGCCTCCTTCATCCATTTGAAGGGCTGATATTTTTTAAGCATAAGGGTGGTCGGTCTTATCAAGCCTACAAATTCTGAAATGAACTTCCTCATGAAATTCACCTTCCCCAAAAAATATTAGACTTCTTTCTTATTGACTAGAAGGGGCAACTCCTTGATTGCTTTCCCTCAATTTGGATCAATTGTGATTCCTTCTTTGGATAGTACATGTCCCAATAATTTTCCTTGTGGCACTCTGAAGACACATTTTTTCAGATCCAAGGATACCTCGAATTTCGGGCATTTTTAAAAAACCATCTCTAGATGATCAAAATGATCATCTTTTGATTTAGATAACACCATCAGATTATCATAGTAGATTAGGATAATCTTGTTGATTAGTTCTCTAAAAGAAATATGCATTGCTCATTGGAATGTAGCTTTAGCATTTGCAAGGTCGGAAGTCATCTTTGAATACACAAACATTTGCCACTTCATAGTGAACTTTGTTTTGTGTTGGTCCTCCTCTTTGAATCAGATCTAATTGTAACCCAAAATTCCATCTAGCAGAGAAAACATCTCTGAACCAGCCACAATTTGCAAGATTGATTCCATGGAAGGAAATGGGTAGTGATCCTTTAGTGATACCCTATTTGGTTCCTCGAAATCAACACAAAGATGAATGTTTCAGTTCTTCTTTTAGACCAAAACAAGGTTAGACACCCATGTACTATGCTTGATTGGAAACATGATCTTAGACTATATCAAATTTCTTAGCTCTTGTTCCATTAGGGCTTCAATCTTCAGATTTATCGGCCTCTACTTTTGGTAGATAGATTTAGCACATTCCATTTGCTCAAGAGTGTGTTGGATGATTTTGGGATCATATTCCCTGAGGTCATCATATGACCAGGCCACTACCTCTAAATATTTTTCACAAATATGCATGATTCTATCCTTTTCATGTTGCATGAAATCCTTCCCGACTTTGAGCTTCTTCCCATCTCCAACCTGAAGCTTTGAATAGTTTTTTTTTCCCTAAACATTCTCTTTTCATTTATTGCATCGTCACAATTGAACATGTTTTTGAGAGTGACTTGTCCCTTCAGAAGCTTATTAGACCTTAGCAAAATGATTTTTGCTTCATGTGCTTCCTCAATTTTTGGCTGAAGTTGATTTGAAAATTCTCCCAATTGTTGGATGAATGAGGCAATGTGTCCATCACCTTCGAACACTTTCTACATCTGATCATTATCTGAAATGGAGGGTACGTTCTTGATCAAGTTAGAGATAGGATTGAACTAAGATCCTATTATTTCCATGCGATCCGCTATTGAATTTCAATCCCTAGGCACCACTTGGATGTTAAAATCCTCAAAACCTTCAATGAGGTCCCAAACTCTATGTCTATAAGACCGCATGCAGGCATTTTTCACTACAAAGATGTTTCATACCTAATTAACTATCAGTTATGAGTCTTTGAACACCATTATTTTCTTGACACCCATCTGCTCTACAAGGCTTAGACCTTGCACAAGGCCCTCATATTTGGCTTCGTTGTTCGAGCAAGTGAACTGGAAGCAGAAAGACCTAAGAATTTTCTCATTGGTTGGAGATTTCAAACATATCCCAACACAAGCACCAACCTTGCACCTCACACCATCAAACTGTAGTGTCCAAAAATCTGAGGTTTGGTCGCCTGTGAGGTCCTTTATAATCCTTCGAAATATCTTGATCTTCATCATAGATGACATAGGTTCCTAACCTAGTAGAATGATAATTTCCAAAAGTATCGACATCTATGTATTCACTCAAGAGGACCTCTTCTTGATTGGTCTGGTCTTTAGCAATGTTCTCATCCTCTAGTAGGTCGGTACCATATGTTTCTTGTTTAGTGAAAGAGGTATGAGTGGCCTCAAATTTGATCATGGCTTCATCAGCAACATGTTCTAAATGCAAAGATTCATAGACTAATTTAATTTTTTATCTCTATGCTTGGTCCTAAAGATTAGGTGCAACCAATCCAAAGAAAGGTATCCACCTATCTTTGAAGTGAATTCCCTAGATAGACAAAGGCCGAACATGGGAGGAACATCTATGATCACAGTATCTTGCAGAACTATGATGCTTGGGAAGTAAAATAAGGTCAAGGGGAGGTCTTTAATGACACCTATAGTTTCAACTTTGTTCCCATCGAGCTATATAACTCCCCTTTTCAAAGGTTCATAGTTGAGTCCTAAAGCTTCAACTATTTTCTTGGGCATTATTGTGGTGCTAGCACTAAAGTCAATCATGGCATTATGCAATAATTTCTTCCCCACAATAAGAGGTAAGAAAAAGGGTTTGGGTTTCAGCTTCTCTTTAACCATAGTAGAGTTCTCTTCTACACTATTTGTGAGAACTTTAGCCAGAGGTGATGGGACAATGGCCTTTTCTTTGAGCGATTGCTCTGTAGATTTAATAACTGCATCTTTCCAAAAAAATTTTTGTAGTAATGAATTCTGCTTCAGAATAGCTAAGATATCCCAAAGGGATATGTTAGAAGAATATTTTTTCAATTGTTCCACCACATTGAATGGTGGTAGATTTGAAGGATTTTTTTCTTTATCCCTAGCTATGATAATTTCCTTGCACAACTACAGTTGCAAATTAATTGCGGAAGGACTAGGGGATTTTTTGTGGCTGATTTTAGGCTACAAAGTAACCGGTTCACCCATGAATCTCCTCTTTGAACGAGTGTTGTAATCAGACTATACTTCCAAGGTCTCTGATGTCAATGCCTCGTATGTGAATACCACTTCCTCTCCTTCCATCCATGAGAAGAGCATGTGATCGGGAGCTATGTCATTTTCTTGCTCCAAGGACGTTCCTTGTATTTGAGCGGTAAGAACCATGTTTTGCATTTGTGGAGAGGCATATGTATAACCTCTTGAGGTTGACACCACACCTTGGTTGCACTAATCTGCCACCTTCTATTGTATGTTTGCACATAGAAAATTATAGGGCATGTGCACATCGTCATAGGGGAAGCACTAGGAATAAATATCTTTGGCGAGGTTGTTCTACCCCAGGGTCAAATCTCTACTCATGCTTGGTTGAGTAGCTCCTAGTGGAGTAGGTACTGGCACTATTTGATTAGTCATCTAAGCCTATAGATTTGTGTGTGCGCCTCCTTAATACTAGTTCTATTGGTATGAAGGCATTTCTCTTTGATAATTTTTTTAGGTTGGACTTGGAGGCATAGACTAGTTACGCTTGATGGTACTTACTTCATTCGCCAAGTTTCACAATAATTATTTTATGTTGCTCATCTCATCCTTTGAAGAGCCATATGTAGAAGAAAATTTTTGCGGTACACTCAGATATGCATACATATATTAAGGAGGAGTGAGTGCACTGGTAGATGCTATTTCTTGACTTGGAACTAATATGTTTGGAAATATAGGCATGATGGGCTAAGGTGGAAACTTCCTGAAATCAATCAGATTGTTCTTCGCTTTGACTGCTATGTTGTATGCATATGATAGAGTGGTTTCACCAAGAGACTGGATCATCATGGAGATGTTGGAATTGATAAATTTTAGGTAGAACATGAGTGCGAACTCGGCCAATGGTTGGATAAAATCCTGAATTCTCTACCAAGTCATGTGAAATTGGGCATTGAATTCAGTCATAGCTTCAGGAGGAGCCCGCTTTATAGTTGCCAATTGACAGTATAGTTCTAGGACCGATCTTCATCATTTGAAAATCTCTCATAGAAAGGATCGCTGAGTTGATCCCAGGTACCAATGTAACACTTTACCCCTAAAAGAGGTTGTGAGAAACCTTAGCACTATATTTTGATCTGTAACTCTATGCACCAAACACACTTCCACCACATCTTGTAGATGTTTGAATGGTGTTCTTGAACCATCTGTAGTATATTTAGGTATATCTTTTCGAGTAGAGACCAGGATAGGGGCCTAGAATGGGGGTGCTACTGGTGCTACAAGTGGTATTTTGAAATCCCACACCATGTAATTTATGTTTTCAACTTGCAAAATGGCTAGTAGAGGGATTGAAATGTTTACTAGACGAGTTTGAGAATGTACTACTATTAGTAGATGCACTAGAAATCTAGGGTTATTCATTGTTTGAGACCTAGTAACACGTTGATGGCTAATACACCCACTTTAGATTTAGGTGCATTTAAGTGGTCCCATCGGGCGTGCCAGAAAAAGGAAACTGTTGATGCCAAAAATTGGCAAGGTAATAGCCTTTTTGGGAAACTCAGTTAAAGGGGGCACCTATTGCGCTAAACTGAGTGACCTCAGGGTTTTAAAGAAGTTGAATTATTCTATAATTGAGGGGTTGAAAAGGGTAGAAGGAAATGAATGTAAAATGAAATCTAATCTAAGGTGATGTTCCAAGAAGTAGATATGGGCACGATAAACCTATCTGTTAGATACGACTTAAGGACCGTTTAGCAATCTTCTATGTTCGAAAATAACATAAATCAAAATGGAAACTTGAATAACTCAATCAATGACATAAAATAAATTCCATATATTTACTAAAAAGAAGAGTCAAATAAATGGTCTTAATCAACAATTTAATATTGAAATTATAGAATTTTGTGAACAAATTACTCAATACAATAATGACACAATATAAAGATTTGTCAAATAGTCAAGAAACATAAAGGATGAACAATGGCACATACCATGAATCTTATACGATTATCTAAACAATACAAGAGGCCTGATGTTTTTCCACAAATTTTCCTGTATGTTTCGAACCCTTTCTTCAAAAGAAGAAGCAACATTTATAGGTAGAAATCCCATCACCTGGTGGGCCGATAATAGAAAATATTTGAATCATTAACAATGATTCCTAGAGCAATGATTTCCTTTGGCCATTGTAATAGAAAGTATTCGAGCATGAATGGGGTCATTTACAAACTAGATGCATCCCTTGCAAATGATGGGAGTGGTCCTAGTGTATAAGAAGCAACTCTTCAGTAGAGATGTGTCACCACCCATGAAGATAGTTAGAATACATGGCAAGATCTGTGGGGCTCGTTGCGTGCTCCCTACTTATCCTCGATGAAGTCCTCAGAAGAGCCACGTGGTGATAGGTTAGGGCTTGATGTTCATTCCTCCCTCTTTGTGATAAAAAATTGCATGGTGAAGACACCTGGAGGCATCCTTCACAAATGATGTTTCCAGTGGGGTCTACCAAAAGTGAATGCAGACCAATGATACATGGTACTCAGACTTAGCCTGATAGGAAAGCAAAGGGAAGTAAGACAAAATGGTGTGAATCACCAAAATGTGGAAGCATGGCAAGGCTGTTTGGAAGAGTGAAGGAGGAAATCCCTTCAAAGAGCACTTGGCAGACACATGGTATTAGTAAAATGAAGCTTTTGAAAAAGAGCTTGATGAGGTTCAACAGATGGGGTGCGGGCTAGTACTTAGCAAAAATAAAAATCACCCAAATGGAGCTTAGGGAAATTTATGCTCACACTAATCAAATCCAACCATGTATCCTATACAATAGAATTATCAATTAATTAATTTATTAGCATATCCATCCAATCCCTTTAATCCTCACTTAGGCCATCCTTCCACTACATCTTTTAATGTAGATTCATCCTAAATCCTTTGTAGTTTTAGACTTTCATCCCTATTACCACCTAGTCGCAAGTAAAGAAACTCATGGCAGATGAACAAGTTCAGGGTGCCCAGCCTAACATCCCTCAAGATCCTAACAATGGTGGCTCATCGTAATCCAATACTGAGGTCCAAACCACCTCACCACCTACTGATGAAAGCATGGTCAATCAACCTAAAGTTATAGTCGATGAGTATCTCAATAATCCCATCAATCTACAAATGACAGATCACCTCCTTAATGGGTGTTGGGATAAAAGCATCACTACCTTGATCATGAAGGGCATCAAACCACCATCAGGAGTTGAGTTATTTGAATTCTTCAACACACCATCTTGTGTGCTTCTTATGTCTCAAGATCCCCAGAATTCACAAAACCCTCCAAGGAATTCTTATGTCCCCGAGGGTCCTCCCATAGATAATTGGTATCAGCCTAGATTTGGTAATTTTGTGCTTTATCAAGTTATACACCCCTCTCAGGTTTCAATTATAGTCGTAGGAGCGCCACTTGATCCTAATGATCCCCTTACCTATGGCATGCCACATAATTTTCCTCCTCCACCACCTTTGAATGTCCCACAAGGTCTGACCCCCATGCTGTCCACAACACCTCTTCCACTTAATCAACCTAGTCAACTGATAATGAATACTGGGGGCAATCCTTTTGCTATGTTACCACCACTTTTAGGATCAATACCCATCTCCAATTTTCCACTACCTCCATTTACCTCTCAACAACCACCTCAAAGTAGCATTCCATCCTCACAACCACTGCAAGGTAATCTAGAACATATGTCACAACAAACCCCTCAACACAATCCAACTTTGTCTCAACCACATTAGCAATAACCTCCACAATATAATATTCCTATTATTTCACAACAATAATAACCACCCCCACATTAGTAGCAAGATAGTCCATTGCAGCCCCCTCATGAGCCACAAGGACCTCCACATCAATAAATATCATAGAAAATTACATTATTCCAACAACCATAGATCATCCAATAGCCTTTTTACCACCAACCTCTTCAACAAATGCAAATTCCTACACAACCTTAGCAATCCCACGAGTCCATTCCTAGCCACATGGCTCAATACTTATACCATTTGAAAAGCACTTTCTATGTGCAACCTGTTGCATCCAATCCAAATCTCAACTATCCCTATCATAATCCCCCACAATCCCAACAACAACCATATTACACTACCCCTTCACAATTGTATTAAAGTACTTCCTACCAGCAGCCTAACCCATAATAGCCTTTGTATGCGCCCCAACAATACACTACTTACAACTATCAATCCAATCCATACTATGCCTCCCAATAATAGTCATCTTATAAAAAACTGTCATACCAACAAGGCAATTCCACCTCATCTCAACAAAGGGATTCCTCTTCCTATTACCAAAATCCACCATCCTATCATCAATTATACACCAATCTGCCATACCAATCCACCTACACCAATCAATATCATTCAACTCATTTGTATACACCTCCACCACCCTATGATCAAAACATGTCAGTTATATCATCATCTTACCAAAAATATGCTCCTTACAACCAATCCAATCCATCAAATCCATCATCATCGAAACATGTCAATAAGGAGTTGGAAGAAGTAAAAGCCATGTTGAGAGACATACAAAGAAAGACCTCTAAAGAGTCTTTCAAGTTTGAAGATATTTGTCCCTATCCGTTCGTTCCCTCAATCTCACTTGTTTCTTTTCCCAAGCATTTTGAAATGTTCAAGTGTGACAAGCATAAATGAACTAAAGATCCAAAGAACCACCCTCAAGAATTCTATTCACATTATCAAGAAGTCCTACATAACGACAATTATATCCTATGGTTATTCCCTTTGAGTTTAATGTAGGTGGCTCTTGATTGGTGTATGGTTCTTCCAAAGGGATCCATCTCTTCTTTTGTGGGTCTTTCAAAACAAATTGTCACACTTCTCCTTCAATTCAAAGAAGGATGTTCATACACTAGACCTTTTGAAAGAGAAACAACATGAGGGTGAAAAATTTGCTAGCTACATGAAAATGTGGCATGCTTTGGCTAGTTAGATGAAATATCCACTTAGTGAGAAAGACCTAGTGACTCTGTTTGTGGCCAACTCCCATCCAAACATGACACACAATCTCAATCTTCATTATGTCACAACCTTTGCAGTAGTCATGGAAAAATGTCCTATCATTGAAAGAGCATTCATTACTAAGGGACAAATTAAAATTTATAACCCAAATAAGGAAAAGTTGTTTGGAGACAAGTCTCTCTACTAGAAAAAAAACAAGAATGAATTCAATGATGGTTTCACAGATAAAAAACATGTTCAAGTAGCAAATACCTCACAAAGGCCTTAGTACACTCCTCCCCTATAGTCCATTCTAAATACCATATCTATGTCAGAAGGTGCATCATGTCCTCCTTAGCAGTCCAATGAAAATAATCAAGGCAACAATACATGCTCTTTTACTACTTTGGGAGAGGCCTTGAGTGTCGTCTTCAATAGGATTTTGCAAGTGAATTACCTGATCATGTATCCTATGAATAATCCTTTTGACGAGTCTAAGCTGAAGCTAGCCTAGTACAAGGAGAATGAGTATTGTGCTTTTCATAAGATCAAAGGCCATTCCATCAACAAGTTTCAAGGACTTAAAACATATGTCCAAGATCTCATAGATCATGGAGATATACAATTGTATTCCAACCAAACCGCTTCATCCAATTCTCAGCTATAGATATACCAAAACATCTTCCCAAATCACAATCAGGGTGCTAGTACATCCAATGCTAATCCCAGGTCAAGTAATAACAATAGTCAAAATAACAACACCAATAACATTAGCTATAAGAATGTTCCTTATAAATATGATGTTATAGTTATGTGCATTAACTAGGCCAAGCCTCGTGTATCCATGGTTCATTTCAAAGGTAAAGACCCACAATGTGTTGCTCAACTCGTCACACCCATATCTTCGTTCTTGGTCCTTCCACATCTACCTAGCCAGCTCCTATAAGTTCTCAGTATAATATTCTTGATCACCTAGGAAAGACACCCTCTCAAATATCCATCTTGGATTTTCTCAAGTCTTCTCTTGTCCATCAAGAAATCCTAACCAAGGCCATACAGGATACCCACATACCTAATGACATAGATCCTACTCAATTCCAAGCCTTAGTGGGACACCTATCATCTACATACTAGTTGGGATTTAGTCAAAATGACATTCCTTCCATTGAATCCAATCATAATTGTCCCCTTCACATTGAGGTCCTTGTAGCCCATCATAAAGTAAAAAAGGGTCCTAGTAGATAATTCCTTTTCCCTTAACCTTTTTACATTTAAGTTTATAAAATAGGTTGGGTACATCCATATTGACTTGAACAACCAGGTTATCACCATAAAAGCATACAACAATATTGAAAGGGACTCTGAAGGAATAATTTGTCTTCCCATTCAAGTTGTCCCTGTAGTTCAATACACAACCTATCATGTCCTTGATTTGTATCTTCCATACAACCTCCTTCTCAGCCGCCCATGGATCCATGCCATGCAGGCCATCCCATCCACTTACCATCAATTCCTGAAATTCCCATTCAATGGGATGGAAGTTGTGTGTGAGAATATGTGGAACAACTAATAAATTAAACTAACACACCAATGAAACATTAGATTAGAGGAAAATAATTGAAAGTAAATCAAACTCTAAACAATAGCTCTTTCAAAAGCATTATATTATCCTCTATCTCCAAGGATCTGCTGTAAGTTGTTGGCCCTCAGTTGGTGTATGCAACAGCTTTGGCAAAATGATAACTTAGAGAACGAGTTTATGCAACATGCATTTCCATTGCTAAATGATTTAAGCTATGATATGAAACTAAAAATGCTATGAACTTGAAATGATATGCTAAAATGTTGATTCAAATGAAACTATAGTAAATGCGCTCAACTCACAAAATATAGGATGAAATCTACTCACTAAAGGGCTATATTTATAGATTTTTGGAGGCAAGAATCTAGTTGGCCAAGATCAATGGTCAAATTCGAACCTATCAAGATGAACAGTGAAATATTCTGGAGGTTGAGAGAAAGGTGGAAGGTTGAGAGAATAATGGAAGAATGTTTTCAACCCACAAAACCATCCTCATTCAAAAATGGAGACAAATTTCCATTTGTCATTTCATTTATGAAAGTTGGTTGAAAGTTTGAGGATAAATTCTTAATTAAATAAGGGTATGTGTAGGATCATGATGGGAAAAAAAGTGGCAATATGTAAGTGATATGATGGACCATGTGGCTGATAACTTTTTCTTAACCCAAAATTGATGAAACAAAAAGGTTTTTTAAAGGAGATTCTCATCTTTCCACCAATATAAATTATGATTTACTTTGAATTTAATAAATAATTATTATTCATTTTCTATTTGAATTATGACTAAAGTCTTGATTGATAGGCTGATTGAAAAATAGCTATAGCTTTCAAACCATATCATATTTTTTGAATCTGAAACATGCGTCACATTCTATGCTTCACATAATATAAGATTAAAAAAAAGAAAAATTGAATTTCATGAAGTTTTGACCAAGTTAAGGTGGTCAAACATACGAGTTTTTATATTTTTTAAAATTTGTAATAAAAAAATCATAATTAATTATTTATTTGGAAAAAAATTACAAAAAAATATGCATCACATTGGGACATGAGTCCTCTACTTATATCTAAAAATTTTATAAAAAAATATTATCATTTTATTGTCATTAGGGTGGTCAACCAGACACCTACTTGATAAGTAGGAGGTTTCTTCTACAGCATGTCAAATTATGATATTCCTATCACGATTCAACCGTGTAGTTTTCGAGTCAAACTCATTGACCCATGATTCATGAGTAGTGGTTCAAAAGAACCCATCTCTCATGATAAACCTGATTGAAATTTCAAATTTTGACCAAACATATATATATATATATATATTTTAAATAAACCTAGTAGTCTAGAAACTACATTCAATTTTCTATAGATTCTATTCTTACATATTTTTGAAATAATATAGCTAACTTATTAAAATATTTATGTCAAGTTGCCTAACTCTCATTTTTTGAATTTTCATCGCCACTTAAGGGCCTATTTTTTCTATGATGATCCTGCATATACTGATAAATAAATTTATTTAATTACATGTGACATGGATTTTAGAAGTTTCCATTATTAAATAATTAATATTTAATTATGTGAGGGATGAAAAAGGTGTGTAATTAAATATCTACAATATTTAATTATGTGAGAGGTGAAAAAGGTGTTAAATCAAATATTTACAATATTTAATTTAAATGTGGAGTGAAGGATGAGTTAAAATAATATTCCCTTATTCAAAAATTCAATTTTAGAATAACATGATAAATAATATATATAAATAATGAAATTTTTTTAATTTAATTAAGAGGAAGATAGTAATAATTAAATAAGCTTATTTATTTAATTAAACTAGAAGAATTAGAGAAATGAATGATATAAATAAATAATTAAATTTATTTCTATGCAGATGACTTTTAGAATATTAATCCATATTTAATTAATTAACAGGTTTTGCAATGACCATTTTTAGATGTATACATTTTGACCCTCTTTGAAGTGATGTGTTTTACGCATTGCTTCAAAGAAAAATTCAGATTTCAAAAAATTTCCCCTGACTTTGAAAAATTGATTGATGATGCTATATGCCCCTCCAGGAGATAAATCACGTTGATTAATGATACTGATGATGATTCAAAGAATTGAATAGATTTTAAAGGAGATGTGTCGATTTATCTCCTAAAATAGCACTCTGTAGGGTAAAAATAAAAATAACCTTACCTTATTTACCCCCTTCAAAGGTGGAAAAGGTAAAAAGTCATTGTCATTTGAATAGTAGCCTTTTGTGATTTTCAGAGCTCTGAGAGAGAATTTTGAGATGTTGATCCACTAGGAGCACCACCGATTTGAGCGAGCCCACCATCATCAGAGACCTGCAACTTATGGACCTTTGTTAAGATTGCATGATCCTCCTTTGAATTTTTTTTTTGAATTTTTCATAATTTTTTTATTTTTGGAAATTATGTTTTAGCGCACAGGATTTTAATTTAGTGCACACGAGCTGTAAATTAGTGCATAGATTAGGCATTTTAGCACATTCAAATTAGCACATCGATGAAACAGACTAGCGCATAGATGAGAAATTTAGCGCATCGACTAGAATAGTGCATAGATGAGAAATTTAGTGCATAGGATAGATAGATTAGCACATAGGCTAGATAATTTAGCGCATTGAAAGATTGTTTTAGTGTATTGAAAGAATTTTTTAGAGTATCCATGAATTTTTACTAAATTTGAAAATTTGAGACTGATTTGTTGATTTCTTAATATTTGTTGCTTTATTAGACAATGGATTTGATGATTTTGAATAACACCAAGGATATATTAACTTGATTTTAGTGATGATCTAATTGACTAAATTTTTCTTCATGCTTGAAAAAAAATAGTAAGATGTTGATGTTTACTCTAATAAATTTTCTTTTTGAATTGAAAAATAAATAGTATAGATGTTAATTTTGAGCTGATTAGCTACTAAATTTGTTTCCATGCTTGATGAAAAAAAAATAGTAATGATAGATTTTCCTGATTGATTGATGTTCCTTGTTGATGATCTGATTTGATTGCTAAATTGATTCTATACGAGGATTTTAAAATCCTCCAAATCAGAGAGAGGTTCCCTTATACATGGGAGATGATTCCCAGATTGACCTAATCAAAAATTGGGGTCATTGTTAGATGTGGGTTCGGTTCCCTCTGCAGGATCCCTCAGTATTGGGTCAACAGGGCACTATTGACTGAGTTAGCCGAGAGATGGCATAGTGAGCATAATACTTTTCACTTATCGATTGGAGAGATCACTATTACACCAAAGGATGTGTACAAAATTTTAGGTATCCCTATGGTTGGCACACTTGTGATTTATGATCACAAGGAGATTGGAGGTATAGATGATTTGTGATGAGTCTTCCAAGATCCTCATGCTGGTGGTTATGATATTTCTTGGAGAGATATGGTAGAGGGTTATGCCCCACTTCCATCAGTATTGGCAGGTTTTATTGGTGGCTTCCTTTGTCCTGATTGTAGGTCAAAGGGACTATCAGTAGATTGGGGTTAGATATTAGAGGACATGATCCTTCACTAGACTAGATATGCATGGGGATCTTGCATGCTTTCCCATCTATACCATGATCTTCATCAAGTGGTATATATAGATGGGAAGAGTATATCTTCCAAAGTTACACTACTACATATTTGGTCATGGGAGCACATCACCATTACTCTCCCTATTGTATGGAGAGATCGTTCACTCAGCCATCCATATTTGTATGCATATACAGGTCCCCTTGTCCAACCTATGTTGGGAAAGTTAGATTACTGGCAACATGTGCTAGATGACATGGATATAGTCATATGGACACCCTATGTTCACTATGAGGCATGGGATGAGGATGACATAGAGCTTCCCTATTGTGGAATTACTAGATACTTGATTGGTCATACCCCATTTATCATTGAGTGATTTCTAGTTATGTGGGTACTCAGACAGTATGAGCGAGTTCAGATGATGTCGCAGGGTGTGGCTCACTATGCTAGACATCGGGAGGATGTTGCAGTGGGGTCCCTTCATCACATTTGAGGAAGCTAGAGCATAGTACACTGAGCTACAACTAGATTTTTGGATATCCATCCAGAGGTGATAGATGCACATATGACTGATGATTATGTTGCATATTTTTATACTCATCCATTCCCTAGATTGACCATTCCAAATGAGCCTACCCCAATATTAGGTGGAACAATTTTATAGGAGGCATGGTGACAACCACAGGCATAGGAAGAGGCGAGGGCACAAAAAAAGAAGCCACATGGAGGAGAGGAGGATATAGGTGGGGTGGCCATGGATTTTGATGAAGAGGATAATGATGATAGCTCATATCATGATGGGGATGATGGAGGTGGTGGAGGGAGAGTGTTATTTGATGTACACTTTAGGACTAGGCCTCATACAACCAGAGTGGTGGAGCAACCTAGTAATTCAGCACCACACATTACTATCAAGGTTCCATCACAAGGATAGATTGACACACTTCAGGCACATGTCTAGGCTCTTCATAGCCAACTAGCATAGGCACAGGAACAAGCCACCATCAATGAGCTATAGATACAGATAGCACAACCACCACCACCTAACCCATTGATACCCTACCTTACTGCAAAGTGGGATAGTTTCATATAGTGGTGTGTATAGGAAGAGGGGGTAAAAGAAAGAATCTTGAGATCAGTTGATAGTACCTCTATTAGATAGGTTGTTGTAGAGGTATTGGAGACTACCCGCCAAGTGAAGTATTATAGGATGAGATACTTTGAGGTGATACCCCCTAAGCAAAGGATATCCTATATGCACTCAGACACACAATCATGTACCCACTCACACATTCATACTAGGAGTGTGCCAAAGCCTATTAGATGAGAGATAGGTGCTTTAGGCAGCAAAGATCCATAGAGGCCTACCACCTCCGGAGGTAGAAGTAGTCATGATCCCCATCTAGATACCCCTCAGTGCTGATTATGTATACACCCCTTTTATTGTACTTATATATCTTGTTCAAACATTTGATATCCTTGTATCCATGGACATTTATTTTTGATGAGATTATGACATGCAGTGGCGAATTTTGATATGCATGTGTCCTTGATGATTTTATGATGAATGGTTATGTATGAATTTTTATTTCTATAGGTTATGTTGTTTATGATTATGCATTTTTATGGATGATGATATGTTAATGGATGCTTATGGTATGAATTGTGATGATGAGTTATGGTTGGATGATCCTACAAATGAAATTATTTTCTAGAGTTTAATATGATTATGCAATGTAAATGATTTCACGGTTCTACATGATGTATGAAGTATGTATTTAATGAATTCAATGGATGCTCATTTCATTTTCTTAATGTATGATTATGCAAATGATGTTTGATGTAAATTGATTATGAAGATGATACATGAAATGATATGAAAATGAGGTGAAAATTTGACATAACAATGATTAGATGAATGATTTAAAATAATAATAAATGATGATGAAAATGATATGAAAGAATGTTATATGTCAATAATAATTTGCAAATGATGTGATGAAAATGTGATATGAATAATGATTATGATAATGAAAATGAATGGTAACTAATAATGATAATGTTGATAATGATACTGAAAATGATATGAAATTCAATAAATGGAAATGTACAATGTAATTGATGTGAAAATGATGATGATATATAAAATGTGAATGATATAATAAAATATGAAAATAATAATTAAATGAGATATAATAAATTTTCAAGTGTACTCAATCGATGTCTTAAAATGAGATATGTATTATTTACAACCTCCTAAAATCTTTCATACAGCCATAAAAACAAAAATGAGTGCAATCTAAATGAATCATGCAATCCTAAAATGCCTAAATGAACCATTTCACTATTGTCATTCTGTAAACCAATTATGTGCTTAATTTTCATCATTGATCCTTTTGATATGTTGAAATTTTAGTACAAGCATCAATGGGGATGTTAGCACCAGTGATGACCTGAGTACAACTTTCATGATTTTTGATACAGTAAGTTAATACAAGCATCTAGTGTAATTGAACCAAGATTACCTGAGTATTGTTTGCATAAAAAGAAAAAATTTAACCAGTTTCTTATGCAAATCCCGAAATGTCACTATGTTTCGTGAAAAACTTGCACAATACTATTGATTATCTTACATACATAAATAAAAGAAAAATCATATTCCTTCCTTGTGATTCTAGTTTAGTACATCATTGAACCACTCCAGAGATATAATGTCATCAAATGTCAAAACAACAATTCAAATTATGCTTTAAGTTTTTCATTCATTTTAATTTAGAATAAGATCATCCAATTTGTTTAGTCTCTTATCTGATAGCAATTTTTACCTAGTCTAATTGGACATTTCATTTGTTGTTTTGATATTCCTATACTTGACACATGTTGTCGTTTCCTTGCCAAAAAGGTTCAAGAGGTGACTACCCCCAATGACCTTGCACTCTGACTTTGGATAAGACACAACCTAATGCTAAGGATAACACTAATCATCAAGCCATGATGAAATCCTTGTCATTTCAAGGAAATGTTGGGCACATGATGTGGATATGATGGCTAGGCATGCCTGTGATGCCGATGAAAAATATATATGAACAATGCAAAATGTATCATAATAGATGGGAGAGCCAACCAAATCAAAAATAGTGTTTGTTTGCCAAGTTTTCACCATTTGTTTTTATTGCACTTTTTATGATTTTATTATTTTTTTGTTGTTACAAAGACACCTGTTTGCCAGGTTTTCATGAAGGCAACATTTTTTTTTTTTCTTTTTATTTTATTTTGATCTTTTTTTATTATTATTTTTGCATGTCAAAAGGATGCCTGTTTGCTAGGATTTCACCCTGATGATAATTTTTTTTTTAGGACACTTTATACTATTTTTGATATTTTCAAACATAAAACTTCTTTAGGTGGATTCTATTGGTCTAATATTCAAGTAGGTCCCCTTCTGGTGTTGATAACTGATATGCCCCTGATCTATATGCTGCAATGATGAAAAATGGACCCAGCTAATTGGGCTCGAACTTGGCTTTCTTTTCCTGATCTTGCTGATTACGAGGGTTTTCTTTGAGGACTAAGTCACCTACATGAAAAGTTTGTGGTTTGACTCTGTGATTGTAACTGCGAGATATAACTTGTTGATACCCTTTAAATGATTAGTTTCACTTTGTCGCCACTCATCAAGCAATTCCAGATTTTTCAATCTTGATACTTTGTAATCCTCATCATTTATGAGCCTCTTCAGTGATACCCGAATTGAAGGAATCTCAACCTCCAATGGAAAAATGGCTTATGCTCCATAAACCAAAGCATACGAGGTGGCACCTATTGGTGTGTGAATGTTGTTTTTGTATGCCCATAAAGCTGTATTTAATTGGACATGCCAATCATGACCAAAATCATTCACTGTTTTCTTCATAATCTTTAAAATTGTTTTGTTTCAAGCCTCTTCTTGGCCATTTCCTTGTGGATAATAAGGTGTAGAGAACCTCTGTCGGATGTGAAATCTTTCACAGAGTTCATCAACATCTTGATTTTTAAAAGTTCATCCATTATCTATGCTAATAGAGTTAGGAATGTCATACCGACATATGATATAGTTCAAAATGAAGAATGAAATTTTTTTGCCGGTAACATTTGTCAAAGGAACAACCTAAATCCACTTAGTAAAGTACTCAATGGCCGTGATAATGAGCTTGTGTCCATTTGATGATGATGGGTGTATCTTGCCAACCAGATCCAATCCCCACTAAGAGAAATACCATGTTGTAGTGAACGATTGCAATTCCTAAGAAAGAGCATGAATGATATTCCCATGAATCTGACATTTTGAACATTTTTTTACAAAGATGAATGATTATTTTTGCCTAGTCGGCCAATAGTAATCCATTCTAACAAGTTTCTTAGCAAGGTTAGTCCACTTGAATGAGTCCAAAAAATACCACCATGAACCTCTTGTAAGGCCTTTTCTAATTCATCACATTCGATACATCAAAGGAGGGTACCATCAAGACCATGTCAATAGGAGATGTCAACAATTAGGGTGTAATGAGAAGATTGGCATATGAAATTCCTTTTCTGATTCCTAGACAAATCTAGGGGAAAAATCAAAACCAATAAGGTGACAAATGATTTGGTTTTCTAGATTATCATAAGTAGGAGAAAACAATTGTTCCACCAGGAAATCATATTGTGCTTGGTTCTCTGAAAATTGGAGTAGTGATGCAATTGTAGCCATCGCATCTACAACCTTATTGTCAGTACGTGGAATTTGTGTGAACTTGATATCAAAAAAGTATTTCTTGAAATCATCCACTATGTTTTTATAAGGAATTAACTTTTCATATTTAGTTTGATATTAATTATTTATCTGATTTATGACAAGTTCTGAATCACCAATAACTTTCCATTCTATAATTTTCCAGTCTAATGCAATTCTCATTCCAATTAACAGTGCTTCATACTCAACTATGTTATTTGTACAAGGAAACATCATCCGATAAGATTTTGGAAGTGTATGTACTTGAGGTGTGATGAAAATAATACTTTCCCTTGAGCCATGTTGAGTGTAAGAGCCATAAAAAATAAAGTGCCCATGACTACTTAGTGGTTACTGTGAAAAAATCAGCGTCAGGAAAATCAATATGTATTGGATGTTCTACTTACATTTGTGCCTTTGCCAATTGATATGCTATGACCTATTGTTTGATGGCCTTCTAATCCACATCATGAATATCAAAATCACTTAGAATCATGACCCATTTTTCCAATCTACCAGTTAGGATTGCCTTATAGAAGATATTTTAAAGGATCAATCTTAGCCACAAGTTATATTGTATGAGCTAGCCTATAATTTCATAACTTTTGAGAAGTAAACACTACTGCCAAAAAATATTTTTCAATTAAAGTGTAGTTTGTCTCATGGCTTGTTAATGTTCTACTAATGTAATATATTTCTCACTCCTTTCCTATTTTGTCTTCATGTGCCAATAATGCTCCCAAGGAAACTTCTATGGTAGAAATATATAGTATGAGTGGTCACCTTGCACTGGTTGACCTATTAGATAATTCTTTATCTGATCAAAAGTTTCTTCACACCTGTCTTCCCATTTAAATGGAACATTCTTATGTAAGAGATGAGTGAATGGTAAACTCTTATCTGCCAGTTGTGCAGTGAATCTCCTGATAGATTGCAAACATCCTTATAATGAGCATAGTTGACTAATGTTCCTTTGCGGTGGCATATCGAGGATTGCTTGTACCCTAGCCAGATCCACCTCAATTCCCTTTTCTGACACAATACAACCTAGAAGCTTTCCATATTTCACCCCAAAGATGCATTTCTCAAGATTAAGTCTGACTTTAAATCTTTCCATTATGACAAAATTTTTAGATAAGATAACTAAATGTCCTTCCCTTGTGTTTGATTTGGCTAAGAGATCATCTACATAATCCTCCATGAATGTGTGCATCATGTCATAAAAAATTGTAGTCATTTCTCGTTGGTATGTAACTCCTGCATTTTTTAGTCCAAACGACATTACGTTCCAACAATATGTACCCCAAGGACATGTGAGCATTGTTTTATCTTGATCTTCAGGTGCAGTATTTATCTGGTTATATCTAGAAAATCCATCCATTAGTGAATATACATAGCATGCCCAGCAGTCAAATCTACAATCATATCTATGTTTGGCAGAGGGAAATCATCTTTTGGGCATGCTTTATTTAAATCCCTAAAATCTATACAAATTCTAATTCATCCATATGGATTTGATATAGGTACAATATTGGAGATCTATTATACATAGTCTATACACTGAATGAATCCTACATCTAACAGTTTCTTTAACTCCTCTTTGACCAATAATGCAACATGTGTGTGCATTTTCTGAATTTCTGCTTTACAATTTTTTCCCCCGACCTGATGGATAAATGATGCATGATGAGATTTGGATCTATTCTAGGCATATCTGCCTATGACCATGTAAAATTGATTTTATTATTCTCAAGGAATTCTGTGAATCTTGGGATTTCCTCTTTTGTCAGGGATTCAACAAGTTGCAAGACTTTGGTCTATTCTATAGTACCTATATTGAGTGCCTCTATTGGTTCTATCAAAATAGAAGACCTTTCCTGATAGTGCTCAAGAAGAGTGTCAAGTTTCCCATCTTGTAGTGCCTTTGAAAGGTTTTCACTATTGGATACGGTCTTTATTTTTCTCTTTTCATGATCTAATACTGCCTTTGTTAGGTTCTCACCACTAGATATTTCTTTTATATTGTTAATTCTGTAGCTGAGAAACTTGGCACTTTATTTTCTAAAACTTTGATCTTGTGATTCGCTGGTGGAACCTATTTTTCGAGTTGGATGAACAAAGAAAGTTTACAATGGTTTCATCATCGAGAAAAGTTGGGATATCAATTGGTGCAATTTGTTCCCAATCAATGTGTTCAGGATGGACTAAGGTAAATGGATTGTCAGGTTTGGTAAGGTCACTAGCGGTTAAGGTCATGATACTATTATCGTTTTCTCTATGGGGAAGATCTATGATGGTATCCTCCTATCGACTATTTGTATCATTTTGAATTGAATCATCATCACTTGAGTCATGGTCGCTTTGTAGGATGTAATGAAGTGGAGGCCTCGAGTTTTCCCCTTGTGTGAGTGTGGTTGTATTTTTTTGTACAACATCCACCTGTTTGTCCCTCCATAATTTATCATCGAAAATGGTGTCCCATTCATATTCATTGGAGTCAGTGTCAGAATTGTTTTCTTGTATTCTAAGAATTATTTCAGCTAACTCCTCATTGGATTTTATTTGTACTATTTCTTCCTTTGCATCCTCACCATATCCTAACCTAGTTTTATCTCCAAGGTGCATTTGTTTTAGTTGGATAGGCTCAAAAATACCTTCTTTTCCCTTGCTTATAGGGCAATTTCCTTCATAACCCATTTGTTGCATTATTGTATAACCCTTTCTATATTGCTTAGTGGGTAACTTGACATGTTGGACCGATTCATCTTCATCTTTATAGAGCCAATCAAGGATAGCCATGTATTCTATTTCACTTTCTTGAGTATCTGCCTTGATAAATCTTCCATCAAACTTGGTGATGGGAACTGAAGCTTGTGTGCCTGATGCTAAAGCTGATGTAGCTTGTTGTATGGATGTTGACAGTTTTCCATGGGATCTTGGGGATATAGGTAGATTAGAGAGACATAAATAATATTCTCCCACCCCATTATCTTTTAATTTTAGCTTGGTGCAAAAAATATTTATCATTTCCCTTGCTTGTTCACTATGTTTAGAAGTAGAAATGGCCAAAGCCTCTCTATTCTGCAAGACAAATGTGTGCTGAGTTGCTCTAAGGTTAGAACAAGTCTAATTGCTAATATGGTCCGTTGGTATTATTACTTCATGTTCATCATATGGAAACCTTAAGAATTGATGATAATTAGATGAAACTTCTTGAATCTCATGGATCCATGGGTGAACCAAGAGTATGTTATAGGATAAATCCTGATCTAGAACCTAGCAAAAGGTATTCTTCATAAGAGGTCCCACTCTTATTGGTAGCATGATGAGGCCTTTGGAAGCTCTTTCCTCATCATCGTATGCTTTGATTGTAATTTTCCTTCATGGATCTATAGATTCCTCTAAATATCCCAAAGCAAGGACCAATTTTAAAATACAAATGTTTAATCTGGCTCCCCCATCTATTAAAACACATCTGATTCGAGCTTTATGAACCATGACCTCTAGATAAAGCAATGAATTATGGGGATGGGTCATGGAGGAGTCATCCTTTTTCAAAAAAGGATAAACATGTGGGTGAGGACACATGTCCCATCATGGCTTGAAATTTATTGATATCTAGATCAGTAGACACAATTGTGTCAACAAGTGCCTTTTCTAGAATGTCCTTATGTGTTGGTGATATTTTGAGGAGCTCCAAGATAGAAATTTGCCCCGATGTTTTTCACAGTTGATCAACCAAATTGTACTGACTTGGAGGGTGAATCACCAACTTAGATGAACTTCCTTTTACAATGACTTTGGCTTGTCCCCTTGTTGTAGCATTAAACTCTTGATATTCTTTCTTTCCTTCGATCCTGATAGCATTGACTTATTGATCATCAGTGTAAATATGATTGATGATGGTGTCGTAGACATGATTCATATTCTTTCCTTTTTCACTCAAAGATTCCCCTTTTTGATAATTGGGGAGAGGATCATTGAATTCCAAATGATCATCATTATCATTATGTCCCTCAACCGTTATGGTATGGTTATCAATCAAATCCTGAACAAGATTCTTTAACCCTTGGCAATTACTTGTCTTATGACCTTTGCATCTATGATAATCACAATAGTATGAGTCATTCCATGATCATGGTTTAAATCAAGGCTCATATATCTTTGTGGTGGAAATTTGATAGATTTTTTATTCAACATTTCTTTAAGAATTGATTCCAAAGATTGGACCAAGGGAGTAAAATTTTGTCAATTTGAAAAAAATTGAGATCTAGGCACATTTGAATTTTGGTTATTGCAAGGATTTTTACCGTCATTATTGGTCACATTTCCTTGGTTGGAATTATCGCTTTGGTTACTATAATTTACATTACTGGTGTGTTGGACACCTGATACACTAAGAATAGTAGGCTTCACATTCACGTTGTTAGCGTCTACCACCCCATCATTCACAACATTTTTATTTCAAGTCCAAAATTGTGACTTGTCGCTATTGTTTCTATTGTTGTTGTTGTTATTGTTATATGAATTTGGACTTTATTTATAAAGATTTAAAACTCCACACTTGACCAAGGCACCTTCAATGGTAATTACATTTTTAATCAATTTTTCAAATGATTGAGGACAATGGAGATTTAGCCTATAAATCATCTCTTGATTCAGACTGTCAATAAAGATTTCCATATTTTCCTTTTCAAGAACAGGACAAGAATATATTGCAAAAAACCTTCTCCACCTTTGTAAGAATGTCGTGAAGGGTTCCCGATTTTTTTTTTTTACTTTGCATAAATCCAACATGGTTATTTGGTGTTGTATATTATAAGAGTACTACGATCTGAACTTATTTATTAAATCCTCAAATGTTCTGATGGTGGGAGTGATCTTGGAAATCCACTCCATGGATTTTCCACCTAGACTTCATGGAGAAAATATATTAGGTAGGTATCGTCATGAGAAAATTCTAAGCTCATATTTCAAAAATCCCTCACATGATCAATGGAGTCTGTTTTCCCATTATACCTATCAAACTTTGGGATCTTCCAATTCTTTGGAAAATTAATCATGCAAAGACTCCTGTTGAATGGATATGGGAAGATATTTTCCAAAAAAATTTCTTTGTTGTACCCCCTTGTATTTCCTTTATTTTCCCTTGTAATGCTCTTATCTATTGAGTAAGAGCACTAAAATCATTAAGGGAGGCCTCAGGATCCACTCTAATCCCTTCCATGTCAAAATCAGCAAGTAACTTAGCTCCTTGATTGGCCAATGAAAGGAAATATCTTTCTTTGTTTCATTCCAAAAATCTATCCATGAGAGTATGGAATTGAGGATCCTATTCTGCTTCTTGAAGCATTTCTTCTTTTATCTCATCATTATTCAGATTATTCCCAGTGTGAAGTCTGTGAAAAGGATTTTCTTCTTTATCACCACTATTTCTTTTATCACCCATGTTGCTTAATGTAGTTTCCCTTTCATCTCCTTCTACGTGCTTTTGAGATCTTGTGACAATAGGCATAAGATTTTTCCCAATTTCAACTAACCTTGATCAAAAGATAAAATAATGCAATTTTAATGGATATCCAAGTTGGAATAGAATGAAGATTCTATTGATATGACTTATAAAATTTCTAATCTTTAGCTCATGATTCCCCAAATTGAAAGGATGATGATACTGTTGTGGGAATTAAACCAAAAATAAAAAATAAAGATGATGTTGCACTTTGTGAGGTTTGATCGTAGTTTTGTAAAAATAAGGATTTTTGATAAATGCCTAATGCTCCTAAGCTCTCTATTGTAGAACTTGATTGGGACGATTAGAGTACAAAATTGTCGATTGGGGAATAAAAGAGGAATAAATAGGTTGGCTATGATTATGCCTTTGAGAAAGAGCTCTTATTTGAAATAAAGCTCATGAATTTAATGGTTCTAAGGAAAAAAAATTAGTGAAACCTCTAACAAAGTCATGATATCAATGAATAAAAGTTTTGTGTTTAAGCAAAAATTTTCAACTTTGGTATTAAAACTTTATCCTTTTCAATAGCTTCTTATAACTGAGAGACTTCTTCACAAAATTTGCAAACTTCCAGACCCTAAGCATAGAAAAATACTAGACTAAATGGCAGGTTTTTTGGGTGTCAAAAAATTACCCAGTTTTAGAACATAGATGCGCTAAGATTTTTAGCAGATGCATTAAACTATCCAATCTATGATTTGGACTATTGCAAGTATGCGCTAAAACAAAGCATAGATGCTCTAAAATAGAGCATAAATGCATTGAAATAGAGCATAGATGTGCTAAAACATAGCATAGATGCACTGAAACAAAGCACACATGCACTAAAATTGACAGGGATGTGCTAAACTATCCAATTACTGCACTAAGATAGACATGTTTTGACAGTTTGATATTTTTGGATGCTCTTTATCTTATTTAAATTTGGAAGAACATGGCATAGAGTAGAAAATAGTTTCTTTACAAATCTTAAAAATCTAAACAAAGAGTGTATGTTCTTGAGATTTTTACAAGCATTGAATAAAATAAGCACTTCAAATAAACTCGCACTTATTTGTCAAAAATGTCATCATAGCAACCACAACCCACATCTTAAAATTGCGTCAACTCACATAGTCATGTCACCCCCTAAAGGGAACCCTTTTTTTTGTCTTTTCCAAGTGCGTACCCAAGGTTAGATTTCTCGATCACTTGAGCAAACAATCTGTGGAAATTATATGGTGAGTGTCTTGGGGGCAGAATCTTCCCTCCCCTTGCACTATGATTATTATGATGTTTGGATACTGACAGAGTTGGCTTTCTACACTATGGTTTGTAGTAAAGGTATTGGTTCAGCGCGACAATAGATAAACTCCCTCAGGAGACCTCCCAATCTTTAAAACAAATATTTTGGGGATGGTTATCTTGCTCACTTCTGTTGAATATGGGTTTCCCCAAAATTCACTTTTTATTAGACTGGGTCAGAAAACTTGGCTTTGGTTGTTCCCACTTAGGTCATTCCCATAGGGTGAGTACTTTTTCCCACTATGACAGACCTTCTAAAGGATTTAATAAAACATGAAATGCAAGAAATGAAAAAGGTAAGTCTGGTGTTTTGGTCACCCAGTAAAGGGTAGAGCATAAACCTATTACCCAACATCACATCAAACAAATGGTTCGGTTTTAAATCGAAATGACAATTTTATACACTAAGTGAAGATGTTGCTTCACAAAAATCATTGTATTCATTTTAACCAAGATAAAATAATGTTTGGTGACTATCCTAGGACTGATTAATTCCATATTTAAGCATCTATCTAGGATTTCTTCATTTTTACATAAGGCAGAAAAAGAATAATGTTTGTCCACGGATGGCGTCAGAATCAGGATTTATTTTTTTACACTCCTTGTATGCACTAAAAGAACTAGTAAATACACTAAAATAGTTAACAAATGTGCTAAAGGAACAAATAGGGATGCACTAAAATAGTTAGTAAATGTGCTAAAGGAGCTATCAAATGTGCTAAAATAATTCATCAAAGAGCTAAAACAGTCCTTGTATGTGCTAAACTATGGCTCGTATGTGCCAAACCATAGCTCTAGTTCGTCACCTATCAAAAAATCTGCAATAAAAAGATTTAAAATGGGGCAAGGCCCCATGGTGTGCACCAAAAATGTGTGTGAGAATATGTGGAACAACTAAAAAGTTAAACTAACAAACCAATGAAACATTAGACTAAAGGAAACTAATTAAAAGTAAAACAAAATCTAAACAACAACTCCCTCAAAATAATTTTGTTGTCCTCTATCTCCAAGGATATGTTGTAAGTTGTTGGCTCTCAGTTGGTGTATGCAACAACTTTGGCAGAATGACAACTTAGAGAACCTGTTTATGCAACATGCATGTCCATTGATAAATGATTTAAGCTATGATATGAAACTAAAAATGCTATGAACATGAAATTATATGCTAAAATGTTGATTCAAATGCAACTATAGTAACTACACTCAATTCACAAAATCTAGGATGAAATCTACTTACTAAAGGGTTGTATTTATAGATTTTTGGAGCCAAGAATCTAGTTGGAAAAGATCAACGATCAAATTCAAACCTGTCAAGATGAACAGTGAGAGATTATGGAGGTTGAGAGAAAGGTGAATGGTTGAGATAATAATGGAAGATTTTTTTCAACCAACAAAACCATCCTCATTCAAAAATGGAGAGAAATTGCCATTTTTCATTTCATTTATGAAATTTGGTTGAAATTTTGAGGATAAATTACTAATTAAATAAATAAATTTATTTAATTACATGTGATATGGATTTTAGAACTTTCCATAATTAAATAATTAATATTTAATTATGTGAGGGATGAAAAAGGTGTGTAATTAAATACTACAATATTTAATTATGTGAGAGGTGAAAAAGGTGTTATAACAAATATTTACAATATTTAATTTAAATGTGGAGTGAAGGATGAGTTAGAAGAATATTCCCTTATTCAAAAATTCAGATTTATAATAACATGATAATTAATATAAATAAATAATTAAATTTATTTATATGTAGATGAATTTTAGAATATTACTTAAATAATCCATATTTCATTAAATAATAGGTTTTGCAATGACCATTTTTAGATGTATACAGAAGTAACCATGCATGTTGATCTGTAACCTTTTCAATATTTTCATTCTTTGGAAGCATCCTTCCCCCACTCTCACTACAATCCAAGAGTTGAAGTGGGGGAATCTCAAGCCTCGTCATACAATCCATCTTCTAACCCCTCATCCACTACACTATTTGTTCCATCATCCACTTCTGAATCCACAATCACCAAGGTCCAGATCATAGATAAAGGTTGTGGTGAGTACGAGATGTAGATGGCTATAAATGTGGAAACCATGCCACCATCTCCTCATATGTATGGTAAATCTTCTTGGTCCTCATCAAATGAAGAAGAAAATACACTCACACTCAACTCTCAGAACATGGGTTCAACAACATTTAGGGATTTGGGCGCCCTTCAATATCAAATGGATGAAGACATCAACCAATGGGTCTATAGAGAAGAGCCTGAACCGTCACCTCCCCTCATAGAATATTTTTAGGAGGTTCATCTACATGCATCTAAATTGGTTTAAAAGTGCAATTATCAAAGTGGATATCTTGGTATAGAAGATCAAGGAAGACGACAACCCATAGAATAATTTGTGTGACCAAGATGTATAGGTCTTGGCTATGATAGGAAAAAAAATGGTTATGCATCCTCCACTAGTTCCTCTAATAATTTTAGTGTGGACAATGGTCTCCTTGAGGAAATAATCGAAGAAGAGTATATCATACTTGCATATAATGACATGATATCTCCTCCATGTTTGACTACCTATCTGTCTTTTCCATTGACCTTTCCCTTCTCCTTCTTGAGCTTGTTGACTGGGACCTATGAGGTAGTGCACCTATGGTCACCTTTCCTTTAGTGGATGCATATGTAAATATCATGGGGTTGGGGGACAATGAACACCCTAACTGCAAAAGTAAGAAGAAACAAACTAAAAAAGTGTCATCTAGTGAAAACCTCTTGTAGACATTCCTGACTCATTAAAAGTTAAAATAAAGGGTGTATCTGACATCAAAAACCTCAATGAGGCACTGGAAGATGGGGATGTTCATCTTCCCCTTATTGGAACACAATTTTTTTGAACGGTCCTCTATCTTGATCAAAGAAACTCAAGAAGTTAACCTGGAAACCACAAAAGATTTGAAAATAACATATGTAGCCAAGTCATTATCAGAAGAAGAGCATTCTACCATTGTCAAGTTGCTACATGAAGGAATCATGAATTTTGCATGGAATTACTCAAACATGCTAGGTCTAGATCCCACCTTAGTGGTATACCATTTGGATGTTTGTCCTGACACGAAATCCATCAAACTAAACCACCAAAAATGTAACTTTGGGACGTAGGGAAAAAGGATTCCCTCTACTAGGCCCTTAGGGTTTTTCACCCTAGGAGCACTTGGTGTGTAGGAATGACACTCTTTCCTCTAGGTGGTTATAGGATTTTTGGTGATTGCATTCAAAGGGAGGGGCTAATTGATGAAGGTTGTGATATGTGTGTATTGTGTGGCTAAAAATTGAAAGTAAAATTATATTAATTCTATGTATGCAATGTAAATAAAGTAAATCTAAACTAATGCAAACTAACTAAACTTTATGCCCTAAATGTAAGTAATTTGGAAATTAACAGAGAAGGACATAGTGTGTGCACTTGGAAATGTGATCTTGCAGATGAACGGTCCTAGAATATTTTGTAAAATATCTAAAAATAGAAAAATAACTCTTACACGAAGTTGGGAGACCCAGTCATCCTCTTGGGAAAATCTACTTGAACATGTTTCTGGGAAAAGGGTACCAAAAAATGTAAAAATCCCAAAAACATAGGCCTAGAGTGACTAGGTCACCATTTTTGGTGACCTAGTCCTCTTCTGGATTCCTGAGAATATAGAAGTGGATATTAGGGCCTTCGGTTTGCACTCTGATAGGTGCTTGGTTCATATTATGCAAATGATGGGTTGAGAGGGGTCTCCAAAGCTTCAACTAGGGCTTTGTTGACTTGAATGTATTTGATGGGTTTGACACCTTTCTAACACCTTTCTTCTTGAAAAACCTGCATAAAAAAGCACCTACAAACACACATGCAAAGAGGAGACAAGGATTAGGGTTAGAGAATAGGGGTTTTCCTTAGTCAAACCCCTTTGATGATAACCAAATCTAAATGAGAAATACGGAAAGGAAAGGATGATTGAATGAAAAATAAAACACTTAACAAATCCTTTGTTGAAGATGTCTTCAACATGAATGGATCAGCTCCAATGGAGATTTCTTGTGAAACCCTTGTGCTTGATTGCTTGCTTGGGAAAATTTCAAGTGGTGGTCGAGAATTAATTTATGTTTAATGAAGTTAATCAGCTTTACCTCCTGAAACACACTTAATTTGGGACTAAGAGTACATTAAGGGGAGAAATTATCATAATAAAAGGGTTAATTAGTGGATGATAAGCCTAGGATAGGGTGAAAATGCATTACAACACTTTATAACACTTTGTCACAAGGCTTAGAAAGGGGTAAAAGGGTGTTGTTTAGGTGAATTATGTTTAAAGGGTCTTAGAAAAGTGAGGAAATGTGTTACAACACTTCACAACACCTTAGTAAAACACCATTAGGTTATTATTGAATTGCAAGCTTACAAGACTGAATCAAGGTAAAACAAAGCCAAAATCCAATGGAAAAGGCCAAAATGAGTGAAAAAATGCCAAGGTATACACTTTTTGGTGACACATTTAGCCCCCACTTTAGTGAGAGTATGAACTTAACTCAAACTCACACTAAAATATTTAAATAATGTGTGTCGAGTGGGATCTAATTTACTCATGCTAGTAAGGTGAGATTACTTATGATCAAGAGGGATGATCAAGCCCCTAGGATCAAGATCCCATGGCAAACTAAACACAAGAATAGTAGATCACACAAGGAGTGATGTGAAAATTCAGATCAAGTTTTGACCATTTCTCCATCTAGTTGTGGATCAGATCTAGGTTGTTTGTCCAAGAGAAAATGATGTACTCACTGTGGTTTGATGATACTTTCAATTTCCCGTTGGGTGAGAATGCCAAAAGATTGTGAGATACATACACATGGTTGGTATATAGTCACACACACAAAGGTGGCTATGGGAAAATTCATGCTACTAGTTGGGCTTCATGCTCAACCATACCAAATTTATACCTCTTCATAACTTTGATAAGGTGTCACAAAATAAAAGGGTGCATTTTATGAGACAATAAAATCCATGGATGCTTAAAACTCATGAACAAGTGCAATATGGCAGTACAGGCATGCAAGTTTTGTTATGCAAGGTGCAAAATAAAAAATGAAAAAGTGTAAAATGCAAAAGGGCAAATTGTAGAAAGGGATGTTCAAAGGAGTCTTGTTTTGTTCATGTGAGGTCTTTAACTTAGAGAACATTGTGTCTAATGTCTCCAAGAGAGGACCAACGAAAGGATAGAAGATTCACACCTTAGGGGATGTAGTGTGTTGCATTAGACCACTAAGAGGAATGTGTTATGCTAAGATAAGTCACTTTCATGAGGGACATTACACACAATGTCATCCACCAAGTGAGAGACTCATTGTATGAAGTGATAAGGATCCACTAAGAACCAAGAAAAGGAAAAATACAAAAGGAAATAGTGCCAATGTATGCCCCCACATTGAAGGAATTGCTACTTATTGTGCTGTGAGAAATTTATTTAAAGTAGAAGAAGACATGAGGGGTTAATTATGTGACATGTGAGCCAACGTAAGACATATCATCGACCTCCCAAGCTTTCTCATGTATGTTCATGAGAGGTTAACTCCTAGTCAAAAGAGGCAACAACAAGTGACATAGGAGGGAAAAGGCTACTCAGTCCCATTTCCCCCACTTAGTGCAGGAAAAAGGTGAGTCTGGTATGGATGATGGTATGCTACTCCTCATGATAGATGAGAAACATGCAATAGTGATTTTTTAATGACCCTACAAATATTACAAGGCAAGGAGAAAAAAATAATGTTATTTATGTGGGTAGGGAAACAAGGCTTCAGAAAAGTTAACCTTGATAGTATAGACTCTATCATATAGGTGAGTAATTTCATTGTAACTTGGGTGATATGATATTTTTTTCTTAGGTGGGTTAAGGTGGAGAGGATGCTTAGGAGGTCCAATAGTAGATTGGGATCTAATGGAAACTTGCATATGCATAACCTCAGTGGGATTGGGTTGATGTATCTATAGGAAAGGGTGATTTAGTATCAGGTTTTTACCATTGTCTAAGGAAGAGATATGACTATTGCATGAAAGGAGTACAACCATGTTGTTTTCTTCCACCATGATACCTTCCCAAATAGGAGAGTTATTAGGATAACTACAAACAAGATATTCCTTTTTTGGTTCTACACTATTGAATTCATCACAAATAAGGGAATTATCTATGGTTGAAGTGTCTTGTTCCATAAGATATGCATGATTTTCATCAACGGGATCTTGTAAGACCATAATATCTTCTTCACTAATAAGAGAGATATTAGGAGGGGGAAATTGGATTTTTGTGATTATTGATGGTTGCATTCGTTTCCTCTAAGGTTTAATTCTCTTGTGCTATAGTATCTATCCTAAGAGGAGAGCTATTTGGAAAGTGAAAAACAATAGGTTTATCACATGGCATGATTAGAGTTGGTAAAGTAGCTTCATCGCTCATAGGAGAGACATTAAGGGAAGGATAACAAGGAATGAGATGGTTACCAATTATTGGACTATTTTGTTCAAATAGACCCTTCTTAATGTGATGGATATTAGGAAGGAGATAAATAACGCTATAACTCTTAATCATTGGAGTGCTTGATACTAACATAGCCTTGGTTATTAAAGCATCATTGCAAATAGGCAAGGTGTTGGGAAAGGCTGGAAGACTAGGTAAGGTAGTAACCATGATTTTAGATTTATTTTTTATAAGGTCTTTGCAAGAGGGAGGAGGAAGAGGAATAAAATTAGGACCATAATGATCATCAATGATTGTGTCTCCTTTCCACAAGATACATTCATCACCAATGGGAGAGATATTAGGAGAAGCACAATTATGATTATCATGACTATCGATGTTTGCTTGATCTTGTGGCAAAGCTTTAGTGGATGAGCGATGAGAGATGAAGTCATCAAGGTTTCATCTCACATGTCCAATTCATCGATACTAAAGGGCTTAAGAAGGGTGTGAGTGGGTGCTTGAGATGTTAAAGTTGTGTTTTCATTTTCTATAGAATTTTATTTAAATGTTTGAGGAACTAATGTAGAAAATAAAAATTGTAAAATTCTAGTTGCCATGAGTATAAACAGTGCTTATTTCTAATAATTTGAATGTAATATAAGCTAGGATAAATTACAATGCAATGTAAATACGTAGGATGAAATGCAACTTTCTGATTGTAAACAATGTAATTTATTGATTATACTGGAAATAAAATGTGGTGAATGCAAAATTAAAATTAAGAAATGCATGAAATGCACCAATTTAAGCTAGATTGAGTAAAATGTGTGTAAAAAAAAGACAACCCACTAATATAGATGGATAAAGGAAACAAACAAAATCCTAAAAAAAAGGTTTTCACCCCTATAAATGATAGTTTCAAAGGCCTAAAGGGACTAGGTCGCCCAGGGTGGCGACCTAGTCCTCCTGGTGATTTTTTTGTGAATTTTCAAGATTTTTGGATGGATTTGGGTGGTTTTTGGGTTGTATGATGCAGACCTAAGATGAAAATGAAATTTTTAAGAAATTTTGGAATGATTTATTATGCAAAAATGAAATCTAAATGCACTTTCACTAATAAAAAATTTAAAACCTTAGGATGCAAATAATAGAATGCAAAGTGTAATGCAATGCAAAGAAAACCTAGGATGAAGAAGGACTCTAGATCAGAAAGGAAGGGATGTGGACATCAGGTTGACCAAAATGAACTAATAAAAATGTAACTCTAGGACCTAGGGAAAAAGGATTCCCTCTACTAGGTGCTTAGGGTTTTTCACCCTAGGAGCATTTGGTTTGTAGGAATGACACTCTTGCCTCTAGGTGGTTACAAGATTTTCGGCAGTTGCATTCAAAGGGAGGGGCTTATTTATGAAGGTTGTGATATGTTTGTGTATTGTGTAGCTAAAAATTGAAAGTAAAATGATATTAATTCTATGTATGCAATGTAAACAAAGTAAATCTAAACTAATGCAAGCTAACTAAACTATATGCCCTAAATGTAAGTAATCTGGAAATTAACAAAGAAGGACATAGAGTGTGCACTTGGATATGTGATATTGAAGATGAATGGTCCTGGAATCTTCTAGAAAATGTCTAAAAATAGTAGGACACTTATGCCAAGTTGGGTGACCTAGTCCTCCTATTAGGAAAATCCGCCGAAACGGGTTTTGGGGAAAAGGGTACCCGAAAATGTAAAAATCCCAAAAACATAGGTCCAAAGGGACTGGGTCGCCATTGTTGGTGACCTAGTCCTCTTTTAGATTCCTAAGAATTTGGAAGTAGAGATTAGGGCCTTCGGTCTGCACTTTGGATCCCCACAGGTGGTTGGTTCAAATTCTACAAATGACGAGCTGAGAGGGGTCTCCCAAGCTTCAACTAGGGCTTTGTTGACTTGAATACCTTTGATGGGTTGATGAAACCTTTCTAACACCTTTCTGATTGAAAAACTTGCATACAAAAGAACCTACAAACACACATCCAAAGAGGAGACAAGGATTAGGGTTAGAGAATAGAGGTTTTCCTTAGTTAAACCCCTTTGATGATAATCAAATCTAAATGAGAAATAAGAAAGGGAAAGGATGATTGAATGACAAAGAAATTACTTACGAAATCCTTTGTTGAAGATGTTTGTAACATGCATGGATTAGATCTAATGGATATTGCTTGTGAAACCCTTGTGTTTGATTTATTTCTTGGGAAGTCTTGAGTGCCAAAGTTCGAGTTATGTGGAAGAAGAGAGAAAAATGAGCTAAGGAGAGAGAAAAATGAAGGTGAAAACCTTGATTTGTACACGTAAAACCCTAATTTTCCTAAAATGCAACCTAATAGGTGACACTTAGTTTTAAGAGGTAAGATTCCTGTTAAATTTTATTTCAAATTTGAAATTTATGTCTAAAGGGACTAGGTCGCCCAAAGTGGCAACCTAGTCCACTTGAGAAATTTCAAATGGTGGTTGGGAATTAATTTGTGTTTAATGAAGTTATTCAGCTTTTCCTCCTGAAACACACTTAATTTGGGACTAATAGTACATTAAAGGGAAAAATTAGCATAATAAAAGGGTTAATTAGTGGATGATAAGCCTAGGAAAGGGTGAAAATTCATTACAACACTTTACAACACTTTGTCACAAGGCTTAGAAAGGGGTAAAAGGTTGTTGTTTAGGTGAATTATGTTGAAAGGGTCTTAGAATAGTGAGGAAATGTGTTACAACACTTCATAACACCTTATTATAACATCGTTATTTTATTGTTGAATTGCAAGCTTACAAGACTGAATCAAGATAAAACAAGCCAAAATCCAATGGAAAAGGCCAAAATGAGTGAGAAAGTGCTAAGGTATACACTTTCTTGGTGACACACAAACAAAAGCTAAGAAATATGCATCCAGAAGTAGCTCTCATTGTCAAGAAAGAGTTAGAAACGTTGCTAGAAGTCAGCTTCATAAGGTCGGTTGACTATTTAGACTCAATATCCAATATAGTGCATGTTGCCAAGCTAAGTGGAAGTATCAAAATCTAAATAGATTTTTGGGACCTTAATAAATATTTTCCAAATGATAATTTCCCTTTATGAAACATTGACATTTTAGTGGACCTTATAGCAAGACATGAGATTATATCCCTTATGGATGGTTTCTCTAGCTATAATCAAATTAGGATTGCTATAGAGGATCAACATAGAAATGCCTTTACTACTCCTTGGGGCACCTTTTGCTACAACATAATTCCCTTTGGCCTTAAAAATTTAGGGGCTACTTATCAGCATGCCATGACTATAATCTTCCATGATCTCCTTCACATAATTATGGAAAATTATGTTGATGAATTGTTGGGGAAATATAGAACCAGAGAAGAACATCCTAAGATCCTAAAGAAAATCTTTGAGCGTCTAGAGCATTATAAGCAATGGTTAAATCCAAAGAAGTGTGTATTTGGAGTTACATATAGAAAGCTACTGGGTTTCATTGTCTCTAGGAGGGGTATAGAGGTAGATCCAACAAAGGTTAAAAATATAATCGAAATGCCCCCGCCCCATAATCTCAAACAATTAAGAAGCCTCCAAGGGAAGTTACAATCCATCAGACGGTTCATAGCTCAATTAGCTGAAAAATGCCAAATATTTACACATCTACTACATAAAGACACCACCTTCAAGTGGGCTCCAAAATTTTAGCAAGTCTTTGACAAAATTAAAGAATGTTTGGCTCATCCACCCATCTTGATGCCCCCTATTCTGGATAAACCACTCTTGTTGTACATATTGGCTACATCAGTCACACTGGGGGAAATATTAGCTCAACATGATGATTCTTCTTAAAAACGTGAAATTTTTTATATCAATAAAACATTGGTGGGCTATGAATTCAATTACTCTCTAATTGAAAATTCTTGTCTCACAGTTGTCTTTAGTTCACATAAAATTTATCATTACATGCTCAGTCATCCTGTCAAGCTGATATCAAAAGTTGATCCACTTAAATATGTGTTGTCCAGAAACTCTCTAACTGGTTGCATAGCCAAGTGGGTCATGCTACTAAGTGAATTGACATAGACTATGTGGGTTGTAAGGCAATCAAAGGACAAGTCATAGTAGATCAGTTGGTCGATGCCCCTTTACTTGATGCATATCCTTTGGTACTAGAGTTTTTGAATGAAGAAGTCCTCATAGTAGTAGAATCAAATAAGTGGACACTCTATTTTGATGGGTCTTATACACATAATGGAGCTGGATTAGGTATCTTATTTTTCACCCCCCAAGGTGACTACATACAAAATACATTCAGAGTAGAATTTCCATACACAAATAATATAGCAGAGTATGAAGCTCTCATCACTAGTCTTAGAATCATTATCAAATGGAACATCTCTCATTTAATATTCTTTGGTAATTCCTAAATAATTATCAAACAAGTCAATGATGAGTTCCAAACAAAGGATGACAAATTATTGCCCTACAAGCGCATGGTAGGTGACTTCAAAAATTATTTCACTTTCATCCAGTTTGAAGAGATCCCCAAATTTTATAATAAGGTGGTGGATGTGATGGCTATAATTGGTTCCCTCCTTAATATTCCTAAGGATTGAATAGACTATGAGTTCCTTGTTTAACAACTTCTAATCCCAGTAGATGACGGCCCTGAGAGTGAGATGGTTTGTGATACTGTAGGTCTTGAATCCCCTTGGTACCATGACATTTACACCTATCTCTATGATAATATCCTTTCACCTGACCTTACATGAAATCTACGTAAGTCCTTCATCCAACATTCCTCTTGATATAACATCATAGGAGATATGATTTATCATTGTGGGTATGATGGAACTCTCCTTAGGTGTCTAAAGGAATCAAAAGCCCACATTGCATTAGAGGAGGTACATATTGGTGTATGTGGAGCCCATTCTAATGGCATGGCCTTGGCTAAAAGGATTCTCAGAGAAATTTATTTTTGGCCTACCATGGAGCATGAATCTTGTGAGTTTGTGGAAAAGTGCCTCCCTTGTCAACAACATGCGGATTAAATACACACTCTTGCCCAAGATTTGCAGCCAATCATAGCACCATGGCCCTTTTCTTAGTGAGGTTTCAATTTGATTAGAAAGATATACCCTCTATCTTATGATGACCATAATTTCATCATCATTGCAATTGAATACTTCACCAAGTGGGTGGAAGAAATTCCACTCTCTCAGATTACAGGTGTGTAGATCTTTGAATTCATCCATTTCCATATCCTCTTCAAGTATGGAATCCCATCCACCATCACCACTGATAATGGAAATCCTTTTCAAAATAAGTGTATGAAACACCTTTGTGAAACTTACCACATCCAAAAAAAAATTTCTACCCCCTATTACCCACAAGGTAATGGTCAAGGGGAGGCTACTAACAAAACTTTGATCAAGATCCTTAAAAAGGTGGTAAATAAGACTAGTTGAGATTGTCATCTCCATCTCTATCATTCCTTTTGGGCCTATCACACATCCATTCACACTCCTATAGGTGCCTCTCCATATTATCTTATGTATGGTTTCGATGCTATCTTGTTGACCAAAGTCGAGATCCCATCACTTAGAATATCTCTGAAGAATCTCATAAGTGATGAAGATGCTTGAGCTGCACGACTCAGCCAATTGAAATTCCCAGATGAAAAGAAAATCAAAGCATACAATAATTTACAAGTATATCAACATCATCTTAGGAGGAGCTAGAAAAAATAGGTTTCTCCTCACCAGTTCAATGTTGGTGATCTAGTCCTCAAGGAGAATCAACTTTATCAAAAAAATTGAGACAAAAAGAGAAAGTTTGAGGAAAATTTGATAGGTCCCTATGCTGTCATAGCTAAATATGGTTCTAGTGCATGCATATTTTCTATGATTGAAGGAGAACCCCTTGAAGAGTCTAGCAACATCATGCACCTGAAATGGTTTTATACCTAGGTCAGTTGGGTGTCCTTTCTAGAGAAAATTGTCAAAAAAGTAAAAAAAATCAAAAATCAAAAGTCAAAAAAATCAAAAAAAAGTAAAGAGAAATAATTCTTCCTATTGTGAAAACCACTCTTTGTGGTGCCTTGGATAAGTACGTTTGGTGAAAAACTAGAAACATGCACCATTCATAGAGGGCTTAATCATTATCTACCTTATGTCCTAGTTACTTTATGCTTCCATCCATCTTATCATCATGTCCTATCATGCCATCTCACTGTTCCTATCTATTCGTTGACATCCTATCATCGATCACTTGGTATATTGTGATTGAGAATTGGACGATTCAAATCTTCTATCTAAAATCCTGAGCTTTTATCCCTAATAGAAGCTTGTCATCGCCTATACATCATGTCTCATCTTCAGTGTTTCATCATCATTTAGGGTCCTTCATCTTGTCGGTCTTCCCTAGGTCTCATCTTGTCTCATCATTCATCATGTTTGCATTAAGGTGTGAGCAATTAGATTCATTGTTCATGAACTAAGAGTAAGTTATTAATATCCTTATTAGTAGCCAATATTTGGAATAGTGTGGTCTATCGGCTAATTCAGATTTGGTCTTGTCGGTCCTCCATCTTTCATCAATCTAGTCTTGTCTTGTCCTCAGTCTTTTTTCCGAACGATGTTGCCCCTACTCTTTCACTTAGGTAAGGTTGATCATTTGATCAGCCCTTAGGGAATTTGTCTGTCCAATATTTTTCCTCCCTCGAGGTCTCCATTTTTTCGTCTTTCCACTTTTATCCATGGTTAGTTGTTGGTATTTTATCAAACTATGAGGGATCTACGCTTTCAAATAGGAAAAGCTGATATTTGATCAAACCTCGAGCCCCTAGGTATTTAGGGTGTGTCAATCTTATGTCTTGTCTCATCATTTCATCAAGCATGTCCCTATCCTAGCTAGAACATAATAATAAAGGTCACTAGTATCATGAGGTTCAATCGGTTTCAGGTAACCTACGTCATGTCAATCACTTAGTTTAGTCTCCATCTTTGGTCTTAATAGGATGCATCTTTCCTAATTAGACACATCAATCCCATCCATCCTTTTGATCCTGTGAAAAAGGATATTTGAAATTTATTGTTATTTTGATTCTTTTTAATTATTTTTAATCATTTGAGCATCCTATTACACCTTGTCAGAGTTTCCACGATCTAACATATCATGGTGCACTTTGACTGGTAAATATAGGGGCATATCTTGATCTTTTTTTCTCTTTTTGTCTTCTTGGTTGCCTCTTTTAGTACCTGTGATCCTTTTAAAATGTCAGGTCGTAATGTGAGATGCTAGATAAAAACTAATAATGCAACAAGAGGAAATAACAAGATAAAAGGGCACCTCAATGATTAGCCTAAGAAAATGGATAACATGGAAGTAAAATAAAACAAATTGAATGTTGTTTGTTATACCTTCTATGCTGCTCTTTCCTTCGTTGGCCCTTGATCTCAAAGAGTTGTGTGCTCCTTGGATGACAAGCTATGTTGAATATGCAAAATGATATGCAAAGTGGATGAGGATGTGATGATTATGAGATGAGAGTTCAAATGGAAAATTGACAAGAGTTTGGTAGAAAAATATTTGATCCCCAAATTGAGGGAAATGAGGGGGTATTTATACGCTAATTGGAATTCTCTAGAGAATTCAAGGATTGAGATTGATCCACCAAGATCAAGATGAAGAGCTATGGTGAGTTGAGGACTCACAAGCCCTCACATCTTAACATGTGGAATGTGATATGTCTTAGGGTGGAGTGATGTGGAAATGAGGTGGAGGAGAAGGACAAGAGGTGGAAGAGAAGTACATGAGGTGGATGAAGGACAAGTACCTTTGAGGTACCTTGGGGGATAAGAATATTTCCTCAAAAAGGAACTTCTTGTCCCCAAATGAGGATGAAAGAGACTTTTGAGGGATTTTAGAATTCCTCAAAAATCTCCATGGGAAAAGGGGAAATGGTTGGAAGAATAAATGTAAATTAAAAATTTACATTCATTGGAGAGTTTATTGGGTAAAGAAGGTCTCCAAAAAGCTGGAGATTTGTCACATGTGGGTGATGTGACAAGTCCAAGGTTCTAGAAGTCCTTGGCACATGTAAAGTGACAAGTCAAGCCTTCTAGAATTTTGCATGGGGGATGAGGAAGACCTTGGAAAGACAAACGTGAATTAAAAATTCACATGGGGAAGAGAGGAACCTTGAGAAAATAAATGTGAATTAAAAATTCACACGGGGAAGAGAGTCTAGGCTAAAAATGGTAAGTGGAAAGGTTGACCAGAAAAGGTAAGCTAAATGTGGCTAATGATTCTGATTAAGGTTGTGCAAACACAGAATTAGGATAACTAATGAGAGATTAGAGGCAAGTGGGAGATTATGGAGGATGTGACACTTAATCAAGATTAAGTGGTGCACATCCTAATCATAGATTAGTTAATTTAATCTGGATTAAAAGAGGGTTATGGAGAATGTGACACGGAGAGAAAAAGGGGAATTAAAAATTGATTTTAATCCAAATGGGTTAAAAGACTAAATTAAATAATTTTTCATATTTATTTAATTTAGAGAAGAAAAGGGATAGGGTAAAGTATTTAATTTATTTAATTACATACTTTAGGAACCTTAGGCAGAAAATGAAATAATAATTAAATAAATTTTTTAATCACTATTAATGAAATAGATGAATAGAGTAGATGATTTTGATCATATGGAAGTGATCAAATTTGGATGTCTATAGTACCCACCAAGATCCTTGTGATCTTGTGTTATGTTGGGGCATCCTTTATGCTTGTGGTTATCCCAATGCCTAGCCCGACCAAAGTCCTTATGACTTTGGGTTGTTGAGATAGCCTTCTTGTTTATTGTGTTTGATTCATGCATTAGACACTTATCTACCTTGGTTCCTCATACCCTAGCATATCATTTCTTGTGCTATAGAAAAAATCAATGCTCCTAAAATGGAAAAATAGTGCTAGGATTTCATTTCATACCTCATCCCGTTGCATTGCATTTACCCCCCCCCATCTTTCTCCAACCTATGACTAGTGATTTTGGTTGTGCAAACACTCACCTTCCATCTCCTTTTATTCTCACTGTCCAAAAAGTCTTGATAGGTGCAATTACACATCTACCACCCCATCCATCTAACCTTATTTTTATAATGATTACAGGGAAAATACTTGCCATAAGCTCAAGAAACCATGCTACACAAATTAAGTAAGCCCATTCACGACTTCCATCACTATGAATGCCCTTATTTCCACTCATGCTCCTGCTAATTTAATTCAGATATTAATGTTTGTGAATAATTTAATCACCCACACCGTGCATGTAGGCTTGCATTTTATTTATAATTCTGACAATACCAGGGTCATCTCTGTAGTGAAATAATTTCTCCATGGATGTCATGGAAATAGGTGAATCCAATCGTTAATTAATCTTGATCCATTTCATATTAAACGCAAAGAATATAATTTCATTCCAAATGGCATCCTGGTCACCTCATCTGGCATCCAAAATTCACTCATTGCATTACCTCTTGCATTGCATTATCATTATCATATGCATTTTGAGTTGTTTAGATTGACATAGTTTTTTTATTCTAAGCATCTTAAATTAGATTCATCTCATTATCATCCCATTACATATCAGTTAACCTCATTTTATATTCATTTCATTACACACATACATCACATTTTTCATTCATTGCATACATTACATTTCATTTCCTAACCACATCATAATAACATATACATGGTGCACATCATACAATTAAAAGAAAATTAATTGTACAATGTACATGCATGCATCACCACCTACATCTAAAACCATTAGAAACATAATCATAACATGTAATCCGTCACATCTTGCATCACAAAGGTGCTTGGCATAATGCATTTCCTCCATGTGATCCACATAAGAATGCCACATAAATCATCATAGATGCATACATACATCATAATCATCTGAATATCTCGTAATAAAACCATATCCATATACATGCATCCATAAATAAGTATCCATCACATAATAAATGCACAGTGTAAATAAGGGCCATCGCATAATATATAAATATCAAAATACCATGTTCGTAATAAAGTTCATCATGCATCATAAATACATGTTCATCAACAGGCATCGAATAAAATATAGGTACAAAGTGTTGCTCAAATATAGGGTCCATATCAATGAAGGAAATGATCCATGTCCACTTTGCACTATGGAACATGTGGCCTCTTTCTTTGTCCCCTATCCATACACCCTACACCTATCAAAATTGAAATCCTATCACTCTTATCATCTTTATCCTATGATAGCTCCATTTGATCTTTGAGGGAATTTTGGCACTGGCCCTCTACATGGGGGAGTCTTGCAGTAACTGCTATAACCCCATGTGTGTGTCCCTCCTAATAATGATGGTTCCATCATGTATGGTATTACTCAGATGTATGAAGGTACACAGTGTGTTGGATATGAAACCTCTTTGAAGTAGGCCCCCATATAGTAGTTGGCCTATCTCATGTACTCATCCCTCTCCGCTACATGTGCCCTCACTATATCCCACTGTATCCTATACCTTTCTCATAGCCTAGCAAAGCATATCCTCTCCTGATCTCATGCATCTTGTGCCATCCTCAACTGGTCTATATTTTCCTATATCCATGACATATCCCCTCGTAGTGCATGTACCTATGCCTCTACTACCTCTAGCCTCTCCAAGATGCCTCTTGTATCCCCCATCACCACCTCTGCACAATCTGCTCTATCCTAGAAATCATCCCTCTCCCTCCTCAAATCATCCCTCTCCCTCCTATGCTCATCCATCTCCCTCCCCATCTCATAACTATCCTATCACACCTCATCTCTCTCCCTCAACATGGTATCCCTTTGATCTAAAATCTTGGAGGCCTCATATGATAGGGTTTTGTAGTCCCTTTATCCCTCCTCCTATAACCTCTCTATCTCTACCTACAACCTATCTCAATTCAACTTTGAATATTTGAGCCTATGCTCCACAATCCTGAGTCTCACAAGAGCTCCTATCAATAACACTGTTAGGTCCTCGAGCAGTGTTGATACATATGGTACCATCGCAAGTGGCTCTACCTATATAGCATCCCCACCCATGGGTTGATGTTTCTCCCCTATATCCTCCATCTCTACATCCTCCCTACCTCTCCTCCATTGTTTGCCTCCTCTCTTGCCCCTCTGTCGCTACTGAGCTAGCCTTCTCTCATCCTCTAAACCATATCCTAGGGCCCCTACAATCGGGTGTACCATTGTGATCCATCCAGTTCTATGCTCTATCCACCATGTATAGTATCTCACTTTCATCCCTACATTTTCCTCTGTTGCTCTCCTTGGATACGAGACAAGTTGTAAATCCTCCAACATTTGTCTAGGAAAATCCATTGTAATCAAATTAGCCCACAATCTCTCTCGACTAATCCAGAAAAACCTTTGAGGTCTTGGAGGGATATCCTATTGTACTTTGAACTACCTCATCACCATGTCTCATCTTTGAAGCTCAATGATATGTGGGTCTTTCCCAATAAGGTAACACATGGTGAAGACATATCCCCTATTCCTCCTCTCATCTACTCTCCATCTAGAAAACTGTCTCTATTGGAAAAGTCTCCATACTATCTAGTCCTCCTACAAATCATCCAATCTCCTCCTCCATATCTCTAGATCACTCACATCCAAGTAGTGCAAGAACCATTTGTACTCTACCCCATACTAGTATGCTACTAGTAGTTTCTCGTCCTGCTCTCCTACTATATACAGCACTAGTCTCGCCACACTAATGTGCTCTATGACCCATACTTGAAGTAACATCTCATGTGTAATGCTTAGGGATATCCTATAAAAAACCACATGCATGTCCCTATACAGTTGTGCTAATACGCACACTCCCCATGCAAACTCCCCTTCTCTCCTCTCCATAATATGTTGAGCAACCTCAATGATCTTGAGGCAACAAAATATCTCGCTCCTATTTGGCAATAGGATCCTGCTAATTAGTCCACAGAGGTACAATCATAATGCAATCACCTCCAGTTCCAAACATCTTTCAAAGTCTAGGTCTCCCCTATAGATAGGGAGATCCACCCATCTGAAGATCGCCCATAGGCTCTTGTCCCACTCTCTCCCCTAGCTCTGTTTCAAGCTCACTAGGTTCCCTTTGATAAGTAGTCACAATATCCTCCATACATCCTCCAACTTCACTATCATCTCCCTTGTTAGGAGATGAATGGTAGAGGTCTTTGAGCTCCATCTCTTCATCAACACTATTATTAGTGCTCGATGTGCTTTAATATTGGGATATTCCAACATATGTAATAATCCTACATGTGCGATTGTCACATGATCCATGTCATTCATCACCGTGATGATCGCCTCCAGTACCGTCGAGTGTCTCTTATGCATCCTTAATGTCTCTATGTTCTACACCCAAAAATAATGTTATATTAGCCTTTCATCTTATCTTTTTTTCCTCTCCCTCCCCTTGCCCTGGGTTTTGGCGAATTTGCCTTTTATTTCCATGAAATCACCTTTTTAAGGCGAAATCACTCTTTTTCCTTTCTCAAATTCACCTTTTATGGTGAAATCACCCTTTTCTTTTTGGAATTCTCCTTTTAATGAGAAATCACCCTTTTATTTTCACGAAATCACCTTTTTAAGGTGAAATTGCCCTTTTTCTTTCTCCAATTCGCCTTTTTAAGTGAAATTGCCCTTTTCTCATCCCTTTCAAATTCACCTATTTAGGTGAACTCTCCTTTTTTTCTTGCCCTTGGGAATTTTTATATTGAGGCGAATTCACCTCTTTTACTTGTCTTTGCAAATTTTCCCTTCCAAGTGAATTTGCCCTTTTCTCCCCTCCTAGCAAACTTGCCTTTTTAGTTGGTTGATTCACCTATTCTCTAGACCTTTGGTGAAATCACCCCTCTATGGGGTGAAATTCCCTTTTCCCCATTCATCTCACATGACGATCAAATTCGCCAATCATGGCAAGTTCATGCTTTCTCAATCTCCCCAAAAACCAAAAATCCCAAATGCATAAAATTTGAATAAATCAACTGAAATCACTAGCTAGTGTTTTGAAACCTACCTAACAGGGTATTGTGTACTTGTAGTACAACCCGCACATCTTCTCACCTCGGTGGATGAGCTCATCATCCACAAACCCCTTACCCCCACTCGACCTGTCATCCATCCTCGTCACTCTCCTTCGCTCTCTCTCTTGATGACTCAACTACCATGTGTGCAAATGACAAATAGTAATTTAAAATTCACTATTTATAATTTCTCACTTTTTCCCTCTTAAACTTTGGGTAATTTTTACCCTTTATTTAATCTCTTTTTAATTCCTCCAATCCCTTTTCTTCCATGGTCAGCCATTTGCACCTCATTTGATTGTTTTCCTCTGTTCAACAACCATTTTTCTAGGTTTTTCGCACTCTATCGCATGGTACCCTCCATTTCTCCATATTGAGAAGTTACCTAGGGCCCCATTTTTCTTCCCCATTCACCCTCTTGAGGGGGCATACACTATCATTTTCCTTTTTTCCTCCATCTTCTCCATTTTCTGATGACACCAGGGCATCTTCCTTCAGTTTCTATGATTAGGCAACCTACAACGCTTTTCCCATGCTGGGGAATCACCTTCTAGTCCATTCTTCTATTGAGTCACCTTTGTTTTATTTTTCTTTGAAACACTTATTTTAAGAGTATTTCATAGAGGGAAAAAATGTAGACATAAAAATTTGACCACCCCCACATGGTCAAACTCCTTTCCTTTTCTTCCTCTATCCTGCACCCCTCAACCACATTAATTAAATAATTCATCATTTAATTAATTTTCCCTTTTGCTAAATTTCCTAAGGTATTTAATTAAATAATTAAATACTTCATCAGTTGTGTCCCCTTCCTCTCTAAACTAAATAAATACTCTAATTTATTTAATTTAGTCATTTGCCTCTATGAATTTAAATTAATTTTTAAATTCATTATTTCTCTCTCCTTGTCCCATCCTCCATAATTATTCTCTAATCCAAGTTAATTTAATTAACCCATTATTTTGATATGCACACCCCTTAATCAAGATTAGTGTCACATCCTCCATAATCCTCCACTTTCCCTAAGTTTTCATTTATTCACCTAATCCCTTGTTTGCACAACTTAATCACTTGAGTCGGCCAACCTAATCCCTATGCCATTTATGGCATATCTCCAAGTCAACCTTTTAATTTATTATTTCTCCTTTTGGAGAAGGCAACCCCTTTCCCAATGTGAATTTTAAATTCAAATTTATTCCCCCTAGGCCCTTTCAAGGAATTTTGAATTCCTTAAATGTCTTGTCACCCACATGTGGAAAAGGACCTCCTTTCTGAGGAGATCTTGTCTCACTTCTAGGGTAATATAAAGAACCTCCACCTTATCTCCCTTTTGACACCTCACCCACCACATGTCAAGATGTGAGGAATTGTGAGTTCTCAACTCACCATATCCCTTGATCTTCATCATGGTAGCTTCCTCTTGACCCTCCATTGTTTGGGGGCACTTCCCCTAAAATTAGAAGATTTTTCCATCATTTGTATCACCATTCATTCAAGCATTGAAGCACTCAAGCAATCAAGAAAACACTCATCCAAGCATCCAAAGACTCCATTTTTGCAACACCATTTTTCATTCACATCAAGCATCCATTGCAATACCCACTTGCACCATTTCATTCCTCATCATCTCATGATCATTTAGAACAAGGTTGTATGCAATTTTTCATTGAAAGGAGCACACAAATCAAATGATAAAAAGGGCCAACCAGCTTATCAACTTGGACAAGGTATAACACTCCTTTTATCTTTCATTATGTTCAAGTTCAACTAGGCTAATCATATAGGTGTTGTTTGTGTTTTCCCTTGGTTGCATTTCATTTCATTTTGCATTCTTGACTAGGAAAATTCACTTGCATAGAATATTAATTCATGCTTAACATCCCAAAATTACACCACAACAAGCCAACATATGAAATCATTAAATAAAGGAGGCTTAATCCCACCCAAATTTGAAATTGGACCCTGAAAATAAGCCTAGGATTTGTAAGATGCCCTTGGTCGTGTCTTAGTCCCAAGGCTCAAATCTCAAGGCAAAGACTCCAAAAGGTCCAATTTAAGATGCCTTGATATTAGGATCTCAAGACCCATGGAGGATAAAGATTCCCTAGGTGGAATTTTAGTCCCAATCAATAAATCAGGCACATAGACATAAACATTAAATGATCGTTTATCTTTTGATTTTTTTCGAGATTTTCCATTAAAATATATAGTTTATTAGGCTTTTGGATGCAAAATAGGACCTAATTAAGTGATAAAGAAGCATAAATTAATCAAGGTAGGCCTAAAAAAGTGTAAAAATGCAAGGGTATTCATTTTACTACACTACATCTAGCCCCCACTTTAGTGAGACGATGAACTGGCTTCAAATTGACACAAAAGTAGCCAGCCATGCAATCAAGAGGGGTCCCAATGTACAAATGTTAGTAAGCTAAGATTAAAATGCTCAAGAGGAATGATTAAGCCCCTAGGATCGAGATCCTATGGCAAAAAAATGTAGGAACAAAGGAAAACACTTGTGAATGATATATGAAGCCATAATGAGATTGCAAGCATACACCATCAAAGACAAAAAAATAAAAAGGCAAAAGAAGAAAGGAAAAGTTCAATGGATCAAGCATAGAGTGGCTGCTTAACACAGTGGATCAGGTCTAGGTTGTTTATCCAAAAAGGTTTACAAGTGGAACACAATGTCCACTATGCAAAAAAAACCACATGCTCACAAGGCCTAGTGGGAGCTAGTTGTCCACTAGGTGAGCCCCAAGAGCTTCATATCAAAGTCATACCCCCATGACTATGATAAGGACAAAAATAAAATGCATGCTCAAAAGGGCTAGTAAAGCTAGTTGTTCACTAGGTGAGCCCTAAGGGGCCATACCTCCATGACTTTAATAAGGCACAAGATGCAACAGAACAAGAAAGAGATATGTTCAAAGGGATTTTGCTTAGGTTGTCAAAGGTCTCATATTAGGGTACATTGTTCTTAATGTTTCTAAGAGAGGAAAATTAAAAGAAATGTCATTCTCTCAAAGGAAATCAAACCCAATGACACCACCAAGAAAATGATGCATCACAAGAAGAAATACAATCACACAATGGAACATGAGTGTCGGTGTATGCCCCCACTTTAAAGTGGTTGCTAACACCATTGTTGTTAGAAATTTCTTTAAAGTAGAAGAAGACATGAGATCTTATTTGGAAATCCCTATGCTAAGTAATGTGTCTCTAATAAGATACATCATGCAATAGGATGGAAGGGTTTCCCCAAAAAATACAATGCTAAAGATAACTAAGTATGTCACATGTGATCTAGCTTAAGGTATGTTGCCAACATCCCAAGCTTGCTCTTTTATATACATGAAAGGTGGTCAACTAGCCAAAAGAGGCAATGACAGGTGACATACGAAGACAAGGCTACCTAATCCATTTCCCCCACTTAGTGCAAGATAGGGATGAACCAAAATGAAAGGAGGAACTAGGTGCTTCAACCCAAGTGAGACCACCACAATCCTTAATATGTTGAATTTTGTTATTTAAAACCCTACATTCATTAGTAGCATGACCATGAACTCTAAGATATGTGAAAAATGAACTCTTGTAGTATAATTTCATAAAAATGTTGTTTTAGATGGGATAATGGGTGTGAGACAACATTCGATCAAATAAAACAATATCTCATGTCACTGCCTATTCTCATTCTGCCAACCAATGGAAGACCTCTGATATAGTACATTACAACAACATATATATCTTTAGGAGCATTATTGGCACAGGAGGATTATGAAGAAAAGGAACATGCCATCTACTATATCAGCAAGACATTAAATGGCTATGAAATAAACTACACTTTGATAGAGAAATCATGCTTAGCAGTGGTGTTTGCTACTCAATAGCTGAGACATTATATGTTGAATCATACAATCAAGCTAATAGAAAAGATCAACCCCTTAAAATATTTACTTAGTAAAGCTTCCTTAATAGGTAGACTTGCAAAGTGGGTCATGCTATTAAGTGAATTTGATATTCAATATGTGGATAGAAAAGCCATCAAGGGTCAAGAAATCACTAAAAAATTGGTTGAGACTCCCTTACTAGACGATCGCCCTATGACCATGGAATTTCTAGATGCAGACATTTTGACAGTGACGCCACAACAATGGATATTATATTTTGATGGATCATACACACAACGAGGATCTAGAGCAGGGATTTTGTTCATCACTCCCCAGGAACACACCATCCCAAAATCATATAGATTGATATTTCAATGTACGAAAAATGTGGCAGAATATGAAGCATTGATCATTGGGGTCAAGATAGTAATTGAATGGAGGATCATAGACCTACAAGTATATGGGGACTCTCAACTAGTCATTTATCAAGTAAATGACGAGTATCAAACAAAGGATGAAAAGTTGATGCCCTATAAGAAGCAAATAGATGATCTAAAGAAGTTTTTTTTCAACATCAAATTTGATCAAATTCCAAGGGCGGAGAACAAAGTTGTAGATGCTATGGCCACAATTGCTTCATTGTTACAATTTCTAGGGAAACGTGGTTGTTATGAGTTTATGGTTGAAAAAGTACCATGTCCTTCTTACAATAATTCAGAATCCAATATCATATGCCATCTAGAAACCATTGAAACCTCCATATATGTAAAAACCTATGCTTACCTAAAAGACAATATCCTCCCTCCCGATCTTTCCAAGAACCAAAAACATAATTTCATCCTCCAATCCTCCCGACATACTTTAATCACTAACATCCTTTCTTGTTGAGGTCTTGATGGTACCTTACTCTGATGTTTAGAACACAACAAATCTGAGATGTCTCTTCATGAGGTTCATGATGGTATTTGTGGCACTCATTCGAGTGGAATAACTCTAGTGAAGAAACTGCTCTGTTTAGGATATTATTGGCCATGCATGGAGAAAGAATCTTATTGGTTTGTAAAGAAATGTCAAAAGTGTCAGATTCACAGTAATCTGATTCATGCACCAGCACAAGAACAATATCCCTTCACATTAACATGGCCCTTTTGTCAATGGGGCCTAGATCTGGTAGGAAAAATAAATCCCTCTTCATCCAATGGACACAAGTTCATAATAACAGCTACAAAATGCTTCACAAAATGGATAGAAGTAGTGCCTCTTACAACGATCACGGGGAAGCATATCTCGTCTTTCATCTTGAATTACATAATATGTCGATATGGCATCCCTTAATCTATTATCACTGATAATGGATGGCCTTTCAAAAACCAAGATGTTCAAGAATTGTGTGAAAAGTTCCATATCCAACATCGTTTCTCAACACTATATTGTCCACAAGGAAATGGCCAAGCAAAGGCCTCTAATAAAATAATTCTAAAAAACCTCAAGAATACGGTAAATGATGTTGGACATGATTGGTATGTTCAACTCAATCCTGCATTGTGGGCCTAGAGAACCAATATAAGAACACTAACAGGAGCAACACCATATGCCTTGGTATATGGATCAGAGTCCATAATACCTATTGAAGTAGAGATTCCATCATTCTGTGCATCACTCAGAGTAATTTTTCAATAAAAAATACCAAGCCTTTGCAGTTTTATTTTTACCTTTGTTGTTGTGCCTTACCTTTCAAACACTCACTGCCCTTGGCATGCTCCACGTGGCTTCCTCATGACAATTTATACTTTTTATATCACTTCGCTTTTTTTCAGTCTTCGTTTGCGTGCCACGTGGTCTTTTCTATCTGCTTTCCGAACTGGGCCGACCTTGTACTTTCTTTCACTCAATGCACTCCATGTGGCTCCCTCTTGGAGCTTTTCATTGGGCATCTCTTCAACTATTTTCTGAGCTCTATCTGTGTGGCATGTGGCAATTGCTGCTATGCTGATTACCTTGGAAATGCTGCTACACCTTTTGTACTTGCCTGGTGCCGCATTTTTTGCTGTGGTGCCACATGTTCATTTATGCTATTGCATGATTTTCCATTTCTCGTCATGGCTTCACTAGCATGCTCCTGGGTGATCGATGTTTATTGTGGTGGCTCGAGATGATCTGGGCCGTTGGTCTCTACTCGCGGATTTTCTTCTCCTGGTGCATTTTAGGTGGTGGAATTGCCTCTAAATATGGTCATGTTTCTCTTTATTTAGGTTGTTGATTAAGTTTTCAAAAACTCTCGAGGACTAGGAAGAAGTTCTTTGTAATAGTTTTATTTAATTTGAAGACTCTAGATTGTGCCAAATAAATTCATCCTTTATGTTTTTCACGCATTTTACGAGACTATTGGTTTGTGCTATTATCTTCTTTTGTTGTATGAATGCCTGTTCTTCAGCTTATGTAATCCTTCATAACTCAATGAATACAGATCATGTTTCTTTGACTCTTTCATGTTAGCAAAGTTTATGCGAAGACTATGTTATGCAAATTAGAGGGTACTCTTACATTTTAAGTGATTTTGAGAAAATTAGCTTGATGAATAGAAATTTATTGGTTCAGGCCTTTGCACTCTGCACTATGCTCTGGTGAATTTGTCTAAGATTTTGGTGCATTGTCTGTAATGTAGGTTTTAAATTTTTTCTATCTTTCCAACCTTATCCCCCCCATTAAATGAAGAGCTAGCTTCGGTAAAATCCCCAAGGTCACTTAGCTAGCGCACAATGTCCCCCAGTAGCTAAGTTTCCCATGAGACTGCTGCTACATGCAAAATTCTGCGTCAACAGTTCTTTTTTCTAGCATGCCCGGTGGGACCTAAAACTAGCATGTTTGCCTAATTTTATAAGTGTGTATGAGCCATCAACCTATAACTAGGTCGCAAACTGCAAGAGTCCCTGGCTAGCTCATACCACTGTTAGTTTCTATGCACACGAGAGGTCACCGAGGTAGCCCTTCACCTTCTTCGTCTCCTCCTTCTCCATCATCACCTGCTCCGCCTGTACCTAAGGCTGCTAGAAATTATGTAGCCTGGGACTCTGATAGTCCTTCAGTTGCACCTGTGCCTCCTATAGTATGGGCTCCAATCCCTGCTTCTGCTCTAAAAGCTATCCCTAAGTATTTAGGGGATGAGTCAAAGACACCAACGGAACATTTGCAAGATGTGTCAGATGTATGTCTAGTACATGGTGTGTCTAATGAAAATGTAGCTCTTAAGTTGTTGGCCACCTCCTTTCAAGGAAAGGCACTAAACTAGTACAGGACTCTTGAAGCTATTACTATTGCAACTTGGGACCAGCTCATAACTCCATTTTATGAGCATTTTTTGAATGCTGGCAATAGATCATCGTTGTACCATCAACTATTAAATATAAAGCAATCTCCTCATGAAGCTCTACCTGATTTGAATGCGAGGTTCCATTCGACCTGGTAGAGAGTGCTTGTTGGCAACTTACCACCTCCGGATCTAGCATTCATGTTCTACCTAAAGTCAATTAATGTCGATATCTCCATGATGTTACAAGCTCTTGGTGAAGAGACTCTACCCAATGCTTATGCCTTGGCTGTCACTATGGAAAATAACCTGATTGTTGTTGGAAAGTTGGCACCAAGACCAATAATGCCATTATTCCCAGAGTACAATGCTGCAGAAGCTAAAGTTCCTTCCACTAGCGCGCCTACAACTCGACCCCAATCTATGTATGTGTATCTTGGAAGTGCTCCGAACACAACTCCAACAATAGCTCATGTGCCTAATCCCTTGGTTGCTGAGATGAATGAGATGAGAGAATAGATGTGAGCCATGACTAATGAATTAACTACTATGAAGCGGCAACAATATAACTATTAGAAGCTGACTTACCAAAGTTACCAAGGTGGAAAATCTTTGTACCAATCAAATCAGTGGCAGGATAGGTCACGTGGAAATACCTCAGCTCAGTTGAGTAACTAGATGGTTTCGGTAACCCTACCGATGTAGACTGTTCATCCTAGTTTGAATAAAGAGCTGGTGGCTGGACAAAACAACTTAGCTGAAGATGCCAATTCATAGTGCTTTCCTTGCAATGATGCACACATGCCAAGAAATTGTTCGTGGGGAAACTTGCAAAAAAATATCGTAGACCAATGTAGCCAAGGTGGTGCACCAGACCCTGACAACCAATAATATGTCTCTCAGTAGATGGACAATGTTGTTCTCACTGCTCAAATGCAAGGGATGTCTATTCAGCAAGAGTTAGACATTGATCCAGACCAAGCTCTCTTTTCTTGGATGGAAGGAGAAGAGTCAACATTTCTGAATGACATCCCTATGCATAAAATGCCCCAAGTGCAATCTGACTACAACACGTGTTCAAAGTGTAGATTCACCAAAGATTTCACAACCTTACCTAGTAATGCTTCATAATGGCCGATGCCTAGCCCAGCGGAAGGCCTATTACCAAACCCACCACAGTCTAAGGCGGATATTCCTAGCTCTCTCAATCCACTTCCTCTGAAGGTGAAGGCTCCATCAATCACCCCTATTGTTTCCAAACAGCTAGATGCACTGACTGCAAAGCCAATGTCGACTGATAAACCTAAAGAGAAAGAAAACCCGACTCACTAGTCGAGAGCACAGTTCAATGTGGTGGAACAACTGAAGAAGTTATCTTCCAATGCTTCTCTATGGGATGTCTTAGCTATTCTAGAGCAGAAGGTACTATTACAAAAGGCTTTGTCAGGAGAGGAGGATGTGAATGTACCTACTCAGTCTAATGAAGAGAAAGTATCCAAACCTGACCTAGACAAAGTGCTAACAATTCAATCGAAGGAGAAGTTCGAGTCCAGAAAAGAAAGTAAGACTAAATCTAAGCCTTTCTTTCTATCACTTATTATTGGTGACAAGCTGTTACATAATTGTATGATCGACTCTGGTGCTAGCACCACCATCATGCCAAAGCAAGTAGTTGATGCTTTGGCTTTAAAATATGAGCCTCTTAACAAAGGAGTCATGCAGCTAGATGGAAATAAGGTTGATACCATCGGGGTAATCAAGGGTTTGCCTATGAATTTATTTTCATGCCCTAGTATCACTCTAAATCAGGATACTGTACTCATTGATATTCCTCCTCTATTTGGGATTTGTTTGTCCTGAGAATATATAGCAAATGTTCAAGGATTTCTAGCACTGGACTGGTCACACCTGATTCTACGGACCAAACATGGAGCCAAGATGAAACTATTTTCAGAAAATTTTCATTTTGAACATGTTGCTGACAAGGCCCTACTCAACTTTGAAGCAACACATACTCCAATCACTCAGGAAGAGAGGTTCAATGTGGAATTTCTAGAAGAAGAAAAGCCTACTAGCTCTCGAACGGAAGATGTAGAAAATTTGTTGAAAGAGTTTATTGATACAGATAATTTTGGGAATTACCATGCAACTAGCCTCGAAGTTGATGTTATACATGCAAAGGGGAAGATTATGCCAAAAGTTACCAAGGAGCTTGGAGGTGAACAATCTTTTGAATTATGGACTTTGTACTTCGATGGTGCAAGATGTAGAGTTGGAGTTGGAGCAGGGATTTTATTGATATCCCCTTTCGAGAAAAAGACCTTGAGGTTGTATTGCTTCCACTTCGTGTTTTCAAACAATGAAGAAGAATATGAAGGTCTTGTCCATGGTTTAAGCCTTACACAACAAATGGCTACAAAGAAAATAAGTGTGTTTGGAGATTCAGAGTTGGTGGTCAACCAAATCCGTGGAATTTCTACTACAAAGAATATCCGTATGTGATCCTATTGACATAGAGTTTGGGATCTGATTAAAAACTTTGAGGTATTCAATATTCAGTCTATACAAAGGGAGAAGAATTCTGAAGCCGACAGAATGGCGACTATTGGGGCCCAGTTTGAGCCGGCCTCTGAATTATTAAGAAATAAGCATGCGGTGAAAGTAATTCTAAGACTCACTGTTCCAAACAACAATCAAGACTAGCAAGTGTTTGACAACGATTCTCATATTGCATCATTCCTCTAGTCATCTAGAGAATTTTCTGAATAGCTGCAACCAAAGATTGTTGAAGCTTATAGGGATCAAATTATCTAGTTGAAATCCAATAAGCTTTCGAGAGGGCTAGTCACTTTGGAGAGCCTGTTTGATTTTGAAGATGCAACGAGAGACAAAAGGAAGCTCATGGCTGACAAAGGTGATAACACCGATTTGCATATCAGGGAAGACAAAAAGCTCAAGGTCGGGAAAGAAGTTTCTCAGAAGAATAAAGACAAATTAAGGCATTTCTGTGAAGAATATCCAAGTGTAGTAGCCTGGTCATATGATGATCTTAAAGGATACGATCCTGAGATCATCGAGCATACAATTGAGTTATCAAAAGGGGTTAAGCCAGTTTGTCAAACGTAGAGACTTGTGAACCCAAAGATAGTGTTTCCGATCAAACGTAGCACTTGAATGTCAAACCTAGTACTAGTCTGGAAGAAAAATGGAGCTATATGACTATGCGTAGACTTCTAAGAATTGAATAGAGCATCCTTAAAGGATCATCACCCCCTTCTTTCAATGGAGGTAATTCTACAAACTGTAGTTGACTCTAAAATGTTTTCAATGCTGGACGGTTTTTCGAGCTACAACCAGATTCGGGCAAAGGAAGAGGACCAACACAAGACAACATTCACCAAAAATTGGGGGACTTATGCATATGCCAAGATGCCTTTTGGACTCTCGAATGCAAAAGCCACTTTTTAGAGAGCCATGGATATTTCCTTTAAGAATTTTATCCACAAAATTATACTCATCTATCTGGATGATTTGACAGTATTTTTTAAATCTATTGATGATCATTTGGAGCTTTTCTTCCAGAAGTGCCAGGAATTCAGGATTTCTTTAAACCCAAAAAAATGTGTGTTGGGAGTTATCCAAGGGAAGATATTGGGGTATGTTGTCTCTAAGGAAGGTATTTCCATTGATCCTGAAAGAGTTGATGCGATACGAGAGCTCCCATTACCTGTCAACAAGAAGGGCGTGCAGTCTTTTCTGGGTAAGGTCAACTTCATTAGCCAATTCATTGCAGATTTTGCAGGGACCGTACGGCCTATTTCCTTAATGCTAAAGAAATACTAGACTTTCAAATGGACGATGGAGGCTAGAAAAGATTTTGAGCTTATAAAGGAGGCTATTTCTTCTACTCCTGTGTTGGTGAACCCCGACCTATCAAAGGATTTTATTATGTACATTTTTGGTGGTGGCAATAGCATCGCCACTATGCCTATGTAAAAAGATGATGAAGATAACAGGGAGCTCACTATTGCTTTCTACTCACGAACCTTAAAAGAGTACGAGGTGAAGTACAACTTTATAGAAAAGCAGGCCTTCGCTATTGTTAAAGGACTTAAAAAGTTTTGGGATTTGATATCATACAATAAGGTGATCATTTGTGTACCGCATCCTAGTGTGTGAGAGTATATCATGGATTGAGAAATCATAGAGAAGAGAGCTAATTGGATCACCAAGATCCTAGAATATGATATTGAAGTCAAACCTATCAAGACTGTCAAAGGAAAGGGACTGTGTGAGTATCTCATTGAAAACGGTGAAACAACGATAGAGCTTGAGGCTTCAGAACCTATGTTATTGAACGAAGAAAGTTCTCAGGGTGACTAGCTTGAGGATAGAATAAAATTGATGTAGATGGGAAGGTATCCGATCAATCTACCTTCTTTTAAAAGGTTTTTCTATCGCTTACAAAATAGTAATTATGTTCTCCTGGAGGGTGTCTTGTTTAAAAGAAATTTTAATGGCGTCCTGCTAAGGTGTGTAAATGAGGAGCAGGCCAAGAAAATATTGGATCAATACCACAATAGCCCAGCTGGAGGACATTTTTCTGCAAGAACCATGACAATTAAAATTATATGTGTTAGTTATTTTTGGCCAGCACTTTTTAATGATGCATTTTTACTGATTAAATCTTGCAATGAATGTCAGTTTCATGTTAGAAAGAGAAAGAATGTTGCTATGCCATTAAGGCATATAGTAGTAGAAGAACCTTTTGCTCAATGGAGTTTAGATTTCATTGGGATTATTAACCCTTTCTCCTCAGCCGAACACAAATGGATATTGATAGCTATGGACTACTTCACTAGGTGGGCAAAAGCAGTGCCATTGAAAAATGCAACAGAAGTGGAGATTGTTAACTTCCTAGAGGATTTGGTAGCTAGATTTGGGCCACCCAAAATAATAATCTCTGATAATGCTAAAGCATTCCTCGGCTCGAAGATGAACTAGTTTGCATTAAAGTATGGAGTTTTCCTAAAAAATTCTTCTAACTATTATCCCTAGGGGAATGGCCTCGCATAGTCTACAAATAAAAACCTCATCAGTTTAATAAAGAAGATAGGCTCAGAACACCAAAAAGAATGGCATAGGAACCTCTAGATAGTGTTGTGATCAGACTAAATCATGCCCAAGCAGATACTGAAGACATCTCCTTATGAGATGGTGTACGAGAAGGAGTCATTACTGCCTATTTCCATAGAAATCCCTACCCTACAGTTGCTTAAATCTTTGGAAATTCAACAAAACAGAGAAATGGAGGTAAGATTTTTTTGAGTTAGTCGAGGTACAAGAAAAAAGAGAGCATTGGTGATGAACAGCTGCTAGTAGGTGGTTAAGAAATGGTTTGATAAAAATGAGTCGGATCAAGAGTTACAATGCGTAGAGTTGGTGCTCAAGTTCAATGAACGTGGAGCAAAGCCTGATCAACACAAAAAATTCAATAGCCTCTACGAAGGGCCTTTCAAAATTACCTAGTGTAAATAGTTCAACTCTTTTGAGTTGGAAGACAAAGAAGGTAATGCCCTAAGTATTCCAGTTAATGGAATACATCTAAAAAAAAATCATTAATTCTTCCTATGTGAAGGCTATGTAAATTGTAAATATGTAGTTAATTTGTCCTGCTTTAAAATTTTAGATCTTCTGAGCGCTTTATGATAATATAAATGGTGCAATAAATTAAAAGAACATTGTAAATGGGCCAAGATTTCTGAAAAAAACATATATTATATATATTGGCCAAAAATTTACATTATATAAGGGAGAGGCCAGTGGCCTTATATCAATATTTACATATGTGCGCTATGAAGCAAAGCTTGAAAGTGAAAAAGAAAAATTGGGGACCATTTTCATTATCAAATTAACAGTGGGAAGGACCAGCAATTGTAGCAACAGACGGTGCGAGATCTGGGAACACCATTCTTTCAAAATCCTCGTACCACTGGAGGTTTTGGAATGGTTCAATATAATGCACGTGCATGAGGAAGTAGCAGTCGGCGTGGACCTTAGCACAGAGCTCCTTATGAGTCTCCAATTTGAAGCCGTAGAGGAAGGGCCTGGTTGGAATAGTTCCTCCATGTAGTTGCAGGAGACGAATTTTACAAACCAAAGAGTCCGATGGAGAAGAAAAGTGGCAATGAACCAGAGAGTCTGATGGAGAAGATGAACGGCAAATGGAGGAAGTGGTTAAAATGTCTGCAACTCTGCATGAGCCTTAGGTAACATTTCCTCCCTCTTCTCTCTCTACCATGTCTCTGGTCTCTTCTTCATCTTCCCCTACTTTTTCATTTATGCCAATCTTCTCTATCACCAGATATCGCGGGCAGTCCAGTCTTACTCCTTCTAGTTTCCCACTTTCATCCTCCGCTTTCCATCCCTTACCCAGAACACAATTTGGTGTAAGTATTGATCTCATGAGCCAACAATTCTTATCTCCAAGGCTTAACCCTGCAGTTGGCACATCTCCAACATTTCCCTACACCGCACTATCATCCCCTCTGACTGGCCATTTCATTCCACCATTCTCTCCGCCCATTATAACAAGGCCCAGCAAGACTTATGATGTGTTGAGTGTGATGTTTTCCCGCTGCCCATCCCATAGGAGTTCCCTTTTACTGGCTTAACTCAGAGAGGCCTTTCTTCTCCCTTCATTGTGGATTAGGCGTAGCAGGTGTGGAACACATTGTTGATATGATCAAGGAGAAGAACTAGGACCTTTATGTCTTCCAATATTTTGATCAATCTCTGACTGCCAAGGAAATTGAGGGGATCATGCATTAGCTGGCACAACTCTTTTTCCAATTGGAATTGGAAATGAAAGTATCAGGTGGATTTCCTTTCAAGGAAATTATCGATCTCCAGCTGGCTCATGAGAATCTATGAGCTCTCTCTGAGCCATTGAACGAAGTCTAGACCAGTCCACAGATTGCCCTCTCAATGTTGTGAGCAGTTTTGGGATGTTGAACCAAAGTTTCTGGCATTCTTCATTTCGCGGGCGAAGTGCCCCTATGAGTCACCAAACTGTTTAACAAAAACTACCAAGCCTTTGCGGTTTTATTTCTACCTTTGTGGTTGTGCCTTACCTTTCAAATGCTCACTACCTTTGGCGTGCTCCATGTGGCTTCCTCATGAAGCTTTCTACTTTTTATGTCACTTCACTTTTTGCTTGTCTCCATCTATGTGCCACGTGGTCTTTTCTATCTGCTTTTCGAATTGGGCCCGCCTTGTACTTTCTTTCACTCGATGTGCTCCATGTGGCTCCCTCTCGGAGCTTTTCACTAGGAATCTCTTCAACATTTTTCCAAGATCCATCTGAGCAACATGTGGCAGTTGCTGCTATGCCAATTACCTTGCAAATGCTGCTACACCTTTTATACTTGCTTGCTGTTGCGGTTCCTACTTTGGCGCCGCATGTTTGTTTTTTTTGTTGCGTGGTTTTATTTTTCCCATCATGGCTTGCTAGCATGCTCCTGGGTGATTGATGTTTACTGTGGTGACTCGAGGTGATCTAGGCCGTCGGTATCTACTCGCGGTTTTTCTTCTCTTGGTGCATTTTAGGCGGTGCAGTGGCCTATAAATATGGTCATGTTTCTCTTTATTTAGGTTGTTGATTAAGTTTGAAAAAACTCTTGAGCATTAGGAAGAATTCCTTTGTAATAGTTTTATTTAATTTGAAGACTCTAGACTGTGCCAAATAAATTCGGCCTTTCTTTTTTTCATGCATTTTGTGAGACTATTGGTTTGTGTTGTTATCTGCTTTTGCTGTATGGATGCCTATTCTTTAGCTTCTGTAATCCTTCATAACTCAATGAATACAAATCATGTTTCTTGAACTCTCCTATGTTAGCTAAGGTTATGCTAATATTATGTTATTGAAATTAGAGGGTACTCTTACATTTTAAGTGCTTTTGAGAAAATTAGCTTGATGAAAGAGCAATTTAGTGGTTCGAGCCTTTGCATTCTCCACTATGCTCTAGTGAATTTGTCTATGATTTTGGCACATCTCCTATAGTGTTGGTTTTATATTTTCGTTGTCTTTCTAACCTTATCCCCCCCCACTAAATGAAGAGCCGGATTTGGTAAAATCTCAGAGGTCACTTAGCTAGTGCACAATGTCAACCAATAGCTAAGTTTCCCATGAGACTGCTACTAGATGCAAAATTCTTGCATAAACAAGAATCATTTCAGATGAGGACTATAGGGTATCCAGATTGCAAGAACTAGAATTGTTGGATGAGTATCGTCAATAAGTTGTTAATCATCTCATAGCATATAAATTGCGAATATCAAGGAGTTACAATCATAGGGTGAAACCTAGGATTTTTCAAGTTGGCAATTTGGTTCTAAAAGAAAACCTGAGAAATCAAGAGGACAAGGAAAAGAAAGGGAAATTTGAGCCTAACTGGCTTGGTCCTTTTGTCATCATATCAGTGTACAAATCAGGGGCTTATCAACTATCAATGTTAGAAGGGGATTTTTTTGATGAACCTATCAATAGTATCCATCTCAAATAGTTCTATACCTGAATTCCTAGTGTATAGGTCAAACTTTTGAAAAAGGTTTTCCTTGATGGAAAACCTAGCAAACAGACATCTTGGCAAAAAAAAATACAAAAAATTACAAAAAATACAAAAAGAAAAATATACAAAACAAGGAGTGTAATCTAAACATATATGGTAAAAACCTAGAAACAAGCATTGTATGTGATTCTAATTCAACTTTCCCATCTATTTTGATACATGTCAAGATCATTAGTTTGGCAGTCATTACCATTTTATATCATATCATTAGTCTTGCCATCATTGCATCATTTATCAAAATCATGTCACATGGTCATGTCTCACTCTAGCTTGGGGGAAAACTTTGGATATCACTGGAGGCAACAAGAACATCAGTCTCACCAAATGGAAAAACAAAAGTAGAACAAGAAAACAAAAACAATGATCAAAGCGCAGCATCAATCATCATCGAAAAGGCATCAAACATTCGTATCATATCATAAAATCCAAACAAAAGTCAAAATGTTAGTTTAGAAAAGAAAAACCAAAATCAAATGTCTGTGTCAGTCAAACTACATGGTCTTTGCATATGTAATGTAGGCAAGGCTAATCTTTGATCAACCCCTGAGACCCCTAGGAAGAAAATAGTAAGTTAGGTCTTTGGTCAAAATCTTAGAAAATCACAAAATCAGGATGGATGATCTAATCTGAATAATGATTTGAAAAACTTTAAGTAAAAGGTGGATAAATTGTATTTTTGATTGATATTATCATTTCTTTGGAGTAACTCAATGATGTAACGAACTCGAGAAACAAGGAAGAAGAATGATATTTTTATTACCTATTGTTTGTAAGTTAATCATATGAATGTATGAATTGTCAGGGGATGTGCTATGCAAATGTATCACCAATGACATTCAAAATTCACAGATTAAAATGATTAATCACTACCTGTTTATGCAATGAATGCTCAGGTCATCTCGGTTCAATTATACCTAGATGCTTATGTTCACTTGCAATATCAAAAATCATGAAAGTAGTACTCAGGTCATCATTGGTCTAACATATACCATTTACTCTTTTACTCACTTTCAACATCCTAAAAAGCTCTATGATGATACCAAACACAAAAGTATTGTTAAAATGACAATGGTTTGCATATAGTTTCATGATAAAATTAGATTGCATTTATAATAAATTCTACATCTTCAGAGTGATTGTTGCATAAGAAATTCCAATTAACGATTATCTTTTCTACAAATATGATCGAGTATACTTGACATTAAACCAAAAATCATCAAAAAAAACATATAAATACATCATGTTCATCATTCATTACATTATCGTCCATCAACATCATATCATAAATAAATACATCATGTTCATCATTCATTACATTATTTTCCATCAACATCATATCATTTAAATAAATGCATCATGTTTCATTACATCATATCATTTGTTACATTATTATCATATACATTTGATCAAAATTTACACCATCCATCCATTATCATTCATCACAAAATCATTTTTTTTGTATCATTATCACATTTAAAATAAAAATTATTTACCATCCATCCATGTATTTCATCGCATTGAAATAAATGCAAATCATCACATATCCATACATCCATACATCTTCAAACATCATTTAATGAATACATCATAGGTCATCTTGAAACATCATTTAATATCATATCATCCATACATCATAAAACATGATTTAGGGCATAATATCATCCATACATCATAAGTCATCATTTAGAACATCATATATTCTACATATGCATTTCATCTAGAATCATGACATGAAATAAAAGAATTCATCACATGATACATCATCACATAAAATAAATGCATACATCATAGCATCATAAACCATACATAAATAGAAATCACTGCATATCATATATATCATCAATGTCAAGTATATAATGAAGTCTGAAATAAGAAAAGATACATCATCAAAAATAAGCTGACTCGAAGTATACATCATATCTGAAAAAGAATGTCTTGAAATCAAAAAACAACATTTATGATCTATTGCTACCAGAATGAGTAGGCCCAATAGGACCAGTACCACCACCACCCTCAGAAGAACCAAGATCTCTAGGATCTCTCTATGGAGGCTATGTCACACCCTTGCTAACTATCTAGGTACGAGTCTGACCAGATCTTGATGGGGCATAGCTGAATCTACGATCAGTAGGAACTGCATCATGATATCTACCTCTATAGAACTTTGCCTCACGTCCAGCCCGTAGAATGTCCCTCATGTAATCTGCAACAGAGGTACCATCTGCTACTCTCTGTAGTGTCTCGGTCATCTCTTGTGACCTCTCAGTAATATATCTAGCACCGTCTCACTCAACCATCAAGGTATCAACCTAAGTCTGAATAGTGGCCAACTCTCCCTATACCTGTGCCAATGCCTGCGCATGAGCCTGTGCCTGACTCTACATCTAAGTCTATGTCTATACCAAAAAAACTTATGCCTAGACCAACTACCCCTACAAAATTTGTACCTATGTCTATAGATTGGCAATCTTCCTTTTATGATCAACCGAGGGCACTGCCATTGCTCGCCTCTTGCCAGGCCTGCTCGATGATGGTCCAACACTGACTGGACCCACCCCTCTATCACCTCCACTACCACCATCATTTTCATCACTACGGATGTCATCACTGTCACTCTTAGAACTGCTACCTAACTGAGTACCATCCCCACTATCCTCAGAACCCTCGGTAGCATCATCCTTTACGGGTAATGGTGCTGGCTCGTCAGGAATATTAATATGAGGATGTGGAGATAATGCCAAAAATGTTTCATACTCCTCTATCACGGGTGCCTCTGCAATATCTCTACGCATATCCTAGGCTGATGGCTATAGATTCTTGTACCCCTCTACTAGTGTCTCATATGAAAAGCATGGCCCCCAATCTGCTACATCACTCCATCGTCAGGCATAATGGGCTACCCCCTGAGGCATGCACTATACTATACCATACTGCCTATACACCCGCCACAATAGAAATCTCTCCAACACAAGCGGGGTCCTACCAATCAAGTACATGGAATCACATAGATACCCAAGCACTACGTTATCCTCATCCCACTGCTCACAGTCTAGATAGGGCCGCCAGACAACACTCTCTGTGTCATCTAAAAATCATCTCCAATTCTCTAACTTACCCATCTGAGCTTGGGTAAGTCTACCTCTGTACTTGAAAAGATAAGGTTTTCCTGCAAGTCTGTTAAGAACTGGAAATGGCCAAGTAATGGAAAAATGTTCCCATGCCCACACCTATAACAAGGTCATTCCCGCTAATAAGTTGTGTGCTCCCAAGTATACCACTGAATGTAAATCATGGTAGAGATGTGCTAGCATAAACATCCCCCACACATATCTCATCCCATGCACAATCATGCTCTCCAAAATCCGGCCCCAACCCATAGAGAATCCCTTTGACCTGTGATCAGGACAAAGGAAACCTCCAATGAATCTAGCTAATACTGCTGGTAGTAAAGCATATGCATCAGCTATCATTTGCCATCAAATACTCGGTCCTGCAATGTGTTGATCCTGAAAGACTCTATGGAGAACATCTCTCCCACCAGCCTCGTGTGAATCATATACAATGATATCTCCCATAAATGGAATTTGCAGTATCCGCAACACATCCTCGGGTGTGAAATTCATCTCACCGGTGGGTAGATGAAAAGTGTTATGGTCATTGTGCCATCACTTGGCCAAAGCAGTAAGGAGACCCCAATTAATCCTAATCTGGGGCATATCAATTAGACTAGTAAGGCCACATTGACCTATGATCTGAATCTCATCCAAAGTTAGATGGGGAATCAAATTGGTGGTCCAAGGAAACCGCTCTCGCATATGGAGAGTACCCCAGTCCTCCTATCATCATAAAAAGTTTAAAATCAGTGCACTATGTCAAGAATCAAAATCATTCTATGTACACTCAAACTTTGGTATGAATTTTCAATCAAAATTCATGAACAAACATCAACAAACCTCACCTATCATGAGGTTCATCACAAACATTATCTAATCTCGCCTGTCATGAGGTTTATCAGATATGAATCATTCCTCGGCTATCACGAGGATCATTACAACTATGATTATTTCTTGCCCATCATGAGAGTAAGTCTTATTAATCATCAAAATCAGTCATTAGGGAGTTTGGATAATCAAATCATACCAGACTGAAGAATGGACATGATCGAAATTGACAAAAATCAAAGTTAACTATGTCAAAAATTTGCAAATCTAACATGGATAAAATAAAATAGGCATCCAAAGCGCTAAAAATCAAAAGTGCCACTTTATCATTCGAATGCGCTAAAATAGTCCATCAAAGTGCTACTTTACCAAAAGCCCTATAACAAACCATGCATGCACCAATTTACCATATCAAAGCGCTAGAACATTCTAGGTGCTAAGATTCAGCGTCGAAGTGCTAAATTTGACTACCTAACCACTAAATCATAAAAGTGCTAAACTATCTAATTAAAGTTCTAGAGAAAATAACGCAAGCGCTAAATATCAAAGCGCTAAAATAGTTTATAGATGAGCTACACCGGAGTGCAAAGCGCTACAGCGCGACCTTGATACGCTAAACTAAGGAAAAAACGTGAAAGCATGAAAAATACATGAAAATTGAGAATGCAAGAAATGCAAGGTGGAATATGGCTACATATCGGAGGTCTGTAGGAGGCTGGCCACTGGTGACGTTGCACGCACTCGAAACGATGAGTATGGTAGGGGATAGGCATCTTGCTCCAACTAGCTGAAATGTCTCTCTCACTAGAAATTTGAAAGTCAAAAGGTAGAAATGAATATGTAAATGACCTTTTGAACTTTATATAGGTTTTTGAAAAGGGATTTTGGTGGGTTTTCTTGTATTTTAATTAATTTTATTTATGGTATTAATTGAAATTCAACCACAGGCTATATTTTCTTCATCAATGTCGGGAGATAAATTATTTTTTCATCAAATCATCATCAAATCATCATGAAAATTCAAATATTCTAAAAAATCATCAAATCATTAATTTATCTCCTAAGGGGGCATATTATCGGCAATCATCTAAAAATCAATATTTGGGGCATTGTCTAGGGCATAATGATTTTTTTTCATCGATACTGGTAGTAGCAACAAAATTTTCATTGAAGCAATGCATAAACACATCACTTCAAAGAGGAGCAAAATGTATACACCTAAAAATGGTATGGAGAATCCGATTAATTAAATATGAATTATTTGATTAATTACCCTAATTCCTCTACTATAAGAATAAATAGAAATATTTAATTATATAGTTCACGTTCATGCCACATTTAAATTCTTCTAATTTGTCTATTATCTCATATTAATTAAATAAATAAAATTAAATACTTTATTTTATTTAATTATCATTTCCTTATTTTATTCTATCACATCAATCTTATATTAATTAAATAAAGGTCATACACTTTATTGATTAATTTTCATATTCTTTTGTTTAATTTAATAAACAACTTCTATAGTTTATTTTATTAAATTATTTATCCATCTTTTGCTAATTTAAATAAATTAAAAATATTTAAATTAAAGCATAAGGAATATTCCTCTATATTTTCTCAAAATCAAATTAGATATCCTATGTCTAATTTATGTCAAAATCATGTCAAAATTTAATTGATTGAAACTTCACAGCAAGAATTTGAGATAAATTGCAAATTTATCTCTCAATCCTCCTCCATCAATCTTTCCTCCTCTCTTGCCTGGTATTTTCATGGGTAGAGACAATCTCCAAAATCTTCTCAATCTCCTCCATCTCTCACCATTCAGTCCTCTAGATTGAATCCAAGCCTCTCTTTGCCATCCCTATGCATTTCTACAACTAGAAAATCTATAAATAAAGCTTCATTCAACCAAGAAAAGGGTCCATATTATTAAGCTAATGCACTCTTACTGTGCAGGAATTCAAGCATCAAGCATCAAGCATTCAAGCATCCATAATTCTAGAATCACAATCATGGCTGTCTCCTGTAGCTTCTTTTATCAGTTTTCATGTCAATCGATGCTATATTAGTTTATTTTGTCATCTAGTATTATCATACTAGCTTCACATCATTGCATCACCATCATTTTGTTCTTTAGATTGTCATTTTAACAGTTATAGTGTTATTTAAATATGAGAGCACAATAGCTTAATAAATATTTGAAGACATGAGACAATGAGATGCTTTTAGTAGATTATTTTCTTGATCTTTGATACAACGTTTCATTAAGAAGTGTTTTATTCTTTATACCTTATTCACACTTACAACTATTTTCAATCTTTTCATTTTCTTCCATTATGATGTCTTCCCTAGTAGGAGAGTTTTTAGGTGAACAACAAACCAAATTTTCATGACCTTCAAAGGTTGGTTCTTCTAAAATGACTTCGTCGCAAGTAATGGATTTATCAATGGTTGGATTTTCTTGTTTATTAGGAGTCTAAGGCTCTATTTCATTATGCTTTTTTTCGAAGGTCTCATTCTCTTGTGTCATACTAACAACCCTAGTAGGAGAGCTTGTAATATTTTTATCACATTCCATGGTTAGATTTTGTAAAATATCTAAATCACAAGTATGGGAGGTATCAAGAGAGGGAAAACTATGATTTTCATGCTTACCAAATAGATATTTCCAAATGGTGAAAGAAATAGGGAAGGAATGGACAATATTTTCATGAATCTTAATAGGTGCATCTTCTAAAACCAAGCTATCCTCTTCGCATTGAGGAGGGATATTAGGAGAAGGATAATTTTGATTATCATGGCTATTTATGATATCATCCTCTTTTGCTAAAACATTCTCACAAGAAATGGATGAATGGAGACTAGGTAAGGTGATGTTTAGAAATGTTTATATGATCTCATCTTCTTGTTTTCTAATGTCTTCCAAAGGGGGATAAGGAGAGGGACAATCAAGACTCTCAATGCTTTAATCTTCTTTCACTAAGATAGCTTTGTCACTAAGAGGAGAGGTATCGGGAGAAGAAAAAGTATGATTGTTATGATTGTCTACACTATCATCCACATCAATGGGCACTATAATATTAAGGATTGTGTCAATGGTTTGATGATTAACATGTGTCTTAATGACCTAATTGGTGTAATCTAAATTGAACTCATAAGAGGGGATGCTATATTTATGCAATCCATTTTTAATTATATCTCTTGAAATAAAACATGCTATCATGAAAAAGTAAAGAAAGTGCAATGTAATGACCTAAAGTGAAGTGTTTAAATGCAATTTTCAGATTGGAAACAAGGTAATTTGTTGATTACACTATGCACTGATCTAAAGATGGAATGAGCATGTAAATGAAAATTTGGAATTAAGAAATGCATGAAATGAACCACTTTAAGATAGGTTTAATAGAATGCATGGAACAAAAAGTCAACCTACTAAAACAAATAATCAACGACAACAAAAAGAAAGGTAGAAAAGAAAATTTAAAGCCTAGAAACTACAACTTCAAACTCAATAGGGACTAAGATGCTAGTAAGGCATCTTGGTCCTACTAAGGGAATTTGAATATTCTAGAAACTGGAATAGAATATAATGAATTCAAACATAATTATGAGGTAAGAACCTAGAGAGGGACTAAGATGCCAGTAAGGGAATTTTTTTCCTAGGGGAGTTTTTTTATAGAAAAATAGAAAATTATGAGTTTTTAATAGTGTTTCCAAGTTGCCTACCTAAGGAGCTGATGTTGAGAAACAATTTTTTTTGCAAATGAAGGCTAGAAAAGGTAACTAGTGACAAGTGATTGGATGCAAAAGTGAATGCAATTTTTTTAATTTTCAATGTAATAAAAATGTTCCTAAATGCAATTAGGATGAAAAACGATGCACTTTTCAATTGTTAAATGAAATGAAATGATGCAAGAGAGAAAAAAAATTCAACCTATATGCACTTTCACTAATGAAAATATAAGAAACCCTAAATGCAATTTCACTAATGCAAAATTCAAGGAACCCTAGATACACTTTCACTAATGCAAGAATGAATGCAACCTAGATATAGGACTTTAATGGACTCCAAGTCAAAAAATAAATTCTCCAAAAGGATCGAGTTCACCAAAATGAACCATAGATAAAAATAGGGAAGTTGGTGGCTTCCTATTCTATCTAGGTCATTCAATATGTCATAAGAACCCTAATTGGATTGAATATCAGCCTCACAAGGTGAGTCAATTCTCAATTAGGAGGACTTAGGAAAGGGGTTCATTTAGATCTTAAGGGGTTCACCACCAAGAAAATACTTGGAAAAGACAAATGAACATTCAACCTACAAAACCTAGTTATGCAAGCTAAATGAGAGATGCAAATAATGAAAATATGCAACACCAAGTTAGGGTATGCATACTTGGTAAGTCTAGAGATGTCATGAGGATTTTGGAAATGAAAAGAAGTTGTCAAAATATTCCTTGGAGTACTAATATTCCCAAGATGGCATATTATTCCCGCTGCTATTTTTTGAGGCAAACAAAAAATCTTCAGATGTTGGAGCAAAATCTAAAAGAATCTCTAAAAAAATATGCTTGGGAGGACTATGATGCATAAGGTATCATATTAGTTTTGATCTAAACTTTTGGAATTTATGAGTTTGGTCTTGAGCTACAAGTTTTTCAATTTCTTCCTTTCAGAGCATAGGCTTTGAAACTTCTGGATTTGACATGTAGGTTAGTTTCTCTTAAGATGAAAACTTTGGCAATGCAACTTTTGCAACTTTTAAATCTTTGACTCCAAATTATCTTCAAGTCTTCAACCTAGATATTCAAATACAAACACACAAGAGATTTCCTTGGTCAGGCCCCTTGTGGGTAATTAAACCAAATGATGAAATGAAGCATGGAACATGAAATATGTAAATGGTATCACCTTGTATGATGTCTTGTGAAGTAAATATGCAATCTACCATGTAGTGGTTATGAATAATGTAGATCTTGGATCCTTGGATATGATGTGAACAATGACTGCAAATAGATCTTTAATGCTACATCCACAATCTTGGCTCAACAACATGAATGGATGCACTAAACCCTTGACATGATGCTTGAATCTTGATGATGGCTCCAAATTATTGATGAATTACACTTGAATGCATAAAATTTCCTTACAAATGAATTCTTGAATGCATGTTATAAAATTGAATGGAGGAATCTTGTACTTATACTAATTCCGGCTTAACATCCCAAAATTACACCACAACAACTGATATATGAAACCATTAAATAAAGGAGGCTAAATCCCACCCAAATTTTCATTTGGACCTTGAAAATAATCCTAGGAGGACTAATATGCCCTTAGTGGCATCTTAGCCCCAAGGCTCAAATCTTAGGGCACAAACTCAAAAAGGGGCCAATTTAAGATGCCCCAAAATTAAATTCCCAAGACCCATGAAGGACAAAGACACCCTAGGTGGCATTTTAGTTTGAATCTACAAATTAGGGACACATAGACATAAACATTAAATTATCATTTATCTTTTGATATTTTTTAGGATTTTCCATAAAAATATATAGTTTATTAGGCTTGTGGATGCAAAATAGGACCTAATTAAGCCATAAAGAAGCATAAATAAAAGAAAGGCATGCCCAAACAAGTGTGAAAATGCAAGGGTATGCATTTTTCTCCCCTTAGGAAGAGGAAATAAGTCCTATGTGTGGTTCCCTAAGGAAATATACTCTTCCTCCATTGTTGAATCCCACTCAAGAATTCTATATGCTTCCTTAAATGATTGTGGATCAGAAGTAATAGAGATGTAGACATGTGGAAGATGCTAATGTTGTGATCAAGTCCTTCGAGTGTCTATATGATCCCCAGCAATATTTCCTACTGAAAGTATTCTATCGATCCCAATGAGGTCATGAAGATGATGGGGATGAAAGACGAGGGTGAGTACAAGATCATGGGGGTCCAAAAATTTGCGATATGATAAAATAGTGGTTGATGAATTTTTAATCCAAATTTGATGAAAACAAAAGGGTTTATTGAGAAAATTATCAACTTTCCAAAAATATAAGATATTACTTATTTTGGAATAAAATAGATAATTATTATTGATTTCATACATACATTTTCAGTAAAGTCTTTATAGATAGGCTAATTGCAAAACATCTATTATTCGTAAACGATTTATATTTTTTAAATCTGAAAGATGCAACACATTCTATGCTTCCCATACTATAGGTTATAAAAAAGAAAAAAGAAATTTCATAAAATTTTGACCAAGTTATGGTGGTCGGATAAACACGTTTTAATATTTTTATAAATTTTTAATAAAAATTCATAACTAATTATTTACTTGCATACTACTGCATTTTAATTTCAATTTTTAAACTGAACCATAGGAAATAGGGTGCCCCACCTTTTAAGATATGGAGCATACAAGGGGGAGTTAGGAAGTCATCCTATTTCACTCTTATTTCATTAAAGGAAACCCTAGAGATCTAAATCAAATGATCTAATTAGGGAAAAGTGATTGCTACAAGGTCTCCTTAGGTGTGATTAAAGGGGGGTTCACCACTAAGAAAATCCTTAGAAAGAAAGAAATGAATGCAATATGTAAATCTAACTATATGACCTAGGAAATGAAACTTATAATAAGAATAATAAATTTAGAATGAATAGAAGTAGACTTGAAAGACTGAAGATGCCTGAGACAAGGTCTAAAATCCTGAAATTATGACTTTTGATGAGAACTAGGACTCATATGGTAGACTAGGTGATTTAGTCCTAGTTTAGGGTTTTTAGCTAGATCTAGAATTTTCAACTCATAAACCAGGATCTATAGAAAATTGTTGAAAAGTGGTATACTAGGACTCATACGCCCAAGGTGGTGATTTAGTCCCAGTATTAGGGTTTTTCTGAAACTCTGGTATTCTCGAGTTATCTTTATAGCTTCTCTTATGTTCAATCTTCGAGTCTGAAAGTCTAAATTGTGAGTTGTAGGTGAATTTCCATGAAGATGAAAACTTTGATAACTTTCCTCAATATTGCAACTTCGTCTTAAAAATATCTTCAAGTCTCAAAACACCTAGATCAACAATCACACATGTAGAGAGAGAAAAATGTTATTTTTTTAGTGGATAGGAGTTTTCCTTGGTGAAACCCCATTTTTGTAATCAAACCTAGAAATAAAATGAAATAGAATGAAGGAATGATGAATGAACAATAGGAAATATTGCAACTCACCAAACCCTTGATGTAAAGGATGAAATATTATGTGAAATGGATAGCATGAATGTAGATCTTGACTCTTGATTGTTGATATGAAACTTGATCTAGAATACTTCCTTGAATCATGAAATACCTACATCCCAAATGTTAGCCCAAAAAAACACATGATACATGATGAATTTTACATGATGCTTGAATCTTGAATGTAGCTCCAAATTATTGATAAATTTCCCTTGAATTCTTTATAACTCTCTCACTTTATTTCTCATAAGATCACTTAAATTTCTAGGAGAATTTATGTGAAATAACCTTGTATTTATACTTGTTTATGCCAAATTTCTAAGAATTACAACACTACAAGCCAACACTAGATCTAGGAGAACAAAATCACACCAAATATTGAATTCAAAATAGGTCCAAGCTAAAATGGGACTCATCTATCAGTTGGAGCATATCATTCCTGATAGCCTAAGCTTGGGACACAAATTTTAAGAAATTTTAAGCTCTATGCCATATTCAATATTAGGCCCCAAGACTTAGGTGGGACCCATACACCCAAGGTGGCCTATGAGACCCAGATCACTAAATTTAGAACAAATAACCTAAAATCATGAATTACTATTGTTCACTAGTTAAGTGTTGGGATTATCCTTGAAAAAATGCATTAAATAAGGCCTGTGGATGCAAAATAGGACCAAATAAGGCATAAAGAAGCCCCATTTTAGCAGGGATAGCTCAAAAATTGTGAAAATGTATAGGGATAAATTTTTCTACATTACATTTATCCCCCACTTTAGTGAGAGGAGTAACTTGATTCAAACTCACACTAAAGTAGAAAAACTCCCATAAAGAGTAGTCTAGGTGTACCAATGCTAGTGAGATAAGATGACAACGACCAAGAGGGTTTCTCAAGCCCTGAGGATAAATATTATATGGAAAACCAACATGGGCACAACACACATGCAAATATTATAAGGAGTGGAAAAAAGGTACAAGTATACATTTCCAAAAACATAAAGAAGAAAGAAAAAGAGAAAGAGGGTGGATCAAGTCTCGACTGTTTGTCCAATGTGATGTGGATCAGATCTATGTTATTTTTCCAAAAAAAATTAAAAGTGGAACATGATTTCCACTATGTGAACCAAACACATGCTCACACAAGCTAGTGGAACCTAAATTCATCCACTAGGTGAGTCCCCAAAGACACATATGCATGCGGCTAGTATGTGCTCACACACACAAGAAAGTGACCATGCAAAATTCAAGCCTAATTTTAGCTCCCATATGCTAACCATACTAAATATATACCTCTTGATAACTTTGATAAGGTACAACACAACACACACAACATGATGCATGAGGCAATAAAAACTTTTTATGCTCGACACTCGTGAACAAATAGGATGGTTCCATAGAAAAACAAAGTGTGTTATGCAAGGTGGCCATATAACAGTTATTGTAAATGAAAAGGTAGTGTTACTTACATTAAAAAAAGTTTTTCTTACTTTATGTAAGGTCTTCACTTAGGGAACATCGTGCCTAATTTGTCCAAGAGAGGACCAATCAAAGAATAGAAGATTAATAACTTAAGGGATGCATTGTGTCGCATCAAGCCACTAAGAGGAATATAATATGCTAAGAGATATCACACTCTTGAGGGACATCACACCCAATTTAACCACAAAGAGAAAGATGCATCACATGAAGTAAGAAGATCAAACAATGAAACATGAGTTATAAACTGCAAAATAATAATGGCAATGTATGCCTCCACTTTAAAGAAAGTGCTAAACACCATGCTATGAGAAATTACTTTAAAGTAGCACATGATAAATTATAACAATAAAGATCACATGAGAGCTTATTTGGAAAGCCCTATGTCAAGTCATATGTTTAAAAATGAAGCTACGTCATGAAAAGGGGTTGCCCAAAATGAGATCCCAAAATCACATAAGGGAACCATAGATTCGGGGTCAGTATGTCTTTGCTACAATATTATTAGAAATCTCAGAACTCCCAACATTCCCCAAATACTCATATAACAAGAATAATGACACAAAGAGAGGGACAAAAATAAATTTTTTTTGGGTCAACATGAAATAGACTTAAATTTCTCGATGCCTTGCATCATCCCCAAAAGGAGAATAAAATACAAATTAAAAGATAAAGGAAAATATTTTGGGTCAACATGGAAGAGACCTAATTGTTTTGATGCCTTGCATCATACCCAAATGGAAAACACAAGACAAAGAAAAGATAAAATGTACATGACATAGAGAATAATGTAGATACAAATAGAGGAATGTCACAATGAGAGAGAGATACATCAAAAAAAATATTATATGGGATCACATTACGCACATGAAATCAAATAAAAGAAATATGAAAAAAATAAAGAATAGTAAGGAACATACGATTCAACCAATAGCAAGTTTTCCACATCCCAATCTTGTTCATCGTATACAAAAGGAAAAAAACTAGCCAAAGGGACAACAACAAGTGTCAAACTAGGGGTATTTCCAAGTTCAACACTCTTCTTAGGATAATTGTCATTTAATCTCATAGAAGAGGAAACTAGTGTATTCAATTCATTATGCACCTACTCATTACTTTTAGTAATCTCATCATCATTATCCAAGTTAATCACAATGGGTAGTCGAATAACAATGTATAAAGAGGGATTTAGCTCTTGTTGCAATTATGATATATGATATTTTTGTTGTGTTGAAGAGGGAGAATCCTCATGTATTGCTTCAATTGAGTTTGGATGTTGATTTTATTTTTCATTTTTTCTTCATTTAAGCTTTGAGCAATAGAACAATATCTACGCCTATGCCCTCTAGCATTTATATTTATGTTGGTATGATTTTCAAGTTGTATTTTTTTAGGAGTGGGTCTATCAACCATAGGTTTATTTTCTTCCCTAATGAGAGGAATGGAAGGAACCATAGGAGGTTGTTCAACAATCTTCTCTTTAGATTTTTAAACTTGTTTCATCTTAGGAGGTGTGACATAATTATTTTGGTTGTATCTTAGTCATTTGTGGGAGATAGGAAAAGGATTTTTCTTAGGTTGGTCTTATTTATTTGGAAGGGGTGTTGGCTCAATCATGGTTTCGTCAAGGATAGGAGGATCTAGCATAGGTCGCGGCATGTTTCAAAGGGATAAATGTTCTATGTGTTTAACCTTAAACTTTTGATAGGATTTAAAAAATAATTCTTCAAGAGGTTTAATAGGTTCAATAGGCTCGAGCCAAAAGAAATCCAATGAAAATTTCTCACAAGAAGACACATGATTAAAGCCACTATGGTGTATATTAAATGTACCATTATTAAAGGGAAACATTAAAAATTTATGCATGACTAATGGGACAACTTCCATGGATCATAGCCATGTGAAACCAAGAATCACATGAAATTGATCCAACATAAGGATGATGGAGAATGAGACATCTAATTTTTTCAGTCCTACTTTAAAAGGAAGGGTGATCAGACCCATCGTAGGGTGAGAAAAACCATTATTATTTTTTATCCACGCTTTCAGTTTGTCATATGTATCTTGATAGATTTCATGCACAAGTAAGAATTCTTCCACAATCACATTCTCTCAATAGACAAGATCAATCAATATCCCATTAGTGGGATTATCATTGATTTGGTCAACTATGTAGAGAGGACCATCAGGTGTGTTTCTAATTATATATTTAGATGAGGAAGAAATTTCAGGAGGATTTTCAATTCGGTTCTTACGAGGTAGAATTTTGATCAATCCAAGCATATCATTCATAGTAATCTGTTCATTAGTATCCATAGGACCTTGTTCAATATTATCCATGTTGTCATCATTCGTGTCAACATTCATCAAATCATTCTTCTTCCTTTCACTACCTTTAACAAATTAAATATTATTATTTGGCATGGGGTTGGTAAATATTTGAAAGTTTTGGTTGTGATGGGTGAAAAAATTATTTCTTTGATCATTAACACCTCCAATTTGAAGTCGATTAGAAATAATGAGGTCTTACACAAGTTTTTAAGATGCTTACAATGTTTTGTATTATGTCCATTTTTTCAATGACAATGGCAATAAGAATTTGATCTAAAGTTTGGGGGTAATAGCTTAGTAGGATCTAGAGTTTTTATAGGAGGTAAGGAAATAATTTTATATTATATAAGTTGTAACATTGTGTTATGGATGGTATCGGGTAACGGAGTAAATTGTCTAGTCGGATCCCCAAATGTAAAAGGATTTATCTTCGTTATAGCAACCACTTGGGTATAAAAATATTGAGTTGATTGAGGGGGATTTAGCTGAAGGAAGCCTTTATTATATTTCCTAAAAGGTTGGTAATTGTTTTGATTTGTGGATTCTATCTTTTTAGGATTGGTAAAGGTGGTGGTGCAGGAGCACCTAGGAAACACCTAGGAAACACTAGGCATAGGCAATTTTGTTTTTGAAGTTATAAGGTCATGTTGACCATTGTAATGAGTTAGAGACTTAATAAAATTCCTTGGTCAGGAGCTATCAGGAGTGGAAAAGTTTATGAGTTTAGACACTCACTTTTGTTAGTTTCTAGGAAAGTGGCAAAGGTGGCAAAATGGAACATTTTGCATTTTTGCCATCTTATAACTAAAATGTCTGACTAAGGAAGGTATAACCATTTGGGAAACCTATTTAAGGTGTGCCTCAACCTGTGTGAAAGGTTGGAAGGCATTGGAAGTTTTTGTAATTTGAAATTTCATGAAGGATAAGCGAGGACAATGAGAAAATTGACTAATTTTCTGTGTTTTTGTTCTTGGTAGTGTGTTAATGACATAACCAGGCATTGAGATACGTGTGGAATGTAATGTAGTTAACTTCCAAGCATTGTTTGGGTCTGTAGGTAGTTGGTTTCATCATTTCAAGCTTTTGATTTTAGTTAATTAGTTTCTTTCTTTTGTTGTTCTGATTGGCAAACCGTCAGAAATGGAGTTCTAGTCCACTCTTCCCCTGTACTTGGTGTATGGGCTCTTGGAAATAGTGGCTAGGCTGCATGCCTATATCTATAGTAGAGGTAGGAGTCTTTAGGGGTTAGGAATTCATGAAGGAAGTCTATTCCTAGGCAAGCTTGGCAGTGCTTGGCTAGGAAGGACAAGGACTGCAAAGCACTTGGCTTGCAAGGGTGACCTTTCCCTACCAAACAACATGGTGGAAAGGTAGATGGAGGCCTTGCAAAGGCTTGGTAACAATGAGGAGGCTTCACCAGTCCATTTGATGAGAGAACAAAATAATAGTTCATCGGGTGGTCAAGAAATGGCTCTAAAAGACCTAAATTTGCTAATTTGAAGGATAGACCTGTGTATGGTCAAGTAAGGGTTGAGACCTTGGAAATTTTGAAGTGTTAGGTATCAGGACCAATAAACCACATAAAAGATTTGGGGTTCTTTGGAAGAGTTTGGTGAGCCATCCATCTTTCTCGGGTTAGGAGGCCTAATTGGAGCTCTAGGGCTTGTAGCCTTTTTAACCCTAGGTGAGGGTTTGGAGTTAGCGATTGACAAAGGGAACAAGGTGGAGTTATCAGCATCAATTTGTGATGGTGGGAAGTTTTTGGAAGCATTCCCACACCCATGCAAAGAACAAACTAAGAATTGGGAGTAATTGACCTTTAGGGAAGATTAAGGGTTAAGGAAAGAAAAGAAGCAAGGCACCAAGATTGACTTGGTAGATGGAGAGTAAAATGATAGTGGGCTTGGCCAGTAGAACCAGGGGTATCTATACATGAGATAGGACCTAAGGTTAATGGTGGGAGAGTCACCTAGGAGTTCTTGAGAATGAGGACCTAGAGCATGGAGTAGTGATTGTTCCATCCAACCCTACCCTATCTGATTGGTATCAGAGCAAGTTAAAGATTTGGGATTAAGAGTTGTATATCAGACCTTGAATCTAGTGGTTCTACAACCATGGTGACAAACATTGAGTTGGCAAAGAAATTTGAAGAGCAGGAGGAGGATAATAGGAGGTTTACAGAAAGATTGGCACAACTTGAGGAAGCATTGAGCAATGTGCAAATCAATGTCGATGAGGTCAGTGATAGATTGGAGGGTAGGGAACCAAAGAGTGAAGAGGTTTTAGAGGAAGACAAGACCCCTGAACCTGACCCTATTCTGCAAGAGGATCCTTTCTTGAAGGCATTAAAAGCTTTGAGTGGAAAAGCACTTGAAGTTATACCACTATTTAGTGGAAAATTGGAAGCTGATTTGGTCATAGATTGGATAGAAGGCATGGAGAACCAATTTGAATGTGATGGAGTCACTGAAGCACAAAGGATGAAGGTGGCCAAGTCTAGATTGAGAGGATCTACCTTGACATGGTGGAAATTCATTCAGACATAGAGGGAAAAGGAAGGCAAGAGGCCTATTTCAACTTGGAAAGGTATGGTGGCCAAAGTGAGAGAAGTTTACATACCAGATGACTATGAGATTCAGTTACAAAAGAAGAGGAAGAGTTTGAGGCAAAGAGACTAGGATGTGAACACCTACACTAAGGAGTTTCAAAAACTTTGTATGAGGTCCAATGTCTCAGAAGATGAAAGTCTCAAAGTAGCTAGGTACCTGAAAGGTTTGAAGTGGAACATCCAAGAAGAGATGACTCTTCTAAGTCCTAAGATAGTGCATCAATGCTATCAATTAGCTATCAAGATTGAGGAAAGAATCAAGAGGAAACATGATCAGGATTCTAAGAATAGAGGCAAAGGAAAAGATCAAAGAGATCAAAGAGGACATAGAGGTGGCTACCAAGGTAGAGGAAATGAGCAAAGAAACCAAGGTGAATCTAAACTCATAAAGCATGGAGGTGAAACATCTTCTAGAGGAGGTTATGGAAGAGGTAGAGGTTCTCAAGGAGGATCCAATAGAGGAAGAGGAGTAGGAAAAAGCATTTCATACTTTGCTACCATGAAATGTTACCATTGTGGTCAAGTAGGCCATCCAGCTTATAGGTGCCCAGAGAAAGCATCATCTTCAAATGCTGAGAAGAGGGTGGCATATGCACAAGTGGACACAATGAGCACTAAATCACCTAAGATCAGTCATATTGAATCTGAAATGGGAGAGAATATGATGTTTAGGAGAGTGTTGATCAGACAACCGGTCAAGGAAGAACCAAAACAAAGAAGAGCTCTATTTAGAGTGAGATGCAAAATACTTGGGAAAGTATGCAAGGTCATTGTACATTCAGGTTCAAAAAATAATATTATCTTAGAAGAGGCAGTAAAGAAGCTCAAGTTGGAGAAGGTACCCCACACCAGCCCCTACAAAGTGACATGGTTAAACAAAGGGCAGAGTGTTCTTGTCAATGAGCAAGTAACAGTGGAATTTTCTATTGGAGGGTACAAAGACAAGCTAGTTTGTGATGTATTACCCATGGATGCATGTCATCTACAATTGGGTAGACCATGAAAATATGATAGGAGTGCCATGTATAATGGAAAGGAGAATACAATTTCATTTAAGAAGGATGGGAAGACCTTTAAGTTGCAGTCACTGCCAGAAGAAGATGAAGGATAGTCAAAGACACCAAGTGTTCTACTAAGTAGTGGGAAGGAGTTCCTTAACACCCTACATAATGGAGGTGAAGGATATGTAGTCTTGTTGCAGTCCAAAGAGGAAGATAAGACTGAAAAACCAGTCATACCTGGGGCAGTCCAGAATTTGCTTGAGAAGTATAAGGATATAGTAAGTAATGGTACACCTGCAACTTTACCTCCTAAAAGGGCCATTAGTCATCAAATTGACTTCATACCTGGAGCATCATTACCTACCAAAGCAGCATATAATCTTACACCGGATCAGAACTTGGAAGTGGCTAGACAAGTGCAAGAGTTGTTGGATCAAGGATTAATTAAGAAGAGCATCAGCCCATGTGCAATACCAATAGTCTTAGCAACAAAGAAAGGAGGCAAGTGGAGGTTATGCACTGAATCCAAAGAAATAAATAGGATCACAATCAGGTATATATTCCCTATTCCAAGGATTGAAGACTTGATGGATTGTCTTGGAGGAGCTCAGTACTTCACCAAGTTGAATCTCAAGAGTGGATACCATCAGATCAGAATCAAGGATGGAGATGAGTGGAAAACAAAATTCAAGACAACAGATGGATTGTATGAGTGGAGAGTTATGCCATTTTGCCTCTCTAATTCCCCTAGTACATTCATGATTGTCATGAATGAAGTACTCAAAGACTTTACAGGGCTATTTGTGGTGGTATATCTTGATGATATACTCATCTTCAGCAAGACAGCAGAGGAACACCTTAAACATGTGGAGATGGTACTTAGAAGATTACAAGGGGAGAAGCTAGCCATCAACCTAGAGAAGTGTGAGTTTTTCAAACAAGAGCTTGTATATTTGGGTTTTGTAGTGTCTCAAGGATCACTGAAAATGGATCCAAGCAATGTGGAAGCTATCCAAAACTGGCCTACACCAACAACAAGGACAAAGGTAAGAAGTTTCCATGGATTGGCTCAATTTTATAGAAAATTCATAAGAAATTTTAGTGGTATATGTGCACCAGTGCTAGAAACAATCAAGGGTGGTTTGAAAACTAAATTTTTGTGGACTCAAGAGGCTGAGAAAGGATTTGAGAAATTGAAACGAAGAAGTGGCAACTCAACCTATTCTCTTATTTCCAAGCTTTGACAAATTGTTTACTGTGGAGTGTGATGCTAGTGGAGTTGCAGTAGGAGGAGTGCTTAGCCAAGAAGGCAGGCCCATAGCTTTCTTCAGTGAAAAGCTTAATGAAGCTAAGAGGAAGTACTCTACCTATGATCTAGAACTTTATGCTTTGGTTTAGTCACTTAGGAAATGGAGGCTTTACCTTCTACCCAAGGAGTTTGTGGTCTTTACAGACAATCAGGCACTGAGTTATATCAACACCCAAGAGAAGTTGAGCAATAGACAATTGAAGTCGATGGAGTACATCCAAGCTTTTACTTTCACCATCAAGCACAAGAAGGGAAAAATGAACAAGGTAGTAGATGCATTGAGTAGAAGATTGCTAAAAATCCAAGAAATATAGATCAAGAGCATTAGCATAGAGTGTTTCAAAGATCTCTATGGGGAGGATGAAGATTTCTCAGAGGCCTACAAGGTATGTTCTAACTTTGAGAATCATTTTCATAGCCAATATTCAAAGTATACTTTAAAAAGTGGATTGTTGTTTAAAGGGAATCAATTATGTGTTCCAAAAGGGTCAATGAGAGAAAATCTCATTCAGGAAAAGCATAGTGGTAGTCTTAGTGGATATTTTGGCATCAACAAAACATTAGAACTAGTGTAAAGGTTCTACTATTGGCCTAAGTTGGCAAGAGATGCTAGGAGATATGTAGAGCAATGTGTTGTGTGTATGAAAGCCAAGGGATGAGCTAGTAATGCTGGCCTATATCAACCCTTACCCATTCATAACAAACCATGGGAGTATGTGAGCATGCATTTTGTGGTAGGACTTCCTAAGACCAAGACTGGTTTTGATAGTGTGTATGTAGTGGTGGACAGATTCAGAAAAATGAGTCACTTGATTCCTTGCAAAACCACTCATGGTGCTAGCTACATTGATCACCTTTTCTTCAAGGAAATTTTTAGGATTCATGTCTTAACTTTAAGCATTGTTTCAGACAGGGATGTTAAATTCATGAGTCACTTTTGGAAGACTCTATGGAGCAGATTAGGTACCAACCTATCCTTTGGATCAGCTTACCATCCTCAGACCGATGGTCAAACAAAGGTGGTTAAAAGGGTGCTAGGTAACCTTCTAAGGTCCCTAACTAAAGAATATGGATAGACATGGGATATGGTTATCACACAGGCTGAGTATGCTTATAATGATAGTGTGAACCGGACCACAGCGAAGAGTCCTTTTGAGGTTGTGTATGGAATGCACCCAAGAGGGATATGTGAGCTTAGGGATCTAGGAGCTATGGAGAATAGGAGTGGACATGTTGAAGACTTCACTCAAACCATGAAAGAGATTCAAGAGCAGGTAAAGAGGACAGTCACCGAGGCTACTCAAAAGTTGAAAGAGAAGGTGGACTTATCTAGAAAAGAGTTACAATTTGCAGAAGGAGATTATGTCATGGTTCATCTTAACAAATCAAGGTTGTAGAAGGGAATTTCAACCAAGTTGCAAATGAAAAGAGTAGGACCATGCAAGGTATTAGCCAAGTATGGGAAGAATGAATACAAGGTGGAGTTACCTGCAGATTTGGGAATTTCACTAGTTTTCAATGTTGTAGATTTGATCAGATACAAGGGATCAGTCCAAGATATCGATCAGAATAGTAGGGAGGTCTTCAAGGAAGTCAGCAACATAGCCTTACCTACTAAAGATAACCTACAAGCAGAGAGCATCTTGGAGTCAAGAGTATAGAAATCTACAAGGAAGAGAGTGTACATGGAGCATCTTATCAAGAGGAAGAACAAGCCTGAATCTGACACTATCTAGGTACAAGAAGATCAATTCAAGAAGAATGGCATTGATATTTCATTAATCTCTCCTTCCATTCCTTAGTGTTTGGCAGAGGGGGGAGAATGGTGCAGGAGCACCTAGGAAACACCTAGGAAACACTAGGCATAGGCAATTTTGTTTTTGAAGTTATAAGGTCATGTTGACCATTGTAATGAGTTAGAGACTTAATAAAATGCCTTGGTTAGGAGCTATCAGGAGTGGAAAATTTTATGAGTTTAGACACTCACTTTTGTTAGTTTCTAGGAAGGTGGCAAAGGTGGCAAAATGGAACATTTTTCATTTTTTGCACCTTGTAACTAAAATTTCCAACAAAGGAAGGTATAACCACTTGGGAAACCTATTTAAGGTGTGCCTCGACCTGTGTGAAAGGTTGGAAGGCATTGGAAGTTTTTGTAATTTGAAATTTCATGAAGGATAAGCGAGGATAGTGAGAAGATTGACTAATTTTCTTTGTTTTTGTTCTTGTTAGTGTGTTAATGGCATAACCAGGCATTGGCATACATTTGGAATGTAATGTAGTTAAATTCCAAGCATTGTTTGGGTCTATAGGTAGTTGGTTTCATTGTTTCAAGCTTTTTATTTCAGTTAATTAGTTTCTTTCTTTTGTTGTTCTGACCAGCAGAGCATCAAAAATGGAGTTCTAGTCCACTCTTCCCCTATAACTAGTGTATGGGCTCTTGGAAATGGTGGCTAGGCTCCATGCATGTATCTATAGTAGAGGTAGGAGTCTTTATGGGTCAGGAATTCATGAAGGAAGTTTGTTCCTAGGCGAGCTTGGCAGTGCCCGGCTAGGAAGGACAAGGAGTGCAAAGTACTTGGCTTGCAGGGGTGACCTTTCCCTACCAAACCACGTGGTAGAAAGGTATATGGAGGCTTTGTAGAGGCTTGGTAACAATGAGGAGGCTTCACTAGTCCATTTGATGGGAGAACAAAATAATAGTTCACTGGGTGGTTAGGAAATGGCTCTAAAAGACCTAAATTTTCTGATTTGAAGGATAGGCCTGTGTATGGTCAAGTAAGGGTTGAGACCTTGAAAATGTTGAAGTGTTAGGTATCAAGACCAAGAACCCATAGAAATGATTTGGGGTTCTTTGGAAGAGTTTGGTGAACCATCCATCTTTCTTGGGTCAAGAGGCCTAATTGGAGCTCTAGGGCTTGTAGCCTTTTTAACCCTAGGTGAGGGTTTGGAGTTAGCGATTGACAAAGGGAACAAGGTGGAGTTATCAACATTAATTTGTGATGGTGGGAAGTTTTTGGAAGCATTCCCACACCCCTGCAAAGAACAAACTAAGAATTGGGAGTAATTGACCTTTAGGGAAGGTTAAGGGTTAAGGAAACAAAAGAAGCAAGGCACCAAGATTGACTTGGTAGATGGAGAGTGAAATGATAGTGGGGTTGGCCAGTAGAACTAGGGGTATCTATACATGAGATAGGACCTAAGGTTAATGGTGGGAGAGTAACCTAGGAGTTCTTGAGAACGAGGACCTAGAACATGGAGTAGTGATTGTTCCATCCAACCCTACCCTATCAGGTGGGTTTTATTTCATGACTACTAACTGAGTTTTGATAATCATGAAGGGCAATACACAAGTGTATGAAGGAAGGAAATTTCATCATGCCAATCTTATCTTTCTATCTTAGTTTGTAAGATTTCAATGAACATCAATTGAAGGTGAGGATTGGGAATCTTTATTTTAATTTGGTAATAAATCGATTGGTAGCGTGAAATAAATTAGGTAACATTTTCATCAACCTTTTGCTTACATATCATCAAATCAGCTAATGTCATCTTAGGATTCACGTGCACTTGGAAATGGTTGATAAACGCCTCAAAAATTTCATTGAATGAATGAATTGAGTTATTAAGTAACAAGGAAAACCATTCTAAAGTGGTATCTTTCAAGGACCAAGGGAAAATCTTAGCTAAGAGCTTATCCTCAAGAACAACGTCACTGCATAAGGTGATATAAGCAGAAACATGTTACAAGGGTTTAATTTTCCTCCATATTTATCAAACCTAGGAACCTCTATACCTTGTGGTATTGGAATTCTTAATATATCCAAGGATAAGGGATTTATTTTGACATAGTATGATGGTTGGCCATTTTGATTTTGGTTTATGCTGGAAACTTTCTTTCGAAGGGATGTAATGTTTTGTAGAAGCTAGTTAAGGATGGCATCAATGGTTGTATTGTGAGATGGAGGCGAATATGATGTTGGTGGATATGTGTTTGAGGGGGAAGTGAATGGAAATAATATGTGAGGTAAAGTGGTAGGAGATATGATGTGAGACGCCACAAAGGTACTAGGATTGCTAGTAGAAATAACCAAGGTAGGAATGACATTAATAGTAGGTTGCATTGTTGTTGTAACTTGAGGGTTGGTATAAGTAGGAATATAGGAAATGGTTGTGGGAGGAGGAATTTGGGTTCCTCCTTGACTTTGGAAATTGTTCAAAGGTTGAGCACAACTATTGATTGAGGTAAGATTTTTTCCAAAAATCTGAGCTAAGTTATGTGACCTTTCTATTCCTTGTTCACTTTCAATCATGTGTTCTATGTTATCTATGGTAGGAATAGTAGTGTTGGAAATTTTTTTAGTTCTCACTTGATGTTGTAGGTTTGCTAACTCTTCATGGATTTGAATTATGTTTTCTTGAGGGATAATAGAAATAATTGTTTCAACACTTCTCATGCTACTTGAAAGTAAAGAGTTTGTAGTAACGGAGAAACTATCCCTTTTCCTTACTTAACTTGGGAATAAATGATATAATATTAACCTAACAATGCCTTGGTTTAGTGTTGTAATGTGTTGTACACATTCACATTAATGTAGGGCCCTTTTTAATACAATGTACTTAAATTGTACCTTATTTACGGTGTTCTAAAGTGTTGTATTACAGTTTCACATTTATCTAGGGTCTCATTAATTAATTGTGGTTAATTGAGCTTAATTATCCCCTTTAATTCAAATTTAATCCTTCTTAATGACACCTTCCGAAGGATCTACCCTAACACTCAGTAATAAAATTGCATAACATTTAATTTGGAAAAATCAAAGTCCTAAAAAATGGTGTTAGGACCCATTCTCCTTTAGTGGATAATGGGTCCTCTCCACATAGCACCCCCCTTTCTATGCATTTTTGAGGTGGATTTTTGATGTTATTTCCACCCCCAAAATAAGAACCTAGAAACTTGTGCTATGACCCATTCAACTTTAGTGGAGAATAGGTCCTCCTCACATAGGACACCCCTTTTTGAAATTAATTTTTGTGGGACTCTAATGATTTTTAATCCTAGATCTGGTGTTAGCTTGAATTATTGAAATTTCAAGGTTAATGTCTAGATTTAGTATAAATATGGGGTTAATTCACCTAGATTCATCTTCGATCTTCATGAGAACTCAAGAGTACATTCACAAGAGCATTATAGAGTTCAAAAGACAATTTAAAAGGAACTCAAGGGTATATTATCAAGATTTTATTGCAAAAATTCAAGATCATTTCATCATTTCAAAGGAATAGTGCATTCATGCATGTTGTTGAGATAAGATTGTGGATGTACTATTGAAGATCCACTTGCAAGAATTATTTCACTTCTTATTTGAGATAAAGATCTAAATTCTTCATGACCACTTCATGTTATTTTGTATATTTATATTCCAAGACAACTTCCAAGCTATCATCATTTCATTATTTCATGATCATGCTTAAATCCCTTTATTTCATCATTTGGTTTAATTACCTAAAAGGGGTTTGACTTAGGCGAACTCCTTTTCACTAACAATGAATAATTTTTTCTCCCCTTTGATGTGTGTTTGTAGTTTCATAGGTCAAATATAAAGAGGAGAACAATATTGGACAAAAGTTGTCTAAGTTGTCATCCACATTGCAAGAACACAAAAAACAAAGCTACAAAATCTATTTCAGACTTTCGAGCTGAAAAATTGTGAGTTGAGAATGCATACGTTGAAGTACATAACCTAGAAGTCAATTTCCCAAAACCCTAAAAGGACCCATTTGGCACTAATGGCGAATGAATCCTCACTAGGGCTTGATGCAGTGAGAATCTAGGATATGGGAGTGCAGTTTGAGAGGAATAAGACCCAAAAGTAAGTTTTTGGAGCCCTAATAGGGACACATTCTCCACTAAAGGCGAATGAGTCCTTTTTGACCTAAAAATAACAAGTTTTATACAAGGTGCACACCATTTCAAGCTCTCAAAACTCCCCTTTCCATGGCTATAACAGTCAAGGTTAGTTTTCAATTGTTATTTGCATGTTTTGGCCCTCATAATTGAATGAAACACATACCTAATAAAAATTAGGTTTGTGATTGATACCCTATTGATTGTAAACGTCTTTTTCTATGTTTCAAAGTTGTCAAGGGTAGGGCCATACCTAGTTCACTAGTTTCAACTCTATGATTGAAAGAGATAGATAACCCAAGATCCACGTCGAGTGTGTAATTATTGGATGACATGAGTCTTGAACTATGTTTCACTATAGTATTAGAAATATGACACCAAGTTTTAAAGCTCATGCAAGGGACAATCAATGAATGGAAGATAAATTCAATACACACAAGATGAATTATATGCTTTAATTCCAATTCTTATGTTTACAAATGCACTTGAAATGAGACCAAATTGAGCTAGATCTAATGAAATTAATGAAACAAAAACCCAGTAAATTGAAACAAAGATCTAACAACAATAAACATAAGCATAGAAACTAAGTTTTAAATGTTGTAAATTGCATCTTTGGGTCTGATACAAGACTAAATCACCTAGAGGGGTGAATGAGTCCCAATTAGGGTTTTTGAAGGGTTTAAATGCTAAAAAAAAGTCAACACAAAATTCCTAGAAATTAGGTAAAACAATCTCTACAAGGACTAAATCACTGAAAGGGGAAAATGAGTCCCAGATTAAGGTTTTGACACTAAATTCAATAAATTATGAGTTAATGTTAAGGTTTCTAGTTTGTATGATGATTTGATTATGTGTAATTATAATTTTCCAATGCAAAGCTAATGTAAACTAGATCTAGGACTTTAATACACTAGAAATCAAAAATAAAGGGTTTGAAAGTCAGGTTCACCAAAATGAACCATACGAAAAAAGGTGCTCCACCTTTTAGGAGATGGAACACACAAGGCATGTTAGGACCTCCTCCTATTTCACGTAGTTCATTAAAGGAAAACCTAGATATCTCAACCTAATGATATAATTAGGGAAATGATATTGTTACAAGGTCTCCTTAGGTGTGATTAAAGGGAGGGTTCACCACTAAGAAAATTCTTACAAAGAAAGAAATGAATGCAATATGTAAATCTACCTATATGACCCAAAAAATGATACTTATAATCAGAATAATAAACTAAGAATGAATAGAGGTACACCTGGAAGATTGAAGATGCCTAAAACAAGGTCTACAACCCCAAAATTATGAATTTTGATATGAACTTGGACCCATATGCTAGAATGGGCAATTTAGTCCCAATTTAGGGTTTTTGGCTGAATCTAGAATCTATAATTGGTAAACTACGATCTATAGAAAATTGTAGAAAAGTGGTATATTGGGACTCATACGCCCAAGGTCATGATTTATTACTAATATTAGGGTTTCTCTAAAACTGTGGTATCCTCGAGTGATCTTTTGTAGCTTATCTCTTGTCTGATCTATGAGTTTGAAAGTCTAAATTGCAAACTATAGGTGAGTTTCCATGAAGATGACAACTTGAAAATTTTCACAACTTTCCTAGATCTTGCAACTTAGTCTTCAAAGGATCTTCAAGTCTCAAAAAGCTAGATCTGCAATCACACATGTAGAGGGAGATTTTTTTTTGTTGTTGTTGGTGGATAGGGGTTTTCCTTGGTCAAACCCCATTTTTGTAATCAAACCTTGAAATGAAATGAAATAGAATGAAGGAATGATAAATTAACAATAGGAAATGTTGCAACTCACCAAAACCTTGAGATAAAGGCTACAACATTATGTAAAATGGCTATCATGAATTTAGATATTAATTCTTGATTGTTGATATGAAACTTGATCTAGAATACTTCATTGAATCATGAAATACCTACATCACAAAAGTTAGCTCAAAAACACACATGATGCATGATAACTTTGACATGATACTTGAATCTTGAATGGAGCTCCAAGTTCTTGATAAATTTCTCTTGAATTCTATATAATTATCTCACTTGAAGTCTCATAATATCACTTAAATTGCTAGGAGAAATTATGTGAAATAACCTTGTACTTATACTTATTTATGCTAAATTTCCCAAAATTACAACACTACAAGTAGACATCAGATCTAGGAGAATAAAATATCACAGAAAATTGATTTCAAAATAGGTCCAAGCTAAAGTGAGACTCATATGCCAATTAGGGTGTATGAGTCCCAATATCCTAAGCTTGAGACACAAATTTCAAGAAATGGTAAGTTCTATGCCATATTCAAGATCAAGCCCTAAGACTTAAGTGGGACCCATACGCCCAAGGTGGCGTATCATTCCTAGACCACTAAATCTAGAACACACAACTCAGAATCATGAATTATGATTGGTCATTAATTAAATGTCAAGGTTATCATTGGAGAAATGTATTAAATAAGGCTTGTGGATGCAAAACAGGACCAAATAAGGCATAAAGAAGCCCCATATTAGTAGGGAGGGTCCAAACAAGTGTGAAAATGTAAAGGGATACATTTTTCTACACTACATTACCAAATAGATTTTTTTTTTCCAAAAAAGGAATAGTATCATAGAAACTATGTTCAATTCTATACAATTTTTTTTCTTACATATTTTTCAAACTATGTTAATAACTTATTGAAATTTGTATGTCAATTTGTCTAACTTTGGTTTTTCTGAAATTTCATTGCCACTAAAGGGCGTAGTTTGGACCCCCATGATCCTACATTGACCCATGAGAATCCTCAACCTCATAATGAGAACCTTGAAAAGGTGTTACCTTGAAAGTTGGAGGTGAGGTAGAGTCATCTAAGTCACTATCATCTAAGTCCATTGTGGAGGAAGGACGAGGAGGATCAAAGTTCAAGCTAGGAGAGCTTTCCTCAAAGTGAACACTCCTCTCAATGAAGAGTCCATGTGTCTCTAGATCTAAGATTCTATACCCTTTGACACCATCTATATATCCAACATAGTTTCAAGAACTAATTTTAGGTTCCAAAGCCTTGTACTTCTCTAGAGGAATGTGCATCCATTTCGAAGAGCCAAAAATTTGAAAATTCTATATAACTGGTTTTTGTTGTCACATAAAACTGCACCATGTTGAACAAGAGTTCAATGTTCTAATGACACAATGGAAATAACCTCAAGGTGTAGGACATTTAAATTGAGGTTGAATCTTTGGAGAAGGTTGGATTCCTCTTCTAACTAAGTGTAGATGTGTTGGTCTAACCAAGCATAAGAAAATCCTAGTTTTCATCTATTCTAAAAGATCACAAGAGGAAAAGGGTAGAAGAAGACATGAAAAATAAAGAAGGTGATGCACCAAGATAGAGTTTGTTTCTTCTTTGATTTATATTAAATGAAGGTAACAGAGTTTTACTCAGACATGTAAGAAACAATTATGGCAGTAGCAATATTTTATTAATACAAGGCATAAAGCCAATTTTTACAATGGAAAAATGTATGAATACAATGTTTTCCAAATAAATATATGAGAGGAGCCCCCCAAAAATGAATACAAGTGTTTCCTTTATAGTTTAGGAATAAATTAAATGAATGCAACTCCAACCCTAACCCTACTAGGGTTAGCAGTTAAAGAAATATCTAATCTAAGAAATATTTGTTGTGAAAACTATGCCAAGAAAGGCTTGGAGAGAATAAAGATACATGTCATCCCCTCTTCCATTAATATTTTCCTAGAATTTGTCCAAATCCCTCATGAAATAAATGATCTAGGTAAGGGAATGTTATAAATAGTTAAGCAATAATGAATGAACATGGATCATGTTGAATCCACCTAAAAAGGAATGGAATGTAATAAACTTGTCCTTGAAACCTTGAAAAAATATGCCTAGTAGGCGAAAATATCATTGAACATTCAATTTTGTAAACCTGTTGCGAATAGGAGTAGTTGACCATTTAAGTTTGATTGAAAACCATTAGATCAGGCATGGATGGCTAGGATTATATTTCCAATGCAATATTAAAACATTACTATTAATATCAATCCTTGTTTGATCTTCACTAATTCCCGCTATCCTGTGCATCACTTACTTGGTTGTCGTAGTATGGTGGTGCCTTAACTACCACCCTGCATACTTGCATATAACACTTTACATTATTCCATTGCCTTAACCACCACCCTGCATCATCTTTATTTGATCACTATGGAATGGCAAAGAACCTACAACTAAATTGCATGCTTGAATACCTCACCACTATGGTATGGTAGTGCTCTTACTACGTGGCTTGCATATAATACCCCGCAATATTGCGGTTTATTATTAATAAGCTTCCTTAATTACAAATACCATAGGCTCCCTTTTAGACCTTTGTGGTATTTCGGTATGGGAATTTTTTGCAAGCTATAACACAAAATTTCTCTGATCAGATATAAACAGTGTATATCTAAGGGTGGCATAAAATATGTCAACATTTAGGAAATTTCATTGGAATGATTTCCTACTAATCAGAGAATCTAGAGTCCTTATCAATTCATTAGGCATGGGGTATTGAGGGGAAAACCTCAACATTTGGGCCTCCCAAGGGAAAAATAAAACATGTGCAAGCCTACACTTGGAGAAAAGCATGGAAACTAAGGGCATACATTCCCTTAAGGAAAATGTAGGGTATGCAAAATTACTTATGGAAAAATAAAATTTACAATATGTACATGAAAACTCAAAACCTATCAAAAATAATGTTTGAGGTGAATCCCATTGATTGATATTGGAAGAACCTCACCATCTAGCTTTGAAAGATGGAATGCATTAGTCTCCTTGCAATTGGTGTGATGACATATGGACCACTCCAAATGGCATCAAACTTGGAATTTCTTCTAGATTTAGCTCTGTCTACATCCCATTTTATCACTATATCTCCCTCTTGGAATATCCTATGAACCACCTTTTTGTAAAAATTTATTTTGACCTATGCTTGGTGTGATTCTATGACTTGTACAAGCTTGTTACTTGTCTCCTCCAATTCCAAGATCTCAACCAGCCTTACTATCATGACATGATTTTCTTCTAACTCTAGTTGATGTTCCAACTCAAGGGAAGGAAACTCCAATGATAATGGTACTCTTGCTTCCCTTCAATAAACTAGCATGAAAGGAGAATTATCAATTTCTCTTTTAGGAGTAATTCTATTAGCCCAAAGGGAGGTCTTTAACTTTCTATGCAAAACCCTTTGGTTTTCCTCAATGGTCCTCTTGATAATTATGATGAGATTTTTATTCAAATAATCAACAAATACATTACTCTGAGGATAGTAATTAGGTGAGGTCTTCACGTAGATGTCATGCTTCATTGTCCAATCAAGGATTTGAGCACTACTAAATTCCTTGGAATTATCAGAAATAATGGTAGGAGTGCCAAATATTGTAATAATTCAATCAAGTAATTCTAAAACTGAAGTATTAGTGGCATCCTTCAAAGAAACTTCCTTTGTCTACCTTGTAAAGTAATTTGTGGCTATTAAAATCCACTTATTACCAAAACTTGATGGTGGATTTATCATGCCAATAAAATCCAAACCCCACTATGTAAATGGTTGATCAACTTGAATTGGGTCATCAAGGACGGTATCCAATCTTTGCTTTCTAAAAAAGAAAGCACATTTGTTACAATCTCTCACCCATTTGTGAGTGTCATTGAATAAGGTTGACCAATAATAACCGGCCCTCATAATCTTTGCAGTAGTAGTCCTCATAGAGAGATGGGGCCACCTGAAGAACCATCATGGAAATAATTTAGCATTATGCCAACCTGATCTACCTCTCTACATCTTAATAGGACTCCATTGCAATCCTTTTTAAATATTATGCCATCCACTATGACATGGGGAGTGGAATGTAATATGAAATGTCTTCTTTTGGTCCTATTTAAACCCTAAGGATATATACCTTCCTATAAAAAGGTAGTCATATTATACACTCAGTTTCCTTGTGTGTTTTCATTTGGTGCTTGTTTTTCTTGTAGAAGAAGGATAGCCTCTTTAGGAGTCTCAAATTTTGAGAGAAGTTATTCACATAGCCCTTTGCTTCTCACTACCTTAGTGGTCTTGATGTCAATGCCATATTCCATCACCCTAGTGATCCATCCAACACTTTTTTCATTGATATCTTTGCTTAATAGGAACTATTTAACATTGACATGGGGCACCACTAGTTTTATCTTATTGTTAGACCTCATAACCCTTGAGCCCTTCGCTAAAGAATGCAAGGGTCTACTCCATATTTCCATTTTTAAGATGAGTTAGAACAATTGATATCCTTGCTTTGCCCCCAAAGGTATAAAGAAAGAAATATTTATCATAATTAGGGTTGACAAGGGTTGGAGCTTGAAAATTTTCTTGTTTGATAGCCTCAAAGCTATCTTTACCTTATTTGGTCCACTTGAAGACCATTATTTTATTAAGCATAGAAGTAAGAGGCTTTACCAAAGCGGAAAGGTTTGCAATGAACCTATTAGAGTAATAAGTTATTATGCTTAATTAATTATATCATACTGGTTAATTAATTAAGTCACTTATTCCTCTAGTTGCTTAAGCTAAACTTAGGCACATTAATAATTGATTAATTATTAAGTGTGCACACTAGGGTTTCATTTAGGGTTTCCCTTTTAGGGTTTCTTGATCTCCTTCATAAGGATTGATCTCTTTGTAATAACTGAGATTCTAATAATGCATTTTACACTTTGAGGTTTGCAGAACATCTTCTTGGTTTTGTATGTCTTTTGCATGTGACAGGTATCCATTTGCATGCAGGTGATCTTGGATTCTAACATGGTATCAGAGCTCCAGACCTGCCGCTGCCTGTTCGTGATCTGAAGATATGGCTTTTCAGTGAGTTTCAAGTGCAAGAGTTTCCATAGGCATCTTTTTTTGCAAGATCTGGGGGTAGCCAAATTTTTGGGCCACTATGGGCTTAAACGAACATCGCCATTGCATTCGCAGTGCCCCAAAACCCTAGAAACACCTGTCAAATCGTCCATTTTGGAGCAGTTGGTTTCTGAGGCAAAAAAATTTTGCCAGGGAAACCGTACGGCCTCCCCAACACGCATTTCGAGGCAGTTCTTCTCATGAAAATCAAGAAAAAATTGAAAACTGCGCATTGGTTCTTGTGCCTCTAGTTCAGAAGACTCCCGCCGCCGGGCGGCCGCCGGCCTGCCACCGCTGCCAGCTTCCACCACCATCTCACCGCTGGCCTCTGCCCAGCCCCCGTGGGCTCCAACAGGGTTAGCCCCGGTGACATGGACGACCGGGGGCTGTCCGCCAGCCCTTGAGGGCTTCTCATCCTCGGCAGCCAGTCCCATGGAGAAACAGGGGCTCCGCCCCAACCCCTTGCTCTCCGCCCATGGTCACATGGGTGACAAGGGGCCGAAATTTTTCTGTAGGGAGTCCGATTTTTTGCGACGACGGTCTGCAAGCCGTCAAATTTATTCCCACGAACCGCTGATGTCAGCATGACATCAGCGTCCATATGGCCCCTCCTTGCCCCTCCTAACCCTTGTTTGCCCTAAAAGAGCAATTTTTTTGTTTTTGGCATAACTTGGGCATACGGTATCGAAATCGGGCAAACAAGATATCGCCGGAAAGCTGGTTCTGAGTACTTTCATTTGGTGTAGTTTATTTTTCAGTATTTTCCTGTTTTACTATATTTATTTCTGTTTGAAGTCAGATGTACTTTTTATGCTTCCGAGCTCATAACTCTTTGCCACGATCTCCAATTTTCGCTATCTTTGCGGCGTTGGAAAGGTATTGAGGAGCTTTATGTTGCTGTCAATGCACTTTTTTCTGTATTTGTCCCAAGTTTTTCATTAATCCAGATTTGGCCCAATGGGTGTTTTGGAGATTACCTGGATATTTTGGTAGTTGGGAGAGTGCATCTTGCATCTTTGCACTTCATTTTCAGTGATACATCATTTAATAATAGACTGTTGCTTCATAGATTCCAGCGTTGTTCCTGTTTGGAGTTTTCGAGTGTTTCGTGGCATCGGGTCTGCTGTTGCATCATTATGATTCCGATATGGTTTCTTGTAGATAGAAGTATCTTTCCTTGCTTGCCAGATTGCGGTTCCAGTGTTACTCTACAGTGTTCTTCCAGTGCTTCTTTGCAGCATGTCATATCATTGTAGGGGGGTTTTGTCCCACTGGGTTTTCCTCCTCTACCTATTTCTTGCATTTGTAAATGGGTACCTGATCAGGCCTAGTTGCCGGGACCCATCTTTGTTTGCATGCATCTTCTTCTAGTGTTTTAGCTTCTTCCTAAGTTCATCTTAAGGGGGGGTGTTAGAGTAATAAGTTATTATGCTTAATTAATTATATCATACTGGTTAATTAATTAAGTCACTTATTCCTCTAGTTGCTTAAGCTAAACTTAGGCACATTAATAATTGATTAATTATTAAGTGTGCACACTAGGGTTTCATTTAGGGTTTCCCTTTTAGGGTTTCTTCATCTCCTTCATAAGGATTGATCTCTTTGTAATAACTGAGATTCTGATAATGCATTTTACACTTTGAGGTTTACAGATCTTGTTTTGTTCTGAATGTCTTTTGCATGTAACAGGTTATTGCATGCAGGTGATCTTGGATTCTAACAGAACCTTCTCACAAAGTTAATTGTGCCTAAGAATCTTTGTAATCCTTTCTTATGAATAGGAAGTTGGATGGCTAAGATGGATTTTACTCTTGCAGGATCAATGACGAAGCCATCCTTTGAAACTATATGCCCCAATAATTTTCCCTGATCAGTAGCAAAAATAGATTTATTTGGATTTAGGGAAATACCATACTCCCTAAATTTCTGAAATACTTTCTCAAGGTGATTAAAATGGTCTTTTTCATTCTTTGAAAACATTGTGATATCATCCAAGTAGGCCAAAAAAACCATCTAAAAACACCTTGAAATTCCATATGCATGGCTCTCTAAAAAGTGGCACTTGCATTGGTTAGACCAAAAGGTTTGCTGGTATGTCAAAATGAGCACCAACTACTGCAAGTCTATCAACATGTTTATTTTGATGTCTTGGAGTTGTTTGGATGTTAAAACCTTCAAATTCCCCAATTAAATCCAAAACCCTATGCTCGTAAGACTTATCAATTTTTTCTTGGTTGATCTTTGAGTTTTTATTTTTTGGACAACCAATTCACTATCACCAAAAACTTGTAACAATTTTTTGTTCCTTTTTTGTTCAAGTTGAACACCTTGGACGAGTGCTTCATACTCAACCACATTGTTAGCATAACTAAATTGAAGCCTGAAAGAGAAATAATATTTCTCCTTTCTTGGAGACACTAGCATTACACCAATACCAACACCATTTCTATTTCTAGAACCATCAAAAAATATTTTCCATAATCCCCCTAAGTTTTCTTGAGTTTTTATGAGATTGTGGATAGTATAATATTCCTCATGAATACACTAAGTACCAAGACTAGTCTAATTTATTTTAAGTTTGGTAAGTGGATCAAATTTTAAAGCATTACTCCATTCATCTAATAAAAAATCAGGGACCTCCTCTATTGGATTTGTAGGCTCATGAACATAACACTCAAACTTCTTTTGATCATGCAATGTGTAGTTCACATTTTCTAGACTAGGAGTGTAGGTCTCTAGATGATTTTTTTCTATGGGCTCATATTTGATGGTTGCTTTAGTGCCATATCTAGTTCTAAATAGCATGTGAGACCATTCAACAAATAAGTACCCACCTATCTTAGCAGTGAAATCTATAGATAAGCAAATGGAAAAGTGAGAAAGGAGGTCTATGACTAAAATTTCTTGCAACACATCACAAGTAGGACATGCATGAAAGGACAAATTTAAATTTTTAATTACCTCCACAGTATTGACAGCATTTCCATCCAATTTTAAGACCTTTATAGGCACCACCTCATACTTGATACCAAGCATGTCAACAACCCCCTTAGGCATGACTGAACTACTTGCCCCTAAATTTATCAGACAATTGTGAAATAAATGATTTCCAATAATTAGAGAGAGGTAGAAGGGGGTGGTTTACTGATTTTGTTTGAATTCCCCTCTTCTTTGGGTTGCACCAAGCTGATTGATGGATTAGTTTTCTCCTTTTCCTATACATCACTATTTTGTTTATGTTCTTGTAAAGATTGTTGCAACAAATCCCTTTGTGATGGGATAAATAGAGCCTCCCACATAGTAACATTTAGATTGAATTTCTTCATCTTCTCTACTATGTTGAAAGGAAGTTTACCAACTTTAGAAGGAATCTTTGCAAAAGGGTCAAATCTTGTTGCATGTGTGATCTTAGGCTACTCCACCACTTGTTGAGGCCTATTAAGAGGTTGGTTCGATTGTGGAACCTCTATTGTTCTACTTGTTTCTCTAGTATTTGTGCTTTGTTGAGGTTGCTTAGAGACTAAAACTTGACCAACCATTGAAGATGCACCACCCTCCATTTCTCTTTTCTTTTATTTTTTATTTGGGCAAATGCGTCAATATTTGCCTGATTTACACCATAGAAATATTCTTGGCCCCAAATGACAAATGAGGAGTCACCTTGTGTATGATTTTGATTATTATACGTTGATTAGATTGTGTCGATATGTTTCTCTAAAGTAGAATTTTCATCTTGTTCTAATAAAGTTTACACAAAATCTACATTTTGATAATTGTTTTGATTGTGAGCTTGTTCCCAAGGATAACACCACTCTTGGGCTAGAATTTTTTGTATTGGGACCAAAACCATAGAGTTTCTGATAGTAGGGAAAAGCATTTTATTCATGGGCTTAGTATGATTCATCTGAATTTTTCCTTGATAAGGTGGTCTATTCTACTGATAACTTTGATTTTGAGGCTGATAAGGCCTATTGTTTTGAGCTTGTTGCCCCTTGATTAACACTAGTTCATTATTCAAATTTTAGAGAAAGGTTTGTATATCTTCTAGAAATGTAGCAAAAGTAGAAGATTGTCTTGTAGAATCCATTGGAGTAGGAACTATTGGAATAGGGGCCACCATAGGTCATGAAGGAAGCTCAAAAAATAAAGGAATTGGTGGCCTAGGAGCTATCTTCCCAGTCTAAATCAAATAATTTTCTACCCTTATAGAAACATCATATGCATCTAGTAAGGTGATACCACCCATTGACTAAATCATAATAGCTATGTCATTGTTAAGAGCCCTCAAGAAATACAAAAAGGCATGCTTGGGTGAAGGCCTGACTATGGTAGGAATTTTATCCCAAGTCCTTTGAAATCTGTAATTGATGTCACTCATGAATTCATGAGTTTCTCTTTTAATAGTGGTTAATTGTTCTACCAGGGATAAATGGTCACTTTTGTCTTCAAAATGTTTACATAATTTGTCTCCTAAATTTTCCCAATTGTGAATGGTGTTAGGAGGTAGACCTCTATACCATTATAGTGCTTTTCCTTTAAGAGAAGTGGCAAGCAATCTAGTATCCACATTATACTTTGTAACATCATGAACTAAGCATATATTCCTACATCTATGATGTATTCTATTGGTGTTGTATATGTTTCACCAGTAAAATGGGGAATACTCTTGAGGTCATTGATTGGTATATCATATTTTGGGCCAAAATTAGGCGGCTACCACCAATAAAATACACAAAGGGATGATCTATAGGTAAATCCATGTAGAATAATCTCCTATTTGTATGGGTGGTAGGTGTTTTAGTTTTAAATAATCTACCCATAGGTGGTGTAGATTGGGCTCTAGGAGAAGGACCTAAACATTTATTCCTTCTTATAGGTGAGAAGGATTGTTTGTTTCCTCTTCTATAAGTAAAAAATGATAGTTCAATATATTGAAAATTACCTCTAGAAGATGATCTTGTATTAATCCTTGGAATGAGCTTATAGGTCTGATTTTCAACTAGGAGTTCTAGGTAGCAGCAGAGTCACCAATTTGTATGTTGAGTCCTTCTTTGGTAGCAGATTTTCTAGGTACTTATTTGAGAGCCTCTTCAAGGCTGGAATGTTGAGATCAACACCATTTTCTCAACAAAAATAAAGTAAACCTTCCTAATAGTCCCACTGAGCATGAGAGAAACTATTGTCACATAAAATTGCACCCTACTAAACAAGAGGTCAACATTCTAATGACACAATGGAAACAACCTCAAGGTGTGGGAACTTGCAATTAAAGATGAATCTCTAGAGAAATTTGGCTTCCTCTTCTAACTAAGTGTAGATGTTTTGGTCTAACCTAACACATGAAAATCATAATTTTAGTCTATTCTAATAGATCACAAGAGGAAAAGGGTAGAAAGAGACATGAAAAGTAAAGAAGGTGATGCACCAAAATATATTTTATTTCTTCTTTGCTTCAAATTTCACAAAATGTCAATAAAATAGCTAAAACAAGCATTTAGACATGAAGGTAAGAGAGTTTTACTCAAACATGTAAGAAACAGTTATGATAGTAACTATAGTCACCTAAAATTGACCAAATCTTGTGACATTCACTTTTGAAATCACTTGTGACATCTTACAACAAATTTTACTCTAAACCTCACATAACCCCTTTCATCATCCCTATTATTTAATCTCTAGCCAATTAATTAATTAAATTATATTTATTTAATTAATCCACATTCCCCAAATAATTTAAATAAATTAAATATTTATTTAAATTTATCCTTATCCTCTCACATCTCTTATAATTTAAATAATTCAAATTTATTTAAATTATTTCCCTAAATGACTTGATTCACTTTCTAAATCATCTCTCAAGATGACTTCATCACTTTCCAAATCATCTCTTAACATAACTTGATCCCCTTTCCATTCTCCTCTTTAGTTAACTTGGTCCACCTTCGATTTCTTCTCCCAAGTTGCAGGATCAACTTTCTAATTCAACTACCGCTCACAAAAAGGAAAGTTTTATCCCTTTATCCACCCATATTCACCTATAAATTAACCCAAAACCAAGAAATTTGCAGCATGGATGAGCTTTCAAGTACCCTTACTTTGTCAAATTATCTCTACAATCTTTCATCCATCATCTTTCATCTATCTATTTTCATCTATCATTTTCATCTTAATGTTATGCTGCTACAATAGTCAGCAACCAACATTCCTCCATCAACAATCAAACCTTCAAAATCTTGCATTCTCATGCGAGGTGGAGAAGAGCAATGGATACCAGTCAAGTTTAGCATGGAGATTGGTTTGCATTCACTTCTTATTTTGATTTTCATGCTTGCTCGTACTCTATCGTGATAGTTAGGGTTTGATATCTTGGATTTTTAGTTTTATATCTAATTTTCCCTAGCTACATTGTTGAACCCGATGATCTAGCTTTGTTTTTTGCAAGTTTCATTTTTTTTTTGTTGCAAATCTGCCATTTTTTGACAAAACCTCAAGTTTTACAAATTTCTTCATATCTTCCAAATGGCTACACATTTTTCCATAAAATTTTCACAAAAGCTTGTGCATCATCTCAAGAGCCTACAGTAAAATAATTTTGAGCTTATCACCATTTTTGTAGGAGTTATCATGATTTTATGTTTTTTCATAAAATTGTCTTTTTGAGCACAAATTCTCTCTTAAAATTCTAGTGGGGGTCTATGTTTTATAGATTTAATTTAAAGGTCAACTACAATGCAAAAAAGTCCAATCTTTGTTTTCTATTGGTTTTTCATAAATCCACATTTTTTGGTGCAAAACAGTGAATTTTTTGACTTCTTTACATTTATGGAAATCTCTCAAAAAATTAGTAGGCCCTCTTCTTTAATTTTTTATTTTTTAGATCAATAATTTCTTCAAATAGTCAAATTTAATTCAGCTCTGTTAAAAACATGTTTATGAAATTATAATTTTCTTTGTCTTATGAGATTTTTTTGTATGGTTGCATTATAATATCATTTTCTTATTTTTTAGGTGAATCTAAGGAGTTGGAACAACATTGGCACTAAAATCTACAGTAGATTTAAGGATGAAAATATTTAGGTGCACACATTCCATCTTTCATCTCTAATCATTGCTTGTCAACACACTTCGATTTGGGGCTTAAAAAAATAACTTGTTTAATCACACACTTGGATTTTGGGCTTAAAAATAATATCTTGTTTGCTATCACATCATTGAAATTGGGTTAAAATGAACAACTCTCTTCTTACACATTTGGCTTTGGGATCTAAAAAGAACAAGTGTTTGAACTGTTTTACACACATTTTGATTTTCTAAAAGTAAACTAACAACTATGAGTGTGAATCAAGTGTGTGTGTGATTAAAAAAACCTCACTTGGTTTGATTTTATCATACCCTTCTTAGGAGGTCCTCTTGGAGCACACACCACTCCAAGGGATGACCTTAATTGAGGTGTGAATCAAAAGACACACTACTTTGGGAGTTAAAATCTTGTCACTCTTGGCTAAGCCCCAAATAATTTTATACCTTTGGGAAGTGAAGGTGAAGGTGTTGGAAAAACAAGGATAGACAACTGAGAGGGGGGGTGAATCATTTGTTTCCAAAATTAGACTTATACAACATTAATCAGCCTTAAATCTCATATTTGATAAATAATAGTCCAAGCATAAATTAATAACACATCAGAGACACATGAACACCAAGATTTTATAAGTGGAAACCCTGTTAGGGGAAAAACCATGGTGGATATTAGTCCACAAGATTATACCCTATTAGAAGTATAATGAAGAATGAAAAATGAATGCACTTGCATTCAGTCGCACTACCTAGAGCACATTGCTCAAAGGGAAGGCTCACTACCTTACATAAAATAATCAAATTAAATCCATTTGATGAAGTTGAACTGAGAAATTAGCTTCTACAAAAGCCTAATTATAGTTCCAGTTAGGCGCAAAAAAACTTCTACACACTCTTCCACACTCTGCTCAAACATCTTCACACTCTTCTCTGCTCTGAATGATTTGACATTTATTCATACATGTACACCTCTTGCACACATTGAGAATTTCCTGTAAATGATGAAAACAAACACTTATATATATCCGTTATGCAGATTTACATCCACTATTCAGTCGACCTCAAATAAAGAATAAATTACAACTATTGGCCTCAATACATGAAGAAATTTCAATGTGCACCAAAAAAGTCGGTCACAACATATTGATGACCCAAACAAACACCTTCAAACATTAAAAACAATAAAATATTAATCTTCATGGATCTGCAACATGCTAACACCATCATGTCAGCCAAGAACATGAAAACTTGAGCACATATCAGAAAAATCTCTGATCACGAACACTCTGATCAATGCGGATGTAAAAAAAGGATAAATTATGATCTAGACTCATCCACCAACATCATAAGCACATGTGCAACATGTGAAATTACCACAATTTCATCTGCTTCATCCAATAACACCATCTACATAAACTAAATAACTGTAGGAACATAGATCTTCATAGCTTCCACAAATCTTGATGTGAAGCTTTGAAACTTTCAAAAAACATACTAGAAGCTTCAGAAAAAAACCCTTTGAAGTGCACCTTCATATCTTTAATTTATAAAACTTTCCAATATTTTGACCTTCTCAGCTTCACTAGCTGTTAGCAATATTATTTTTACAATTTTCTCAATATTCGTGACATATATAGCCTTAAGCATCATCAATGGTAATAGTTTTGATATTAATTACAACCATATATCTGCAATGCAACCACAACATCCAAAAATCTCCCCCTTTGGCATTGATGGCAACACATGATGTGAAAAATAATGCCACCAACCCAACTAGCTCTTCTCCAACAATCTCCCCCTGAGATTGTGCACTCTTTCCTATTTCCTTTTTCTCCCATTTTTTTCACATTCCTCTTCTCTCCCCTTTTAACATCAATGGAAAAGGTACACATTCTTTGATCACAAGTTTGAATCATTTGATTACTCCCCTTGAGTAGCATCCACCACAACATCAATCTAGAATAAGATATGGCTATGAATTCACGGACTAATGCAAAGACCTACATCTTAGTTCTGATCAGGAGTGGAAATCACCCCTAACTTGCCTCTGAGGTACTCAAAAGTATCCTTATGAAATGTATTAATAAATATGTCTACAATTTTCTCCTTGGTAGGTATATACTCCAGTCTAACTTCTTTGTCGCTCACTTTATCTCTCAGAAAGTGATATTTGATGGATATATGTTTTTTCTTTGAATGCATCACTGGATTCTTGGAAATATTAATGGCACTTGAATTGTCAAAAAATATGGAAATTGGTTCTTCATACTCAATTATGTTATCTCTCAACATTTTCTTCATCCATAATACTTGGGTACAACTATTTGCAATAGCAATATATTATTCCTTAGCAGGAGATAATGAAACAAAATTCTACTTTTTTCTTAGCCAAGATACCAATTTCTTCCCTAAGAAGAATGCACCACCACTAGTAATCTTCTTATCATCCACATATCCTTACAAATCAGCATCAGTGAAAGCATTCAAGATAAGATCATCATCCCTAGGATACCAAAGACCAAGGTCAACTATCCCTTTCAAGTATCTGAAAATTATTTTCATAGCAGTTACATGAGATACTTTAGGATGAGCTTGAAATCTAGTAACCATGCATACATCATTAATTATATCTAGCCTAGTTTAAGTCAAATAGAGTAATCCACCAATAATTGACCTATATCTTGTCTGATTTTCTTTAGGAGAATCATCATTTTGTGTAATTTTGCATCCAGTTATCATAGTTGTACCAACTGGATTTGAATCTTCCATGCCAAAAAAAATCAGTATCTCTTTCACATACTTAGACTGAGATATGAAAATTCCATCATCTAACTGAGTTATTTGCAATCCTAAAAAGAATTTCAATTCTCCTATCATTGAAATTTCAAACTCACTTTTCATTTCATCAACAAACTTCATACACAAATCATTATCACCTTCAAAAATAATGTCATCAACAAAGACTTCAATGATCAATTATTTATTCTAATCCAACTTGAAATACAAATTGTTGTCAGTAGTACCTTTATTGAATACCAACTTCAATAATTATTTATCCAATCTAGCATACCAAGCTCTAGGAGCTTTCTTAAGTCCATACAAAGCTTTCTTCAATCGACATACCATATCTTTTTCATTAGCCAATTAAAATCCATCTGGTTGTTCAACATAGAATTCTTCTTCTAGCTCACCATTCAGAAATGTTGACTTTATATCCATCTGATAGACTTTATAATTCTTGAAAGTATCATAAGAAAGAAATAATCTTACAACTTCAATTCTAGTAACAGGGGAATTTTTTTCTTTAAAATCAATACCTTCCATCTATGAGTAGCCTTTGCAAACTAGTCTTTCTTTGTTTCTGGCCACTTCACCTTACTCATTCAACTTATTCTAGAACACCCACTTGGTTCCAATAAATATTTTATTTTGAGGTCTAGGAACAAGATCCCATGTATCATTCTTCTCTATCTGCATTAGTTCTTCTTTCATGGTTTCCATCCAATGTTCATCTTTGCATGCTTCATTGATATTTTTGTGCTCAACTTTGGAAATAAGACAGTACTCTTCCAAAATTCTTCTTCTAGTTTGCACACCTTTTCTCTTATCTCCTATGATCTGACTGTCAAAGTGATTTCACCTTACTTATTTGGGAGTTTTAGGATTTTCTTCGACTTCTTGTTCTTGTGTTCTTTCTTCTGCACTTTTGATAGTCTCTGCCTCTTGATTCCCTTGGTTCACTGAAACAATCTGAAGTTGATTTTGTTTTTGAACATCATTGTTAGTTTTATCATTTCGATCATCTCAATCATATCCACTATATCTTGATGGTCTAACAATATCTTCATCAACTTTGACATTTTCACTTCCAACCATTTTCTTTAACCTCTTATAAACCACTGGTAATCTTTACTTTTAGTAGAGTAACCCAAAAATATTCCCTCATCACTTCTAGCATCAAACTTTCCTATATCATCATCTCTCTTAATGTAACATTTGCTTCCAATTTTTTTGAAATACTTGAAAGTAGGCTTATAACCAAAGCATAGCTCAAAATATGTCTTACCATAATTACTATTGACATACACCCTATTAATGGTATAGATAACAATACTTATAGATTCTCTCTAGTAGAAATGAGGAACATTTTCTTCCAACATCATGGTTCTAGTAGTGTCCAGAAATGAGGATTCCATGCTCTTCATAGAAAGAATTGAATTCCTAAGAAGTGAATTCACCACCTCTGTCTGATCTTAGACATTTGATCTTCTGACCTATCTCATTCTCTGTCATAGCTTAGAAACTTTTGAAATTTTCCAATTCTTCATGTTTTTCTCTTAAGAAAGCAACCCATATCACTCTAGAATAATCATCATTGAGCAACATAAAATACCTTTCAACTTGTAGACTTCTGATTTTGGATGGAAAACATAGATAAATATGTATCAAATCTAGTACTCCATTAGAGCTATACTGTTTTCTCCTGAAATAATTCCTTGTCTACTTTCCCATATGACATTCCTTGCGCATAGTGTCAGTAGGATTCACTAACTTAGGAAGATCTCTGAATGCTTGAGTAGTTCTTATCTTGAAAATTTTATCAAATTTCACATGACACAACCTTCTATGCCATAACCAACTTACATCAATATGAGAAATTAAACAACTTTCACTAGCAGCACTCAAATGGAAGATATTACCTTTTGTCTTTGTACCTGAAGCAATCATATTTCTAGAAGTTCCCCTTATTCTACACCTACCATCCTTGAATTGAAGATTGTAACTCTTGTCTACCATCTTTCAAACACTTAACAAGTTATGCTTTAAGCTTTACATAAAGAACATCATTAGTATTATGCTTACCACCAAAAGAAATAGTTCATTTGCCACAAATCACATCAGAAGTGTTGTCTCCAAATATTACAACACTACCATCATAGTATTCCAAGCTTACAAAATTTCTTTTGTCACCAGTCATATGATGTGAGCATCCTCTATCAATTACCCACTCATATTTTTCTTCATTTTTTTTTGGAAGATCTTTCTCAACATTGACATTACTAGAAGATTTAGTGGACACCTAACCATTTTATTATAGCAATAATATTCATTCATCTTCATTTTTGGTTTCTTTATCATATTCTTCATTAGTTACACCTTCTTCAGCATAATAAAATTTCCTTTGAAATCTACTCTTTTCAAGTTTACTAAGAAACTCTTTTAGGACATCTAGATGCAAAATGACCTATTTTACTGCAAGAAAAAAAATTGATAGGAAAAATTCTTTTGTACTTACCATGAACTCTGGCTTCTCTTTTCACAATCAATGCTTCCACTTCTTCCAATTCTCTTTCTTCATCTTCAATATTTTTCATTTCATCTTCATATTTGAATGTCCTTTTGGAACTCTCACCCAAATTGTATGTCTATTGGCTTTTTCTGGATACTGTAGCTTTGAATATAGATTCAGTCTTAGGAGAAAATTCACTAGAGTCACTCAACTCAAATGCAGCAAGTTTTCCAATCAACATGTCTCTTGTAATATTTGTCATTGTCCAGAGTTCATCAATAACATGAGCTCTTGTTTTGTAGGAGAGAGGCATAGATCTAAGTATCTTAGCCACAACTTCTTCATCCTCCAAGGTTCCACCGACACATCTAATGTTCATCACTAGTTCATTTATATTTTGAGAAAAAGAGAGGATATTTTCATCTTCACTCATCTTCAAGTCTTCCCACTTGCCTTTTAGACTTTGTAGCTTAGCACTTTTCACTAGCGCACCTCCTTCATACAATGTTTCCAACTTTTTTGAGATATGGTATGCAGTCTTCAATCCTAACACATTTGTAATCTCTAAATCTATCAAAGAACTTAATAATTCTTCAATAGCCCTAGTATTAGCTTCTTCTTGCTTGATCTCATCTTCAGAGGATGAACCATTCTGAGGAATAGTATATGCACTTTCTATAATCTCTTAGAAAGGTTCTCCAATGCACTTGAAATGACACTCTATTCTAACTTTCCATAAGGAGTAGTTTGTACCATTGAATCTAGGCCTATCCTTCTTATACAATTCCATCTTAGATCACCTCAAGTTGTTAGGCTTCTTCAAAGGAACTAGATCTAATACTAATTGTCGGTAAAAAAAGGATAGACAACTAAGAGGGGGGGTGAATTAGTTGCTTCCAAAATCAGACTTATACAACATTAATCAGCCTTAAATATCATATGTGATAAATAATAGTGCAAGCATAAATTAATAACACATTAGAGACACATGAAAACCAATATTTTATACGTGGAAACCCTATTAGGGGAAAACCCATGGTGGATATTAGTCCACAAGATTATACCTTGTTAGAAGTATAATGAAGAATGAAAAAGGAATGCACTTGCATTCAAGTGCATTGCCTAGAGCACACTTCTCAAAGGGAAGGCTCACTGCCTTACATAAAATAATTAGATTAAATCCATTTTATGAAGTTGAATTGAGAAATTAGCTTCTATAAAATCCTGATTACAGTTCCAGTTAAGCGCATAAAAACTTCTACACAGTCTTCCACACTCTACTCAAACTTCTTCACACTTTGCTCTGCTCTGAATGATTTAAACTTTACTCACACATGTACACCTCTTTAACACATTGATAATTTCCTCTAAATGAGGAAAAAAAACAATTATATATATCTGCTATACGAATTTACATCCACTATTCAATCGGCCTCAAATAAAGAATAAATTACAACTGTCGGTCTTAATACATGAAAAAATTTCAATGCACACAAACACAAGTTAGTCACAAAATAGTGAGGACCCAAACAAAAAACTTCAAACATGCCAAACAATAAAATATTAATCTTCATGGATCCGCAACACGCTAACACCATCATATCGGCCAAGAAAATGAAAAATTGAGTACACATCGGAAAAGTCTTTGATCATGAACACTTTGATAAATGCGGATATACATCAAGAATAGAGTACTATCTAGACTCATCCTAGAACATCATAGGTACATGCGCAATGCATGAAATTTCCATAATTTCATCTACTTCATCCAAGAACACAATCTACAAAACCTGAATAACTGTAGGAACACAAATCTTCATAACTTCCACAAATCTTGATGCGAACCTCTAAAAATTATGGATATCATACATGAAAGATTCAGAAATAAAATATTTGAAGTGCACCTTCAGATGTTTAATTTACAAAACATTCCAACATTTTGACCTTCTCAGCTTCACTCGCTACGAGAAATATTATTTTTACAATTTTCTCAATATCCTCGACATATACAACCTTAAGCATCATCAATGCTAATAGTTTTTACATGAATGGCAACCAAATATCAGAAATGATACCACAACATCCAACAAAAGGGTGGGTTATGCCTTTTTTCGAGCTATGTGGCAAGATTTTTCTTTCAAATTATCCTTAGTCAACCTCATGCATCCTAGCTTAAGACCTAATTGGCCATACCCACTTGACTATTTCTAGGAATTTTTTATGTGTCTTCTATAAGTGTGTTCTTAGTCATCACATTCATAATTTCAAATTGAAACTTGCTTGTGTCTTGCATGTGTGATTCACATGTGTAAATGTGTAATAATTTGTTTGGAAATTGCTATATCAAGCTATAAACACCAACACATAAACATATCATTCTAATCATCCTTTTTATAATCACATTCCTATCAATTTGATCCTAACCAATCCGATTCATCCAATCCAATCATTTCACATTATCATCATCACCCTAATCCTAGTCAAGCACTTGCTAAAATGGTCCTAATCCTTAACAAGCCTAGTCATAAGCCCAAGGTCATACTTTGAGGAGCCCCTTCACCTAATCATGAAGATAATCCAAAACCATATGTCCTCCAAGGTGGGTCAAACTTTTCTCCTAGTGATGATGAAAACTTTGTAGAAATATTAGCTCACTTTAATGATACTGTTGACAAGGGAAATACCACCCTAAGTTTGGAATCATACACCACTCCATCTACTATTCCTCCATCACCATCTAATAAAATTCCTATCTCAAATCATACTAGTCATACACCAACACCACCATCCAACTTCCCAAGCTCTAATCCATCAACCAAATAATCCTTTGATGATTTTCTCCAAAGACTACTAGCACGGAATACACCATCCCCGTGTCAAGCACCCATTAATGAGCTTACAAAAGAACCTTTGAATGCCATGCCTATTCTTCCAACTCCATCACGTGGTCCAAAACCTATTGATCTTATATGTCTAAGTCAAATTCCAACATGCCCTCATGTTGTCGATCACAAAGAACATACAGAGCCTCTTCTAGAGCCTTCCACTTCCATTTCCACCCAAAGCTAAGAGTTATGTCAAGATAATTTTCATAAGAATGAGGAAATATTAACATCTCATTCTAATCAATATCTAGACCCTTCTAATTATACCACTCATAACATACTTGGTCCTATTCATGATTGAGATTCCCTTTATGATCTAGGTCCTACCTATGATCAATAAGGCCATGATGATCCTCTTAGCCAACTATATGCATTCCATGGTCAAGAGCCTATCACTTCACACATCCATGAGAAATAAACCTACATTGCTCCTATACACCCCCTACCTAGTCGTATCCATGAACCCACATTATCCACTTGTCATGCTGAGACACATGCCTCTCGAGAAAATGTAGAATATCAAACCAATAGTGTGGATCCAAATGAACATAATCAAGATCCTAATGATCCTTCCACATCCACTATAAACCCCATTTCAAATCCATAAACATTTCCTATTGGTCTATCCACCTTTATTCATGAACATTCCTCCTTAGGATAACAACAACCTTTATATACTTCACCATCTTTGTCAAATAATGAACTCAAGTCTAGTATCCAAACTACACCTAGTCCCATTTTACATTGCATACTCCAAAAAATGAACTACAAAGGTAAAGGCTTAGGCCTTCATGAACAAGGTATTTTGGAGCCAATCCATGTTAAGGTCCCTCCACACTCTAATGGCCTTGGATATACACCCCAAGGACACCAATATCAAAATGTTGGTACTTCCTCCCTGTATCCTAAGTACACCTCCTTCCATCATAATCCCTATCATACACCCAAAATAGATGTTTCCATTCCACCTACATCATCCTACAAATCACAAAATCCTGTGACCATACACCTTCCACCATCTACTCTGCCACCATTTCTTCCAACTCCTAATATCCCTCCATCTAATATACCTCCACTACTCCCAACACCTAATATCCCTATCCTCCAATGCCCTTATCCATCTAAAAAGCTATATAAGCCCATACCTCCAAAAGAAAAGGCCAAAACTAAAATTGTTTGGGTCCCTAAGAAAAAGAAAAGAAAGTCAATCGAGGCATCTACATCACAAAATCCCCAACCATTCTCTTCCACCCCACATTCTCATTCCATTCAAAAATATCAAATTTCTAAATCCCACAAGTAAAAAAAAACTCATAAGTATACTAAGTCTATTTGGGTACGTAAAGCATTGCATCAACCATATCCTAAGAAAAAATTTCCATTTCTTCCTACACCACCTTTACCTCAAAATATTCAATGTTTATCATGGTGTTTGCAACCGTTGGTCATGATTCCATTCCCACATACCTCTATCTCCTTATCCTTCAACTACAATGCTAGATATCTTCCCAATCACATTCCTATGGTCCATTTTTTTATGCCTAAACCATTCATCTTTCCTTTTGGATAATTCCTATACAATCTACATCATAATCCACTATTCCCCATCCATCCTTTCATAAGCCTTGCATAAGCCTTTCATAATCTGCCATCTACCTAATCTATCTCACACTCATGCGATTCCTTACCAACATCTATTAACATAATGACATTTTACATGGTCCATACGATGACATCCATCTAGTGGGACTGTCACCTTTCATGGAACTAGACACTTGAGTTCATCCTATCCATATTCCCCTTCTATTCAAAAAAAAAGTAAACGTAAAGAAAAGAAAAGAAAAAAAGTAAAGAGAAGTCCGTTTGTCCAATGGTGAAAACCTAGTAAATAGGTGCCCTGGATAAGTACTATGATGAAAACCTAGAAAATAGGTGTCATGTGTAGGTTTACCTTTTATGTCACTTACACTTGGGGGCATGTTGTCTCATCCTATCATATCATTTTTTATCATATCATATCCTATCTTACCATCTCCTATCTTATCATCCTTGTCCATCATACCTATATACTTATAATATTGAGTCCATTCATCCTCTCTTCCTCCTTTTGATCTTGATAAAAATAGGGGGAAAAATATTGAAACATACATTGGATATCTTTTGATATACCTCATCCTTCCAAATAAGCCTATCACCATCCTACTATTCTAAAAATTGTTAAAAAAACCTAAGTATTGTACCTACAATGGAGCACATTATTCCTATGCGACATAGTCTTTGGAGATCACATCCTTTCTCTCTTATTATTCATACATCTATTCCATTCACTATGACCTATCCTTTTATCGATCCATCTATCATGAGCCTTCTACTGCTTATCCTATCACCTATTTTTTTCATCCATCAATCCCATCTATCTCCTTGCACCTAGGCTTGGTTTTTCCTTGTCATTGGTATCTATCACAAAGGCTACCCAAATTTTCATAACTTGAAATCTCAATACATTTCAAAAAAAATCCCTAAAAATCATAAAAACGGTCGTGAAAAAAATCCAAAAAAATCAAATATTCCTAATCTAGAAAAATCAAAACATTTGAAAAATAAATAAAAAATCAACTATCCATAAAAACCTTAAGCAATAAAATAAAATCATTTATTCATCAATGTAATCATCAATCAATTCCATTCTTCAATCAAATCAATCCTTCAATCAAACCACTCCAAGTTAAATCATTCCAAGCAAATAAATTCCTCAATTCAATTAATCAATCGTCATCCAAATCTTCAAATCAATCACCTTCAATCATTCCAAGAAATAAATCCAAATGAAAATCAATTCTTAAAACCATACCAACCAAGCTAATAAATCTTTCCAAATTATCCAATCACATCATTTAGTCTTGATCCTAACCTTGTTGTAAACCCAATCAATTAATCAATCATCCTTGTGTTGATCTAGGGATATATCGTTCCCCGCAATGAAAACACTATCAATCAATCATCTTGGTGTTGATATAGAAATATATCATTCCCCGCAATGACAACACTACCATCATCATCAATCAATAAATTAATCAATCATTCTTATGCTGATATATAAATGACAACACTATCATCATCAATCAATTAATCATTGGTTAACAACTTGATAGGGGCAATACCTTGTATTTTTGTATCATTTGTGCATTCTTGCTTGTGTGTGTTATTATTTTTATCTTGTATTTGCTTCAAATCCATATCATTCAAGCTAATATTCATATCTTGTGTATGTTGGAATAGATTTTTGCACTATCCTTTGCATCTAGGGTCATATCGTACCTTTTGTTTATTAGGAATTTAATGCTCTAAGTTTACTTCCTCATATGTTTAGACAAGGTTATATTATGCTAAGGAGCAAGACACATCATCAACTTGGTCCTTATACCTTGGTTCATAAAATCTAGTGCTATATCAAACACCATGATTGCTCACTTTCTCGCAGCATAACATATTATCCATCTCTTTATCCATCTTTTATCATTTCATTCATTTCGAGAGAATACCCATGTTTGTTCAACCCGCCTATCCTCTTGAGGGGGCATCATCATCCCATCATCATCATTATCCTATCTTTCCTTCATAATCCATTTTATTTCATCCATACCTTAGCTTCTTTGAAATTATGTTACTCGACACAAATCTCATCATCTCGAACCCCATCTCAAAGAGGGGCAAAATGTAGTCACCTAAAATTGACCAAATCTTGTGACATTCACTTTTGACTTTATTTGTGACATCTTACAACACATTTTATTCTAAACCTCACATAACCCCTTTCATCATCCATATTATTTAATCTCTAGCTAATTAATTAAGTAAATTATATTTATTTAATTAATCCATTTATCCTTTAACAAATTAATTAAATAAATTTTATTAATTTAATTAATGCACATTCCCCAATTAATTTAAATAAATTAAATATTTATTTAAAGTAATCACTTTCCAAATCATCTCTTAAGTTAACTTGATCTGCCTTTGATTTATTCTCCCAAGTTGCATGATCAACTTTCTAATTCCACTACTACTCACATAAAGGAAAGTTTTATCCCTTCATCCCCCCATCTTCACCTATAAATTAACCCACAACCAAGCCATTTGCATGGATGAGCTTTCAAGTACCCTTACTCTATCGAGTTATCTCTAAGATATTTCATCCATCATCTTTCATCTATCTATTTTCATCTATCATTTTAATCTTAATGTTATGTTGTTGCAACAGTGAGAAACCAACATTACTCCATCAACAATCAAAGCTTCAAAATTTTGCATTCTCATGCGAGGTGGAGAAGAGCAATGGATATCAATCAAATTTAGCGTGGAGATCATTTTGCATTTGAATTTATTATTTTGATTTCCATGTTATCTTGTCTTTCATTGTGCATTATTAAGGTTTCATTATAATTTGTTTATGCATTTTCCCTAAATTTCCACCCTAACTACACTTAACAATATTTTATTAATACGAGGAATAAAGCCAGTTTTTATAATGGTAGAATTTATGAATACAATGTACGCCAAGGAAATCTATTAGAGGATCCCAAAAGAACCTCCAAAAATGAATACAAGTGTTACCTTTACAAGGGTAAGCAGTTAAAGAAATATCTAATCTAGGAAATATTTGCTATGAAAACTACACCAAGAAAGGCCTAAAGAGAACAAAGATACAAGCCATCCCCTCTGCCATAAATATGTGTGTAGAATTCATCCAAATCCCTCATGAAATGAGAGATCTAGGCAAGGGAACATCAGAAATAGTTAATGCAAAAACAATGAATGAGCATGGCGCCTGTAGAATCCACCTAAAAAGGCATGGAATGTAATAACTTTTCCCTCAAACCCCTAAAAAAACACACTTGGTAGCTGAAAACATCATTTAACATTCAAGTTTGTAAACCTACCATGAACAGGAGTAGTTAACTGTTGAAGTTTGAATGAGGGCCATCAAATCGAGCATGGATGGCCAAGATCAGATTGACAATGAAATATTAAAACATGATCGTCGATCTCAGTCCATGCATGATCTCCACTTATGCTTGCTATCACACGCATTTCTTACTTGCTTGCTGCAATATGGCAGTTCCTTAACCACCACCCCATGCTCTTGCATATAACAACCCATGGTATTGTGGTGCCTTAACTTCCACCTCGTGCCACCTTCATTTGATCACTATAGTATGGTGGTGAAGCTACTACTAAACTATGTGTTTTCATACCTCACCATTGCAGTTGGTGGTGCTCTTACCGCCAAACCGTGTGCTTACATATAATACCCTACGGTATTACAATTTAGTGTTAATAATCTTCCTTCAATACGAAACCACATGCTTCCTTGTAGACCTCTGTAGTATTGTTGTATGGGCATTTTTTACAAGCTATAACACATAATATTTCTCTAATCATATATAAATAGTGTATAACTAAGGGTGGCATAAAATATGTCAACAATTTCATACCACACCAAGCCTCAAAATGATTCATACCTTTTAATTCCTTATGGTTAACCCGATTTTGAATGTGTATAGCACAATTAATGGCTTCAGTCCAAAATTTTGGACCAAGATAATGAGCATGAATCATGCAACTATCCATTCTCTTGATGGTCCTATTTTTCCTTTCAACATCATTTTTTTGTGGTGTGTATGCAACTGAATGTTGAATATATATCTCTTCAAGAGTAAAAAATTTCATAAGATTATGGTTCACATATTCATGAATATTTTTAGTATGAAGAATCTTGATATGCTTTCCAAATTGCTTCTTGACATGAGCCTTGAAAGTTTGAAACTTGCCAAAATATTTCACTCTTTTGGCATATAAAGTAGATGCAAGTGAATTTGGAGTAGTCATCAATGAAGGTGAGCGCATAGTGAGCCTTGCTGAAAGGAAAACACTTGAAATGGGCCCACTACATCAATATGAACCAATTGAAGAACTTCTAAAGCCCTCCAAGACATCCCTTTATCAAACTTCTCTTTTGGATGCTTACCCATAGCACAACATTGACATACACCATTTGAAAATATTATACAAGGGAGACCTATGACCATATCTTCTAAGCTAAGTTGTTGAAGATAGCGATAGTTAAGATTTCCAAACCACTCATACCATAAATTACTCATTGAATTTGAATGAGTGAGCAATGTTGTAGAAGGAGAACGAGTCACAAAGTGAGAAAATTGATATAACGGAGACTCATGATTGAAATTTCTCACTATAACCAATGCATAATCGTCAAGATCTTTGATCACAACTGTGTTTGGAGAAAAATAAACTTTCTTACTATTCCTAAGATGAATTATTTGGTAGACTGAAAGAAGGTTGGAACACAAGCTAGGAAAAAAAAAAAATTCTCAAATGATCCATCATTTATGTCAACTAAACCTTTTCCAATAACTTCCACCTTAGTATCACCACCTATAAGAATGTGTGGTACTATGCAAGGCTCCAATGAAGAAAAATTTTCTTTATCAAAACCAATGTGATGTGTAGCACTTGAGTCAAGTATCCATTGTTGTGATTGTCTTGTGGGTGCAACAAGTTCCTATCCTTTTCCTTTCATTGATTGTGAAGAAGTGGAAGGATATGCTTCCTTTTTGTAGGAAGATGGAAATTTTTTGTTATTCTTCTTGAGGATATTAGTCAATTCATCAACTTGCTTAGCTTGGAAATGATTCTCATCATGAACAAATTTATTGTAATATGCACAAGTTGATTTCTCCTTCTTTTGTGAATTCCCCCTCTTGGAAGATGATGAAGATTCTCCTTGCTGAGGAGAAGAGGATTGTGCATGATATTTTTGTGGCTTATTCTTTGATTACTTCTATTTCTTGCTAGATCCTGATCCATGTCTTGTCACCAAAGCTTGTGACTTGGATGACTTGAGAATACCTAGAGTGATCAACTTTTTTATTCAAGCGTCAAAATCTCTATAAATAAATCAAATGAAGGTGTAGTATAGGCACTTCCCATATTCAACTGATGAGTCTAGAAACTAGAAACAAAAGTTGCATATTCAGAAGGAATCTTGTCGAAAAAAATGAAGACCAACTCTGCATCCTTCTTATGAATACCACAATCTTTGAGTTGTTCTCTTAGTTTATTAGACTTAGATACTTTGTCTTGAGTTGTATCAAAATTATTTGGATCTAAATTAGTGAGATCATTATCAAGTTTGTATACCCTAATCTCACCAGTTTTTCCATACAATTGAGAAATTTTATCCCAAGCTTCCTTAGCTATTTTACACTTATCAATATGAAAGATATGATTAGGAGAAAAAAATTTCTTGAGTGTTCTAAGAGCCATACTAATTTTAATGATCCAATTACTTTTTAAATTTGAATCATTTAGTTCTAGAATGGATTCATCAATGTTGTTAATTAATCATTTTTCCATTAGTTTACTCCATGCATTTATTTAATATGTTGTGTAGTTATAAAAGAAAAATCTTGATGACCCATGGCTGAAATTTAAAGATCACAAAAGAGAAATAAAAGCACAATCACACACCACAACCCCTCAAATTCATTCAATCAAAGAACCCCCCTAGGAAAATGATTTGGCAGTTTATACTTAGTGCAGTTAAAATTGCCACTTGCAAGAAATAGCTAAGTGATCTTTTGATTTCAATGCTTAAAATTACCACAATAAGGTAGATCAAACTATGGTCAACATGCAAAAGATCAAACTATGATCTATGTAATACAATTGCTAAAATAAGCCAAATAAGGCTATTTGCTGAAAGTATATTTTTTGTTCACAATGAATACAAAATAATAGCACCACTATGAAGTTCTAAAAAAAATGCACTTAAAAAAAAATGCACCTAAAAAGGAGTTTGTATGAGCTTGAACAAAGCCTTGGAAGTTCTAAAAATGGGGAGTTCTCAACAAGACCTATGAAAATTGAATTTTTTGAAAAATATGTTTATCAAAATTAGAAATTGTTTGCACAAGTCTGTAGAGCGCAAAAAATTAGCACAAATCAAAATAATATTTTTTGGAAAAGGAGTCAGAATGACCAAGTTACATGCCTTCAAAGTTGGACTGTAAAAATAAAAAATTCATTGGTGAGGGGTCTGATGGAACTTCAAAAAATTAAAGCTGGGGTTAGAGGGTTTCTAAGTTACTCATGGTAACCTTCACTATGGATCGGTCAAAAACCTCTTGTTATGTTTTAGCGGTGACCCGCTGCCATGGTGGACTGGTCACTTAAGTGATGTTTTATCCCTCTCAGGTTGTGCTTTACTGGCCCTATTTCACCTGATTTTCTAGTCTTTTTGGCGTAATGGCCTATGTTTTACATTGCCAGAAATTTCAATGCGGGCCCCACTTGAATATTCTCTCTGAGAGCTGATAAGCCATCCGATCATAGAATTAGATCTTGGCCGCTTCTTGCAGACCTCGCAGGTTTGTCTATTAGCGTCATCAAAGTCATGTGAGGTTCACGAGATGTGGCCACATGGCATGAATGTATGAGTGGATTTTCTTCCCGAGGTATTAGATATGACAGAGGGTCATCTTTTCACCGGTAATAGCTATTAATAATGGGGTAATCATGATCTCTCGCACACCTTGCATGGGCAGAGTAAATATTTGGGAGAGTGTTGCGAGGTTCGTGAGGGAGTGACACATGGCTTTGATTTTCATGTCAGTGGGTTTCATGGGTCCCACTGTGCGGTCCGGGTCTATTCTTCTGTGGGTTTCGATTGGATTTGTTTTTTGAAGGCGTCGACATGGATCATCAACATCCATTGACTTGATCTCAACCTTCCATTTGTTAAGTATCCTCTGAATTGAGGGTTCATTTATAGGGAACCAGTGTATGTGGGTTTCCCATGTGGAATGTATTGCTTAGTTGTTGCTCGTGTCATTAATGATACAAGTTTCTTCTCTCCAGAAGATCTCCACTTGATTTCCTCCTACGTGCGAATAATGCCATCCTGCTAAGGATATTCATAGTTATCTAGATCATTAACTGTGCAAGTGCTTGAATCACCTTCAAGTAATTGTACCCTACATACTGGCTTGCTCTATAAATATTGACTGAGTTGTATGTGATCAGCAGTACATTCTCTTGTGTCTATGTGCAGTAATGTTCTTCTTCTATTTGTAGCTGCGCTCTGTTTCTATCATGGATAAATCAGTTAAGCGAAGGCGTGTGAAGTTGGCTTCAGTAGCCGTGAAGAAGTCTGATTCTCCCATGAACACTGGGAAAAGGCCAATACATTGTTCGTCCCTGATAATCATCTTGGATTCTAATGAATTTGAGACTGATTCTGATTATCGGTACTACCTGGCTTCCCTAGTTGATCTTATGGGAGTGGATGAGGAGGTTTTGGAAATTGAGCTAGTATCTGCATTAGCACCAGGTCCAGTTGTGCGGGGATGTGCTCGCAAGGTTGGTAAAGAGGAGGTGGTGCCATCATTGTTGCAGGCTCGAACTCGGAGCGGTTGCTTGTACCGGGGTTGTGTATCTTCTTGATGATAGCTAGTGGTGGGTCCATTGGACATGTTTTCTATTGTGGATGTGGACGTGCACATGCTAGGCACAAAATTTTGTTTTTTGACTGGTTATTTCATAACCGTTTTTTATTCCTTTGTTCATGCACGGTTTCATTATGACAAGGAATGTAAATTTGAATTTCATTTTGGTGTTGAAATTCAATCTGGTGTTAGAATGTGGCCTAATGTTTGTTGCTCTCTTGTTCTATAAAGGAGATTTCATGGCTCATTGTGAAGGGTCAAAAAATTTTTGGAGTCTGAGGCTTGGAAGTCTATACAATCCTTTTTATTGTTAAAGTGTTATGAACATTTTGTCTCAGGAAGTCATCCTGGGGTTGGGTTACATACAAATTAGTGTGATATGCTCTTTTAAAATTACTGATATCAAAAGAAATCTATAAAATAAAGATAGTTTACTTTCTTGGGTGTGTGCCATGGATTATGAATAGCTTTATCAATGGTTTATTTGTTTAGTTTCAATAGTTAATTGAAAATGTAATTAGTTGTCTTGCTTTAACTCAAAGAGTTAATCAAATTCTTGAAGAATCAGTTACAGGTTCATGGTTATATATGCCCAAGATGCTTGAAGAAGTACTATCTTAATGTGCTAAGATATTTCACATAGTAAGGCTATGTGAGATAAGTTCATCGTATCAAGATTTTGTTCTATATGACTACGTTCCCCATGGATGAAGCACTGGTTAGTATTTGTGTCATTTTATTAGTTCAAGACTGTAAGTCCTAGGAAGAGATCTCCAAATACTGAACATAAAACACTTGGATCCTACCTTGTCCTCCTCTGGGAGGTATTGTAACAAATAAGTGGGCCAATTCCATTGCTCTTTGGCACTGGTAGTCATTTTCTGGTCTTCCAAAACCCGGAAGTGATCACTATCCCTTTGAGTGTGTAGGAACTATAATTTGTACACAGGAAGTGTTCTTACTAATCATGAGATATTCATGTGAACACGTTTAGGTTCACCCACCTTGGTCCTATAAAGCCAAAAGTGTAGGAGAAGTTAGTCCTTTTACTAATTCTCGTTAGTTGGCCATTAGTGATTGGAGTTGTCCTTGACGGGGGTTGGTTACCTCTTAGATATCTACAACCTCTACATGGGTTGTATTTTAAACACCAACAAGGTCAATTTTTTTTTAAAAAAGTGGTGATGTCGTGCTAACGTTATCCAATTATAGGTTTAATTTTGACAACTTGATGGCCATTGTGCCAAAATATTATCCCTTTCCAGTCAAAGTATGTTGTAGGCGATGAAATCTAGAATATTCGAAAGAATCTGGATTGATGGAATATTCATTGGGAATATTATTCCCATGTCATTATTGATGAGATCTAAAGAATATTCCTTGTACCAACGAATCTTCTTTCTACCACTATTTTTTAAGATGTTCTCTAGTTATTCTTTTCGTTGAATTATGAAGAGTTCGTCAATTATATTTTTTGGCAAGGCAATTAGTTGTGGGTTAGATTCCATGCCATGTGGCTCTCTATGGGGCCCACATACCTTTGCCAGTACTCTGAAGCTTGCAAAGTACTACGCAGGCAATACTCAAATGTTTTTCTTTTAATTTTTAAATAAAAATTCCTAAATATTAAATATTTAGAAATATGTTTTATTTTTTTATTTTTTATTCTTACAAAAATGAGAAATATTTTGAAAAATAAATAAAATATTTATTTTCTAAAATCATACCCTACACATTAATGACAACCTTGAGGCCATATGGTTGCTGACACAAATCTCTTTTTGCCTCGATGGACAACTTTTCCAAATTCAATTTAACAGTCAATTTTAGGGTTTTGGCCCTTTTGTATGCGATGGTAGGGTTGGTTTTGACCCAAAATGCTCCAAAATTGTAGCTACCTTCTAGATATAGCAACCACACTTCAACTTCAAACCCTCATAGATCTAGCCACATGTGTCTGATTTGGATGAAACAAAAGGAAAAACTAACTTTCATGAGCACTCTAGACACAATGGTGAGCTCAATTTTGATGCAACAAGCTCCCAAAATTCACCTACAATACAAAGAAAAAAAAGGAACCCCCCAATAATATGGTATATCTATCACACTCTTTATATTCTCCAAATCATCCAAATATGTAAGTGAAGAGCATACTCAATTCTTCAAGAAAATAAAATGTTTTCACTCAAGATTCCTAAAATACTAACCAAATGCACTCAAATTTCTCTGATACCATGTAATATTTGGTTATGGAGATATCCATCTAATATCTAATGGCCTATGGAAAGCACAAAATACTCAGAAGATCAATATGACAAGAATAAACAATATTCCTATCAATGAATACAAAAAAAATCAATGTACAATCTAAGAGAGACCCTTTATTTTATAGCCAAGCTGAGACATAAGATGTAATAAGATTATGAAAAGTGTCTTAATCTTATGATATGAGACATCTTATCATAACTACCTAGGAAAAGATAAAATCTAGACATGACAACTATGTCCTCTAGAAAGAATCTTAGGGCCTAACTAAACTTAACATGTGAATAAGTCCCCTAAGTCCCCAGTAAGTGAATTAACTAGGTACAAGACATTTATTCACACAAATGACAAAGCATAAATTTATTCTAGTATAAATTAAGTAAATGAGACTCTCAACAAGTTATCTATAGGGAGTTGCATCTACTTGAGGTGAATCTTGGAATCAAGAGAGGTGCAAACCTTTCTCCATTGGAGTGGAAACAAATTCACAATTGTACATCACATACCTTTCCAAGAGTTTCTTGGCATATTTTATTTGTACTATATAAAGGTGATGCTTCATTTTCCATATCTCCAATTCAAGATAGTAGTGAAGTATCCCCAAGTCTATCATGACAAAGGATTTCTTGAGATCACTTTGAATTGTTGACAAGATTGTCTTAAGCTTCTTGTTATAACAATATCATCAACATACAAAACAAGGATAATCATTTTTATATATCCCTTCTTAATTTATAAAAAAATTAATGTGAGGGGCTATGATTGAAACCATTTTTCAATAGGAGATCATCTATTTTGACGAGCCATGCTCGAGGGAATTTATTAAGCCTATAAAGTGACTTATTGAGAAAACATATTTTTTGAGAATGATGTTCATCATTGAAAGACTTTGGGTGGGTTATGTATTCTTCTTACATTTTAGATCACCATTTATGAAACCAATCTTTATTTCTATGTATTGAAGCTTCCATCCTTTATATGCTTCCTATGGGAAAACATCTCTTATTGTTCTGATATTTGCAGTGGATACAAACATCTCCTCATAATTAATGCCCTCCTATTGAGAATATGTAGAGACTAAAACTTATTCACCTAATCATTGGCTCTATAGAATTAATGAATCATTTCCCATATTATCTTATCATATAAATGATTAATAATTTATTTATCATATCATTGAAAATTTATTAATTATTACATCGTTAACTAATAATAATTTATCCATTTAGTTAAATAGTATTTGTGTGGGGACTCAGCTTGATTGGCTAAAGAATCCTATTGCATGCAAGAGGTCACAAGTTCTAGTCTCCCCCTATCCTCATGGTACCGGAGGGTCTGTTGTGCCAACATCATTGTTCACGTAATTTTTTTTATGAGGTGCACTATAGTTTAAAGGGGGGCTACCTGATTCCTATTGTCTAAAGAAATAACATTTTATTATTTAATTAAATGAGAACTAATTTCTATTTTTCAAATAAATTTCTCCTTTTCTATCTCATCAATTAACTGTATCTTCAAGTTAGTCAAATCCTTCTTCTGATCCATTAACTGTATATAAGTTTTTAAACTTCTTTGTCACTCATCAATCTACTTCATCTTCAAATGGAAACTTGTTCTTCACAATTACCCATAAATAAAATTAACAATTTATTCTTATCTCCTCATTAATTTGAAATGGTATGTTTCCAATATCTTATTGAGTTCACTTCATAGCCACTTCAATTAGCTTCAATGTTTGATCTAATCCTTACATCCTAGTTGATTTTTCTTGAATATTCCATAAACTCAATCATTTAGTCATCATTTTCATATCTCACAACTTAATGCAAATAAAATATGTTTAAAATAAATCAAGAATCAATCAAATTTTTATGTCATTGAGTTGCACCCACATTCCAATAGGTGCACCAACATCTTATCTAAGGCTCAAAGTAATCTTGTTAGGATAGAATTTAAATAATTTTATTTATATTTATATAAATTAATTTTTTTTATGTCTTACTTTTTATTTTCAATGCATACAATACCTTCACTTGATTATTTTTTTACATCACTCATCATAGAATAGGAAAAGATGTTACAAATGGGCACATTGAAGTCTTCCAAACTATAAGCTCTTATTGCAAGACAAAACACAAAAGTTTAGAAGGCTTCAAATAGAAAAGGAAAGAAATAAACACATAAAGATTCTAAGAACAATGAATAAGAAAAGGAATCAAATTCATAGGATAACTTTTTGTTCTCTCCCTATTATTAGAGGGAATCATCTAAGAGGGAGATATTTAAATATAAATATTACAAAAACTAAGGATATGATGAGCATAAATGTTATGTAAAATAAATTATGAGCTAAAGTACCTTCTACAAAAGAATAATATTTAGTTACCTTCATCTATGTCATCCAATCCATCCTTGTCATTGACACCATCACTTGCGAAATTAGGGTTAGTTGGCATAAAAAGTAGAGAAAATGAGATGAAAGGTCATGTACTCTTTACATCCACTAGTATTTATTTAGGATGATGTATTTTTGACTTAGGAATCTCACCTCACTTCATCTTAGGGTACATGTTATCATATTTTTTTGAGTCTTATAGTTTACCACATATATTTATGGGGAACAACTTATTTGATTATTTGTGGGAAAAGATCTATTTATATTGATGATGACACATTCCATGATGTATTTTTTTTCCTTTACTATCCACAATATTATTTCCTTTTATTATATTATAGACACTAAAATTATTCATCTAACTCTAATCCTAATCATATAATTCCCTAATAATTAATCACATTATTTAATTATAGTATTTATTATCATTTATTGATTTTATCTATTTATCACTTAAATTGCCAATTTCAATTTTCTAATAATCTATTTAATCATATAATATTTTTAATTAATTGTAGAGTAGGGGGATTCACCACCCTTGAGGCTCCAGTTCATGTTTTATCCCCAAGGAATGAAATACCCTAAACTACTTAGGTTGTTAGACAGGTGTTTTAGAAATTAGGCGAGCCAGCAACAAAGGTTTCAGACTACTAACTAGATAGCTCACTATTTGAGGACATAAGTGTGGGAAATGGACTCCATCATGGCACACTAACATCTCAGGGTTGTGTTGGTATCCTATATGAACAAATTTCTAATAAAAAATAATAAAACATAGAGGGCCTACGTATGACCCGACTATTCAGGTTTCATAGTTTCATAACAAAAATAGAAAAAGAAGAAATTTCAACAAGAATAATACTAGAAAGATATTCTTGTAAGAAATTGATAAAGAAAGAGTAGAAAAGATACATTTCTACTCACAAAATACAATGCTTCTATTAGAACCTAAAAAGTCCATAAGAAAAACTAAGGGTTTTACCATTTTGCCCTCACATTTTCCTATCCTTTTTATATAAAATTCATTTTTTCCCTTTCCAAAAATGCTCATACACCTAATATCTTATACCGCTGCTTTAACAATCATTTTTTATGTCACTTTCTGCTTTATCGTAGCCTCCCACAGCGGGGCCTGTGGTATGGCGGTACTAGTTAGTAGGTAGGCACAAAGCACTTACTACGCCACCGAACACAGTCTAAACATAGACCGCGGTATTGCGGTGGGATGTGAGTAACCGACTGAGAAACAGTTAGGACATCCCACTGCGGTACCACAGAGGGTCATCTCATAGACCATGGTATCGCGGTGGTGGTCAGATAAATAGTGGGGGCGACAACATTGGCGGTTAATAAGTAGGTCACTGCAGTATTGCACATGGTTCTCATGGAGACTGCGGTGACTGCGGTATCCCGTTAGACAAAATATAAAGATAATCGGTGAAGCTAAGAAAAAAATTTCTATCGCTACACTGCGTGCGGTTAATCCACAGACCGTGGTGACTACGGTGGCCAAGAGGAAGCAGCGAGATGATGGTTAACAGTCACATTGTGGTACCGTGGGTGGGTGAAGTGAAGACTATGGTAGTGCGGTAACAGCATATGGGAGACCATGATGGTTAAAACCGCCATATCGTTGACAGTAAATATTGAGACCGCGATAAGGTGGTAGGAAAGGAGAAGGCTATGATGGACCTGCTATGAAATCACCTGTGATAGAGATAAAGCCCACGGTTGAGTGGTAAAATAGATCAGTCAAAGTCAAGGGACTGTGATACTGTGAACAAGTAAAGTACAGACCATGGTAAGGCAGTAAATGGTGGTGATAACCATGGTCGTAAACCTAAAGGAAGTTGCAGAGATAGTAAGAATAAAGGGAAGACTTGTAGCAACATGCAAAGAAAAATATTAAAGGGCATAAACGTATTAATGTAAAATCAAAGAATAACTATATTTTTAAATATTTGATTTTCCGATAAGGCAACTTAATCAAATATTTTATTTTATGTTAGGAATAACAAACAACTGTAACAGTAAAATGAATAGTCATGACTCTTGGAATTTTTTGTATATAATGTATTGAAAAATCATTTGTAGGGGGAGATACTAGATAGTAAGAAATAGTTAGAGAGTATGGAGATTTTTCCAGAAAATGGAACTGGGAAAATATAAATAATGATAGGCCTTTTTTGAAGCAAATCAATGGACATATTATTTTGAATTGGTGAAATCCATTATGTGTTCAGTTGTTGTGCTATAATTATATATATATTTCTTATCTAATTGTCTCCAACTTGAAGTAATCTAATCATTTAAATCAATATATCAAGCATATGTTTGATTTATCAAGGTGTATTTCTCCACTCTATGTGATTTTTATTTGTTGGTGTTTGCAAGTCATAATTAAATTCCTTCAAGTAAATCATAGTGATTTAGGATTTCTTTTGGATTGTTGAAGTAGAATTTGGTAAGAAAACATTCCAGCCTTATTTACACCATTCATAAATTAATGAAGTTATATGCCATTCATTAGAACTTCATTTCTTTAAGTGCCTAACAACTTGAATTAAACCAGAGAAGGAAACACACATAATTCATTATTTTTGACTCCATTGCCCATGTGGATAGAAGGCACTGATCTATCTCAACCTAGAGATATAAATTTATATCAAATAATTCATTCAAAAAACCTTTCATTTATACAATAGGAGTAGGATTAGTAGTAGTGGTTTTTCATCTGTCCACTACCCTTTTCCATTGTGGAGGATTGATCAATTAGGAAACTCTTTTAAATCTGCATCATTCATTAGGTACACCCACCTTGGTCTAGTAGAGCCTTAAGAGTAGAAGTTTCAACTATATTGATTGGCCTTGTTAGTTGGCCAAAACCATTGTGAGAGCTTGGCAACCTCTCATGGTTCAAACCTGCATTTTTGAGACCCAACAAATTGGCGACTCCATTGGGGAATTACTCAGGAAGATTTTTTCAGCCTTTCCATTTATAGAGTCAACAAAGTTTCACATTTTTTTTTGGAGATTCCACTGGGGGCAAACCAAAGAAATCCATTTCATTTTCCTACTTTTGGAAAAGTAGGTGGTGACTCTATTTTAATTTGATATATAATGCATGGATGTTGTGAAGCAATAACATTTTGTCAAGATGACAGAACAACAAAGAAGACATCGGTATATCAAAGTGTTTGAAGAATTGGAACAACAAAGGTTATATTGGGAACAAAAAACATGACAAGTGGAACAACAACTATTGCAGTTGGGAGTCAAATATGTTCCAAATACATCACCAAATAGGCCATTATACAGTGAGAGTGAAGACACAAATACCAGGATATGTTGGACACCACAGGCACCACATGATACAACTAAAAACTTTGACAATGAAGGTAATGTGTTCTATTCACAGTAGAACACTTATGCACCACAACCATTACATCAAATGAATAGTCATCTTCCATTTCCTAAAAAAAGATCAATGATCTACCAAAATCCATATGGCCCTCCAAATTTTATCTCAATCATTGATAAACCATTTAAATTTAGTAATGTCCAAGGCTACCCAAATCATTACACCTGCGATGAGACATAATTGCTAATGCATATCCCCAAATTTCATGGAGAATGGAATGAATTAGCATATGAGCATATGGAATGATTCTAGAATGTCATTGCCAACTTTCAAATTTATCTAGAGGATGTAATTATGAAATGTTTTTCAAGATCTATGAGGGATAGTGCAATGGAATGGTTTAAATTTTTTCCTGTGCAAAGTATATCTTCATGGGAGGATCTAAAAGAAATATTCTTGAGCCAATATGAGGACAAAGATGATGATTATTTACATAATCAAGAAGAATATGATGATATACATACTCAAAGCCAAGAATCCATTAGAGAATGTGGAATTTCCCCCTTACATACATTTTTTGACATAAGGACATATGAAGGAGAGGATGAAAACTCTCTATACAACAGAATGGTAGACATCTGTATGTAATTACCTCCTCATCATAGGCCTACAAGATCCACATTTGTTACACAATTTGCAAGAGAATGGGAGCCGTAATCAGTTTATTGGTCAGAGTCATAATAAAAACACGCCTTTGGTGTAGTAAATAAATTTCTTGATTCCATGCTTGGGACAAAACACATGGATACTAGCAATAATAAATCTAGTAGTGATATAATGGATGGTCAAACAATGCAACAAACAAAGGAAACATGTGCTACCAAGATTTCTAATGACTAATTTTCAGATTTGGAAGATGATAGGGACACACCATCTAGAGAGTGCATCAAGAATGTTTCAAAAGCTGAAATAGAAGAAGATATCATGCATTCCAACAATGAAGATATGGAGAATTTATCCTACATAATGGATTGTGATCCAGATTGTGAAGAAGAAATTGTGGATGTTGATCTACAATAGGATGATTGTTACAGTTCATGTGGATATCAAGAAGTTGGAGAAATGGCAGGAGATCTGGATGAAACATGTTCACTCAGCAATGAGCAAGTTTCAGATTTATTGACTCTTGAATACTAGAGATGTGCACATAAAGATGATTCCAAAGTTTTGGCTCTAGCTTACATTTGTTTTGGCAGTGAAAGTAATAATTCATATGACCCCATGTGCATCTCTCAAAGTGATGAGGAATTATTTGAAGCTGATCAAAGATCCATGTGTGTCCAAGAAGAGGTATGTGATTTAAATTACTCTTGCCTACAAGGAGTGGATTTTGGTTTGCATGTTGTTGATGATAAGTATTCAACATTTGCTGATTCAAATATGTATAAGGATGACTGTATGGATCAAGAATATGTGTCAATGCCAAATGATGATAGAAAATAAATGGAAAGTAATTTTGATTTGATTATTTTAGAAGATGTTGATGAGATAGAATTTGTAAATTCCCATCTGAAACATTTTGATTTTTCAGGTCCTAGTATTGCTGCAAGATGATTCAGTAATATATGATAATGGGAAAGCCTAAAATGTTTTGTTGAATGTGGATACACTTTGTATGCTGAGGGTGATAAATATTTTTCATTTAATAATAAGAGTGATGAAATGTAGACTGGTGAAATGAATATAAATCAGGTTGAACACAATGATTTCTTGAAGGTTTTCAATGGCAGTGCATGTTACAGGATAGGGGGAAAGGACAGTTTCAAGAAAATTATGGTGAGCTCAAAACAAAATAAGGTCTATGATAGAGGAAAATGCAGGTTTTTTCTTTTTGGGTGGCCTGGGGCCATCCCTTGTGGTTTTATTTTTGAACCATAGCAGGTACAAAAGATTGAGGATTACTAGTGCATGGACAATTCTTAGCAATACCTCTTTAAAAAATTATTCCCATGCACAATAATTTTAGGAATCTTTGAAGGGTCTGGGTTTGCCAGTACATGGACATTCCTAGAGGTTCCCTTTTTGAAAACATTGGTTTTCTTTCCATGTACAGTATTTTAGGATTTTCCATTTCTCCATTTTTCTCTGTTTTTCATCTTTTCTCTGGTTCATTCCCTCCATCTGCCATGAATTTCATTTTTCATATCATTTATTTGGTCTGGTCTACAAAAGATATTTTGGATTCTTGTAGTGATTTACAAAATCGCTCATCCTTAACAGGAGCTACTGTTAGAACCTAAAAAATCCATAAGAAAAACTAAAGGTTTCCCCATTTTTCCCTCATATTTTCCTATCCTTTTCATATAGAATTCATTTTTTCCCTTTCCAAAAATGCTTATACACCTAATATATTATACCGCTGCTTTAACAATTATTTTTTATTCACTTGCCACTTTACCGTAGCCTCCCACGGGGGGCCTAAGGTATGGCGGTATTGGTTAGCAGGCAGGCACAAAGCGCTTACTACACCACTACATGTGGTTTAAACATAGACCATGGTATTGCGGTGGGTGGTGAGTAACCAGCCGAGAAACAGTCAGGACATCCCACTCTGGTACCGTAGGGGGTCAGCTCACAGACCGTAGTATCGCAGTGGCAGTCAGATAAATGAGGGGGGCGACAGTTTTGGCGGTTAATAAGGTCACCATAGTACGGCACATGGTTCTCATGGAGACTACAGTGACTACGGTAAACCATTAGCAGAAACAGTGAGATAATCGGCGAAGCTAAGCAGAAAATTTCTACTGCTACACCACACATGGTTAATCCATAGACTGTGGTGATTGTGGTGGCCAAGAGGAAGCAGTGAGATGATGGTTAAAAGTCACACTGTGGTACCCCTGGTGGGTGAATGAAGACTGCGGTAGTGCGGTAACAACGTATGGGAGATTGTGACGGTTAAAACTGCCATACCATTGACATTAAATATTGAGACTGTGGTAAGGTGGTAGGAAAGGAGAGAGCTATGATGGACCCACTATGGAATCGCCCGTGATAGAGATGAAGCCCACGATTGAGCAGTAAAATAGAGCAGTCAAAGTCAAGGGACCGTGATACCGTGGACAAGTAAAGTATAGACTGTAGTAAGGTGGTATATGGTGGTGATAACCGTGGCAGTAAACCTAAAGGAAGCTATGGAGACAGTAAGAATAAAGAGAGGACTCGCAATAGCATGTAAAGATAAATATTAAAGGTCAGAAATGTATTAATTTAAAATCAAAGCATAACTATAGTTTTAAATATTTGATTTTCTGAGAAGGCAACTTAATCAAATATTTTATTTTCTATTAGGAATAACAAACAACTATAATAGTAAAATGAAGAGTTGTGACTCTTGGAATTTTCTGTATATAATGTATTGAAAAATTAGTTGTAGGGGGAGATAGTAGATAGTAGGAAATAGTTAGAGAGTAGGGAGATTTTTCCAAAAAATTGAATTGGGAAAATATAAATAATGACAGGCCTTTTTTCAAGCAAATCAATGGACAAATTATTTTGAATTAGTGAAATCCATTATGTGTTCAGTTGTTGTGCCTCAACCCAGAGATACAAATTTATATCAAATAATTCATTCAAAAAACCTTTCATTTATATAGGAGTAGGATTAGTTGTAGTGGTTTTTCATCTATCTGCTGCCATTTGCCACTATGGATAGATTTATCAAATAGGAAATGCTTTTAAATCTACATCATTCATTAGGTACACCTACCTTGGTCTAGCAGAGCCTTAAGAGCATAAGTTTCAACTATATTGATTGGCCTTGTTAGTTGGCCAAAACCATTGTGAGAGCTTGGCAACTTCTCGTGGTTCAAACCTACATTTTTGAGACCCAACAACTTCAACTATAACTCCAAATGGATGAACCAACACCTTTACACATAGAAACAAGAAAATTTTGGGCTGCATTTCAAGGTCTACCTCAATCAAACCCCCGTTTTGGTGTTCCCACCTACATGAATAGCCATATATGTAACACTATAGATAAAACAATAAAGAAAAGAAAGGAAATGGAACTACCAAATAGAGTGCAAACACAACCTTAATGATACTCTATAGGACACAATTATTCAAATAAATAACTAGAGCAATATCACCTTCCATTCTACTACACTTAAGGGTGAAAGGATAATATGATGAGAGGTTATGCATTGCCAATAGGATGGAGCTTTATAGACCCTAAAAAAACAATAATACTAAAATAAAGTGTTGTGGAGTCTAAGAAGGGATCTTCCAATAGCTAGAAGATGCACTTGAGTGATCAAGAAGAGAGTGAGAGTGAGCTTGAGAGAGTGAGAGTTTGCATGAGGCAATGAGAAATCTGCATGGAGTGAAAGAAAGAATTTGAATGCTTGAAATGGAGGTAACGAGTCATTTTTTTTGGTCAAGCTTCATATAGAAGATGTTAGCTTCGTAGCCAACCAAAAAAATAACACCTCTGCAAATTATAGGGGTAAGAATCTTGTCACGATGGAAGGGTAATGTGTGGATTTTCGTGTGCTGCATCAGCGTCCCAAACAAAAATTCCTCCATTTACTCAAAAAGACAAGGCCACATAGAAGAAATAATTTTATAGAAGTATGTTTTCATTATTAGACTTATAATTTATTAAGTAAGGGTGAATAAATGTGGAATTTTCCTGGGGTGGAAATTCATTCCATTAAATTTTTCCCCCACTTCAGTGAGCATATGTGTTAGTGTGGATGTGAGCTAATTAGAAAGAGATTGAAGAGAATATACCCATAGTGTTGAGGGAGCAAGTCTTTGATCTAGTGCACCTAGATGTGAAGAAATAAGAAATGGCACTATAGGTTCTCAACCTTGCAAAGATAGTTGAACATGAATGTTATGATGCTTCATAGGTTCTTGGTCCTGTAAAGCAAGCTACAATCTCACCACAAAAATGTTAGGAAAAAAATCATAAGATACAAATTCATAGACACACAAGTCGACATGATAAGACAAAACCTAATCAAATCCACTAGTTAGGTTGATAAGCATGCAGCTGATGTAAAATGCATTAAAGGATAGTCACATAAAATACAAGTCTAGTTGGGTTTTCCCCAAGCTAGACACAAATATACATGATTTCTAACACTAAGACATGTCAACATTGAATATCATATAAAATCCACACAATTTCAATACGTCAATGAATTCAAGTGAAGGAGAAACTTTGAAAGTGGGTTCCTTCGGTAGGAAACCCTTTAAGACACCAAGGGGTCCATTCAAAGGAACACTCTAATTGAAAGACACAAAATTTTCCACAAGTTATTTTTTCATCAAGGGAAAATTTTAAAATAATTTTCATCAATGAACCTGTTGGAAAGATTTCTCCTTTTCAAAGGAAAATTTTTATACTCTTTCATTTTAGAAAAAGAGCTCCTTTTTCAAAGGAAATTTTTCAGACTCTTTCACATATAGGATCCTTTTTGAAAGAAAAATTCATTTAGGAATCTTGAGAGAATAAATATTTTTGAAAATGGGATGTTTCAATAAGGTATTATTTTTTCAAGGAATCCATTTTAAAAATTTACACCAAGGAATCTTTTTGAAAGAATTCACCTTACTAAAAATTAGAACATGGTAGCCCCCCTTTAGGATGGTGTGTATTGTGTAGAGGAGAACATAGCATCCTAAGGAGAGAAAGGGGAGGTAGAGGTGTTGTGGCACACAAAACATAATGAGATGTATTGCATTCTATGTTGTCACACATGTGTGAGGGACAACACATAAGAACCACAACATCAAGAAGCACACATGGACAAAGAAATCAAGAGAGAAAAGGGGATCTAAGAACTCGGGGTCAAATCTATTTATAGATATAGAGAGATATAACATAGTGCATGAATATAGGGTCATCAATCACTAAAGTTCTCAGAACATGAAGAGAATGTGAAGACAAAGTAAAAATAAAAATTGGGTCAACATGGAAGAATGCCCAAATGCTCCCAATTCTTTGCATCGTCCCCAATATCAAAAATAAATTTCATGACACATGAAAGAGTAATGATATAAACAAAATAAGTTCATGATATTTTTTTCACACCTATATACAAGCACCTACAAGGATAGCAAGGTCCCTCCTATAAATATCACAAACACAAAAAGGCAAGCACAGGGGAACACAAACACACAAACAAATCTAATCTATAGATAAAGAAGAGGTACCACCTTAGTCCTTATTGACTAGTAGGTCATCCTTCTCCCAATATAGATCATTAAAAGGGGAGGGTGGATGGGCCTATTAGGGTAGGATAGCAATAGTGGTACCCTTGGAATCACCTAAAACAAGGGCCAAGGAAGAAGGTCCCTCAAGTTATTCTTCACTAAACTCTTGTGAGGAAAAATTCATTGACCTTTCAAAGATCAAAGATAGAGTTGGCATATCATCCACCAAATTAAACATGGATTTCACTAGAATCCCATGTGTCAATCGAATGGGAAAATAAGGAGGAACTTGAGAGCCACTATCAACATCATCAAGAGGGTAAGTGACAAAATTCGAGGAAGTAGGGGTCACCTCCATCACAAGGATGATGCAAGCCAAGATAGAACAATCTTCTGAAAAAGGTGAACCCTTCTTTCGACCTCCACTTGTAGAAAGTTCATCCTCCAGCTTGTGCTTCAAAACAAAGGATGTGGAGTCCCAATAAAAGGAGTAGAATCTGAGGAGAAATAAGACAAAACCACAACAAACACCACTATTGTGTTTGGCATGTCTATGGGCTAAGAAAATGGAGGGATGTTTGAGAGGGACATCAAAAGAGGGGGCTCCATAGAGGGAGTGAGGAAAACCTACACCCTTTTGGGGTGAGAATCATTAGGACACACCAAGGGAGTCAAAAGAATAAAAGAGGTGATTAGAATTGAGGAAGGCACAATAGAACAAAGTGAAATAGTGGAAGAGGATATAGTAACAAGGGTGAATATCTCCCCTTCTATCTTCTACAAGAGAGTGTGTTCAATGGCTAGAGCCTTTTGCTTGTTCTTGATCTCACATGCAAGCCAATTGTGTACACTATATGTACTGGAAGATGTGGCCTAAGAAGATATCAGAGGCTACTGCTTAGCCATAGGAGTATCCTTTGCAACTATTTTTAGTGGAAAATTGGTCTCTTGGGTAGGAGAAGGAGGAGGAAGCACATGAGAAAAAGAAACCATAGGAAGAGAAATATAAATATGTGCCTCAATGGTGGGCCTCTTCCTATTTTCTACCTTAAGGGTAGGTAAGTAACAATAGGATACCATGAAGGTTGATACATAGAAATAGCCCCACAAGGACCCTTCCCTTTGCCATAGACAATGGGTGTAGCAACCGTGAGAAAAACAGGAAGCTCAAAGACTTGACACTTTAATTTTATCCTTATGAGCACCATCGCACTTTGCACATGAGGCGTGGGAGTGAGAGAAAAAGGTGTCATAGTAGAATGAGAAGCATAAGAAATAGAAGACAAAAAAAAAGGAGAAGGCCCTTCATCTTGAGCAAGCTTTTCCTTCCCCTTTTTCTAGGTAGAAGAAGTTGCTTGCTACTACATAATCATGGAAGCCTTCATGGAGATTACATAAAGGGACACCAAATAACTAGCCTTTTGCACTAAGCTCTTGGTATTATACTTAATTTAAGCCTTATATAACAAATCCCCCCTAGGGGAGAGGTCCAACCGGGGTAGGCCATAATTGATCTAGTGTCAATCCCCCACATGACACTAGTAGTTTATAATTGGTGTCATGCACCACATGCATAAAAAATTCATAAGGGAATTTAAAACATTTGTGAACCACATACGTGACACCATTTATAGAGGCTAGCTAGGAGATACCTAGCCTTAATTGAAACAAGCCAGACTCTAGAATGTTATCAAATGAAACATCAATAGCCTTGGATCCTACTAGGATTGAAAAAGAAATAGACACCATAGAAGCAATAGAGAGTCCATCATGTGTATGCAAAGTGGTCTCTAACTCTTCATATTTATCCTTGTGTAAGTTGTTTATAAAAAAAGTCTCCTCTATTATCACATTAACCCAACTCATCGGATCAACTAAGATGTTGGTTATGAAATTTCTATTGATCATGGCATGCATGTATAGCAGGGATGAATATTTATTAAGAATCTTATCATGCGAGGTAAATGTTATGTCAAGTGTAAAACTCACATTTTCAAGAGGAGAGATACACGTGAATGAAACCATGTTCACATACTTAGATGTAACTAACTTAGAGGATGTAGAAGATTGTGTTACTAAATTTGCAGAATGAGAGTAAAGCAGATCAATATAAATTTACATGTCATTGTTAGCCTTGGCCACAAATTTATTAGAATATTGTTTCTTTCCATCAAGATGGATAGTCTCATCATTTATACAGTCCTAAATCTCATGATGTAGGTGCACACATCACTCAATATCATGTCCTTATACTTGATGGAATTGAAAAAAATGATGTTCACCATACCACTCAAGATATACCTTATTCAGAGGTGGGGTTCTATGTTGTTTTAATTAATTATTTAATTACACTTCATTAAGTTTACTTAGGTAATAATTAGTTTACTTAATTAATAAGTAAGTTTTATTCAGTTGAGCTATTTTTAGTTTGAAATTAGGTTTTAACTTTAGGTTTATGCATACATTCATTTTATAAAGTTATTCATCTCTTATATTTTCTTAATTCCTAAATATAATTAATTTGCACATCTTCATGCAAATTGCTCTTTATTTTTCTCTTGTGGAAGGTATTTTTTGGTTTCATGTCTGATCTTGGTTTCTAACATGGTATCAAAGCCCTGATTTGTAGCCCCTTCTTAGTTTTTGGAGAAATTCATTGCCGAGCATGTTCAAGGTTCCTCGAGGGTTTCATGCCTTGAACTTATTTTTGGAGCGTTTTGGATCAAATCGAGCATCTCCATTGGATTCAGAGCACTAGAAAAAGTGTGGATTGGATTTTGTTTCACTGATTTTCATCTCCATTTATTAGATCTGTGAGGTTTTTAAGCTATGATAATTTTTTGCCAAATCAAGGGTTTTTCCATCATTTTTTGAGAAATTTTGACCTTTATCTTTCAAATGGTGATTGGTGGTGCAAAATGGACTTCATTGGTGCGCTCAAAAGGCCCAAAAACCCCTATTTCATATAGAATATGATAAGGTTTCTTGGAAATTGATTTTTTTAGTGTTTTTGGGGCATTTTCAAAAATGCTGCCAAAAAAATTTGTAAGACTATATGGATCTGTATGAATGCCTCGATTTTTGTGCTATATATTTTTCGTGTCCATATCATTTTTTAGCAACCTCAATTTTTTTGTCCATTTTGCCTCAATTTATGAGCCCTCTCAATTTTTATGCTACCTCAGTTTTCATGCCATGAAGGTACAACTGAATATTTTATTATTTTTTTAATCTTTAAATTAATAAAATATTTGGTTTAAAGCCTAAATGAGATTTTTTAGTAAAATGGTCATATCTTGAGCATACGGAGTCCGTTTTTCGAAAATGAGATACTATTGGAAAGCTAGTTTTGAGATTGATCCAAATTTTGTAGGTATTATTCCCAGATTTCACTCCATATTTATTTTGCAGGCCTTTGAAGTTAGATGAAGCATTTTTTTTCGCTTCAGAGGGCATAACATTTTCCTCAGTCATTAGTTTTTTGTGATTCAAGTGGCACCGAAAAGATGATCCAGTCCTCTACACAGATCTGAGGTCACTTTTAATCATGGAGGTTTGCATTTTCTCTTTGATTTATGCATGTTTATGCATGTTCTCCTTTTGAAATCATGGTCTATTGTAATAAATGAACTTCTATAAAGTTCCATTAGGGGGGATTATTGCATAATAATTTAATTATAGTGTTGTTGCATGGCATGCACTTTGATCTCATCTTCATATTGATGACAACTTGCATGAGTTTTATCTGGATTTTTTAGTTTCTTTTGGCCACATCTTCCTCATAGCTTGACACATTTTGGTTCGCATCAGTTCACATCTTAGATTGAGAGCCTATGGTTAATGATCCTGAATCGCATCAGATTCAGATCGAGTCACATATCAATTTGAGGGACATTCATTTTATGGTTAATGTTATAGAATCTTCATGTTACTTGCTCCTATGGATCAATTTTACTCATAGTTTGGCATCAGCATCAAGATACACATAGCTTATGGATTATTTCATCATATCGTTTCCTCTTATGGGGGGCATCATTTATTCATCTATTGTTGCTTCATAGATTCTAGGGTTGTTCCAGTTTGAGAATTTTCTAGTGTTTCTTGGCATCGGGTCTATTGTTGCTTTATCATGATTCAACATGATTACTCTAGTGACTCTCATATGGTTTCTCATAAACAGAAGTATATTTCCTTGCTTGGCAAATTCAGGATTCCAGTGTTACTCCACCAGTGTTCTTCTAGTGCTTCTTTTCAACAGGTCATCTCATTAAGGGGGGGTTGTCCCACTAGGTTTTCTCCTCTTTCCCATTCACTGAATTTGTACATGGGTACCTAACATGGCCTTGTAGTCGGGACCCATTCATGCTTTCATGGACCCATCCTTGCCTTATTTGTATATTTTTTTCATTCTCCCTAAGTTTCACTTAAGGGGGGGTGTTGGTGTAATTAATTATTTAATTACACTTTATTAATTTTACTTAGGTAATAATTAGATTAAATAATTAATAAGTGAGCTTTATTCAATTGAGCTATTTTTAGTTCAAAATTAGGTTTTACCTTTAGGGTTATGCATACATTTATTTTATAAAGAAATTCATCTCTTGTATTTTCTCAATTCCTAAATACAATTCATTTGCATATCTTCATGCAAATTGCTCTTGCTTTTTTTTTTTTTCTCTTGTGAAAGGTATTTTCTGGTTTGCATGTCAGATCTTGGTTTCTAACATTCTAGCAATGTCAAAACTTTAAATTTCAATAATTTTTTTAAAACAATAGTATAAGACTTAGTTTTGTGAAATTCCTATTGCACTATCGGCCTTTTCCTTTATATGTAGATACCACATTTGCTATAGATTTGTCTTTTCAAGAAACCAACACTGCAAACTAGTTATCACAATGGGTGCACAAAGAAAAATCCCCAAACTATTCCACCACCTATTCATACTCACACTTGATGTGGCACACAGGTGTGCAAAAGAAGGATATTTCATTAAGGAAAAAATTTATTTCCATGAATTCTGTAAGTTGCCAATGAAAACCTTCTACACATCTAAGTCCAGTAGAGGATAATAAATTTGAGAGAAAAATGTGTGATATCAATTGATAAAATAAATCACCTTTTCTTGTGCCCCCTTTTTACATCGAACAAGATCTAAAGAGGTCATATTTAGTCTGATGTTAGCTTGGAATTGTTGGATGGATTGATTTACCAACTGATCAAATGATAAGATGGATTTATCCAGTAAGGAACACTACCACTCAAGGGAAGTTTCCTTAGGAAAGAGCTTAGCCATTAGAGAAATTTGATGGAAGAAACTAGTTGAACACAAGGAAATAGGGTGCCCCACCTTTTAGGAGATGGAGCATTGGGGGGGCGGGTTAGGACCTATTTCTTTCCTAGTTCATTCAAGGAAACCCAAGAGATATCAACCTAATGATCCAATTAGGAAAATATATTTCTAGAAGGTCTAGTTAGGTGTGATTAAAGAGGAGGTTCACCACTAAGAAAATCCTTAGAAACAAAGGAATGAAAGAAATATTCAAATCTAACTATATGACCTAGGAATTAAAACTTAAAATTAAATAACTAACTAAGGCTATAAAGAAAATTACTTGGAAGGCTGAAGATGTCCAAAATAAGGTTTGCAATCCCATAATTATTTTTGATATGAACTAGGACTCATATGCAAGACTGAGAAATTTAGTCCCAGTTTAGGGTTTCAGGCTAAATCCAAAATCTGCAATGGCTAAACCAAGATCTATAGAAAATTTCTTAAAAAATGGTATATTCAGACTCATATGCCCAAGATAGAAATTTAGTCCCTATATTAGGGTTTTTCTAAAACTCTGGTATTCTCTAGTGACCTTTTGTAGCTTTTATCATGTCTAATCTTCAAGTCTAAAAGATTAAATTCTGATCTATAGGTGACTTTTCATGAAGATGATAATCTCTTTATAGATTTCATAACTTTTTAAACTTTATCTTTAAAGGATATTCAAGCCTCAGAGCACCTAGATCTTCAATCACACATTTAGAGGAGAGAAAAATGTTAATTTGTTAGTTGATGGGGGGTTTGCCTTTGTCAAACCCCATTTTGGTAATCAAACCTTGAAATGAAATCCAATAGAATGAAGGAGTGATGAATGAACAATATGCAATTTTTCAACTCACCAAACCCTTGAATAAAAGGCTACAATATTATGTGAAATGGCTCCAATGGATGTGGAACTTGACTGTTGATTTAATTTTTTGAATCTTAACTTGAGTGCCTGCTTGTATCGTGAAAATATACATCAAAAATGTTAGCTCAAAGCAACACATGATGCAAGAAGGATTTGATATGATGCTTGAATCTTGAATGGATTGGCTCTTGAACACTCTTGAATGCATAAATTATCTATAGGAACACTTGCATGAAACTTCTAGGTCAAACTATGTCAAATAACCTTGTATTTATACTTGTTTATGCCAAATTTCTCAAAATTAAAATACTACAAGCCAACATTAGATCTAGGAGGATAAAATACCACCAATAATTAAATTCAAAATAGGTCCAATCTAAAGTAGGACTCATGCACCATTTGGGGTGTATGAGTCACAGTAGCCTAAGCTTGGGACACAAATTTTAAAAAAGCTAAGTTCTTTTGAATATTTAGGATTAGGCCCAAAAACCTAGGTGGGACCCATACACCCAAGGTGGCATGAGTCCCAGATCACTAGATATAGAACACATAACCAAAAAACATTAAATTTTGATTGGTCATTTAATGAATTTTGGGATTATCCTTAGAGAAATTACTTTAATAACGCTTGTGGATGCAAAATAGGATCAAATAAGGTATAAATAAGCCCAATTTTAATAGGGAGGGCTTGTTTGGTCTCAAAAACATAGGTTTGAACCACGAGAGGTTTCCAAGCTCTCACAACGCTTTTGGCTAACATACAAGGCGAATCGATGCAATTGGACCTTTTTCTCTTTAGGTTCTGCTAGACCAAGCCGTGTGTACCTAATGAATGATGCAGATTTTGAAATGTGTTTCCTGGTTGATCAATCTATCCATAATGGAAAATGGAAGTGAATAGCTGAACCTAATCCTACAACACAAATGAAATTTTTTGAAGATATTTTTTATTTATGAATTTATCTCTGGGTTGTGGTAGATCAATGCCTTCTATCCGTATGGGAAATGGAGTCAAGAATATCAAGAATTGAATGTATTTCCCCCTCTGTCTTAATTCAAATTGTTAGGGACTTTGAAAATGAAATCTAATGATTGGCATATAATTTAATTTATTTATGAATTGCATAAATAAGGCTGGAATGTTTTCTTATCAAATTCTACTTCAAAAATCCAAAAGAAATCCTAAATCACTGTGACTTACTTGAAGGAATTTAATTCTGACTTGCAGACACCAGCAAATAAAAATCACACAAGGAAATCAAACATATGCTTGATATATTGATTTAAATGATCAAAGGACTTAATGTTGGAGAAAATTAAATAATAAATATGTATTATTTCAACACAACAATTAAAATAGGAAGGTTTCAACAATTCAAAATAATTCATCCATTGCTCTACTTCAAAAAATTATGTCCTTAATTACATTTGCCCAATCCATTTTCCCGAAAAAATCTAACTCCTATAGCCTAAATATTGCTGCTCTCTTTTTTTATCTCTCTAATTTTCAATACATTTATACAACAAATCTCAAACTTCACAACTCTTCAATTGACTGGTAAAACCGTTTAAATTCCTTAACAACAATTAAAATATTTAATTGAGTTTCCTTATCGGCAAATTAAATATTTTTTACATAGTTATGGATTTGATTTTGTTTTAATACTTTTCCCATCATTTCATTTTATATTTTGCTGCTTTTATTTCTCCGCTTAATAATTTTTCCTTTCTTAGATATTTCATTTACTTTACTTGCTTCATACATTTCATTTTCCCATGACTTTCTTTATTTCACTGCCCCGCCGTGGACTTTGAATTTTCTTCCACAGTATAGTAGTGCTTTGAATTTGACTACTCACTCATTACTACACAACCATAGGCTTAACCTTTACCTCCAGTGGTATTGCGATACTAGCATTTACTGCCAAGCTCACTGCATACCGCATCACTGCGGTCTCTCCATTGACACCCTGCGGTTGCACATTGACCAACTGTTCCATGTTTCGATCCATTCATTGCGATCACCACGGTCTGTATTCTCACCTACCACAGTATGGCGGTAGCCGCCTCACTACCTTCTAATGGTTCACCATGCCATCGTGGTCTCTGATTTGATTGTCAGTAGTACCGCAGTGGGTCGTCTATCTACTACGTCCGCTACTAACTCACCACTCACCGCAGTCACCGCGGTTTGTGGTTTGACCACGTGCGGTGTAGCAGTGATTGTTTGATGACCACCAGGCTGAATCCTAAATACTCACCATGATATCGTGAGCCACCCTGAAAGGGGCCACAGTATAGAGGTAAATTGGTATCAGCCATGAAGGATCGGTGATAAGATAGTTGTGAAAGATTTTTTAGCTTTATGGATGGGAAATAAATGAATTATTTTATGAAAAGGTAGGAAAAATAGATTCTAATGAGGGTGACATAGCCATTCTTAGGGTAGTGAATGAATTTTTATAGAAGGATAGGAAAATGATGGATAAAAATGGAGAAAACCTTAGGGTTTTAACAGAGAATAGTGGAAAATCACTTAGGCTTTTTATGGAATTTTTGGGTTCTAATAGGGCCCAAACAAGTGTGAAAATGTAAAGAGATACATTTTCTACACTATATCTAGCCCCCTCTTTAGTGAGAGGATTAACTTGCTTCAAAGTCACACTATAGTAGCCAAAATCATATCAAGATGGGTCTAAGTGTACCAATGCTAGTGAGATAAGATTACAATGATCAAAAGGGTTGTGCAAGCCCCCAAGATCAAGATCCTGTGGAAAACCAACATAGGCACAAGAGAAAACACATGTTTATAATGTAAGGTGCAATAACAAGCTACAGGCATACATTGGCAAAGACATAAAAAAGAAAGAAAAAAAAAAATCGGTGGATCAAGCCTTGACCATTTGTCCAATGTGATGATCAGATCTAAATTGCTTTCCAAAAATGTTTACAACTCAAGCGTGATGTCCACTATGCAAACCACACATGCTCACAAGGGCTAGTGGAATCTTAGGGTGCCAACTAGGTGAGCCCCCAAAAAGGTGAGACACATACATACATGACAGATATGTGCTCACAAAAACAAGAAAGTGGCTATGTGAAAATCATGCCTAAGTTTGGTTCCCATATAATAACCATACCAAAAGCTATACCTACTGATAAATTTGATAAGGTGCTACACAAAACAAATAATAGGATTCACGAGGCAAGTAAAATTTTGTATGCTAACACTCATGAATGAACAAGATGGCTCCATGGGAAAGCAAAGTGTGTTATGCAAGGTGACCATGTAATAGCTGAATGAAAAAGGTAATGTAAGGTACTACAATATTGAAAAATGTTGTCGTTTACATTTTCACACTTGATTTTGGGATGATCAATATTAAAATGGAGTTAAGGTTGCCTTGATCTAATGATTGTGATTTGTTTTATACATCTACATTAGGTCTTGGACCCTTTTTAAGCTAAAGAAACCTAATGTTGAGAAACGATTCCTCAATTACTAGCTTGAACCTTTGTCAGAAAAGACTTGGCAAAAAAATCATTTTTTCTACTTTTACCGCCATATTGCGACGGTCTTCTTTTCAACTTTGGTGGTACCATGGTGAAGGGTTTGGCAGTTACCTCATTACCATCCGTGATCTCCTTCCTCACCGTGGTGGCCACGGTAACGGTCTTTCCATCTAGCTTGGAAGTTTACTGCCATACCATGGTGATCACTCTCTGTGACCACGGTAGCACGGTAAACTGTGGTCCTTGTCTGCTGGTGATTACCACCATACCACGGTCATTCAAACGAATGGCCATGGTAAGACTGCTAGTGGCCTGGCTGGTGGTTACTGCCATACCGCGGTTAGTCAAATGACTGACCATGGTGGCCATAGTAAGACTACCAATGATCTAGCTAGTGGTTACCACCATACCTTGGTCAGTCAAATGACTCACCACGGTGGCCACGGTAAGACCACCAACAGCTTGGCTAGCAGTTACTGCCATACCGTGGACAGTCAAATGACTGACCATGGTGGTCGTGGTGAGATTGCCAGTGGTCTTCCAGCATGGCTACCGCCATACCATGGTGAGTCTTGAAGCCAACTATGATATCATTGTGGGAAGGTTTGTCTGGGCTCGGTGAAGTTAGGGTGAGCATGGTCGAGCTCACCGCCATACCACGGGTTGAACTTGGCAAGGCTGCGATAGTGCAGTAAGGACTTGGAGAGCTCAAATGAGCTTGTTGATTGGGTTGACCGAGTTGGACTCAATGGAAGAAGCGATAGAAAAATGGGATGTGGAAACATGGCTTTGTGTCTGGGGATGATTGGACAAAAACAAAAATAGTTATTGCAGTAGGTGCAAGTCGATTGAGGGTGGCGAGCTGAACCCGATTTGAGTAATGGTAATAATAACTGGGTGGCTTGATGTAGGAAGATCGGTATGGGTAGATCATTGGTGTGATTGGATCAGAGATTCATGTACCTTGTGATCGGCGGTTGATTGAGCAAACTTAATTGCATTGTTTGACTTAAGTAATTCAAGCACCTTATTGCAAGAGAGGTGATTCTAACTGTATGTTAGAATGAACATTGTAATAGGGAGAGTTAACTGTGAAGTGTTGTTGTGAGCTTAACATAAGCAAGATTGTGATTTTTATGTAATATTGTTATTACTGTAATACAAAATATTCTTTGCTTGGTGTGGTGGGTTTTTACCTGAAAAGGTTTTCCCACATTAAATACCCGTGTCATCTGTGAATGCTCAATTGGTGCAATCTCTTTTAGCTACATTTATTTTGTCTCGAGTATTTTAGATGCTATTGAAACCTATTTATGCTCTTCTCCTCTATTCTATTAGTGTTAAGGGAATGTATTCCACACTATTGGGTCTCTAGATCTTGCTAGTTTTTCCCTCCAAGTGATATCAGAGCCTGGCCAGTTGTGTTATCCTTGGTGGAAAGATCAGTTTTTTGTGCTAATACTGTTTCAGTGGGAGTCTTGCATTGTTAAAACTTGTTTCTATTTGAGATGGTGAGTACATCTGGTAGAGTAGAGATTGAGAAGTTTAATGGTAGTAACTTTGAGTTATGGAAACTCAAGATAAAGGACTTTCTTGTGGATAGCGACTTATGGATTGAAGTGTCTGGAACTAAGCTACAAAGTACGATGCAAGAAGCTTGGGATATTGTTGATAGAAAAGCAAGAGGTTTGATAAGACTGAGTCTAGCCAATTTTGTACTCCCGAACGTCCATGAGGAGTAGCCTACAGCTTCATTGTGGAAGAAGCTTGGTGATATTTATCAGGAAAAGTCTCTGGTAAATAAGTTATTCCTGAGGAAGAAGTTGTACTCCTTGAAGATGGATGAAGGTGAATCTTTTGCAGACCATCTGAACTCATTTAACATGAGTGTTACTTAACTGGCATCTATAGGTGTAAATATAGAGGAGGAGGATCGGTGCATGCTCCTGTTGTGTTCGTTACCTGACAGTTGGGATCATCTTGTGATGTCCATTGGAAGCACTACTGATGCTTTCAAGATGGAAGACATTTTTGCCTCATTTCTATTTGAAGAAATGTGGAGGAAGTCTTTAGAGATGGCCAAAGAGGCTCTTTTTGTTTGAGGTAGACCAAAGGATAAAGGAAAGAAGAAGGACAACAAGTCGAAATCCAAATCTGCAAGGAGATCTAATTCTCCTGGTAAAAATTTCAAGGTGAGATGTTGGAACTATGGGCAACGTAGACATATCTAGAAGGGCTACAAGGAGAAGAAGAAGAAGAATGCTTCTGACAATGGTTCTTCTCAAAGTGATGCAGATGCCTTCATTGCAGTAGCCTTGACAACTCAGGCATCAGATGATGTCTAGCTAGTTGACCCAGGTGTGTCCTTTCACATGATGTCCAATAGAGAATGGTTCTCTAAATACAAGAAGTATGATGGTGGACAGGTATACTTGGCAAGTGATTCCATGTTGGAGATAGTTGGCAAAGGGAGAGTTAGAATTCAGTTTCCTGATGGGAGAGTCAAAGGTATTGGTGGCATACTTCACATACCAGGTCTGGCTCAAAATTTTCATTCTGTTAGTAAGTTAAATGATGTTGGTGTAGAAGTTTATTTTTTAAGTAAGGGTTGTAAAATGGCTAGAGGCGCAATGGTGTTGGCTAAGGGTTTTTGTACTATCACTCGATACAAGTTGGATGCATGGCCTATTGTTTGTAACAGTGCCTTTGTAAAGTCATGCAATGTTGCACCTGTAGAAAAAGATGAAGCCACTTCTTTGGCTACAAATGCTATGGAGGTAAAACTCCAAGCTGAGGAGACTATGCTATGGCATCATAGAATTGGTCACATTGGTGAGAATGGTTTAAAAACCTTGAAGAATAAAAATATTGTAGAATGGCTTGATGATTGTAACCTTGAGTTCAATTTTTGTGAAAATTGTATCTATGGAAAACAACATTGTGTTTTGTTTTATTCTAGTCCTCACAAATATTTTGGTATACTGGATTATGTTCATTCTAATGTGTTTGGTCCAATTATTGTTCCTTCGTTATTGAATTCTAGATATTATGTTTCTTTTATTAATGACTATTCGAGAAGGGAATTTGTATACTTTATTAAAAGTAAATTAGAAGTGTTCAGTCAGTTTAAATAATTTAAATCTTTAGTAGAGAATCAGACTGGAAGAAAAATCAAATGTTTGAGGACAGACAATGGTGGTGAATTTTGTTCTGCAGATTTTGAAAGGTATTGGACTGATCATGGAATTAAAAGGCATAAGACAATGCCTTACACTCCACATCAAATTGGAGTTGCTGAAAGGTTGAATAGGATGCTGATGGAAAAGGAAAGGAGTATGTTGAGCGGTGTTGGTTTGGAGAAATTTTTTTGGGTTGAGGCTATAGCTACAACATGTTATCTAATAAATAGATCTCCTTGCTCTACTCTTGTTGAAAAGATGCCTTTGGAAGCATGGTCTGCTAAGAATCCCTCTCTGAGGCATATGTTTATGTGCCAAATGAAAAGAGATCTAAATTGGATAACAAGATTGTTCAATGTATTCTCATCAGCTATGGAGTTGGTGTGAAAGGATACAAGCTTTGGAACCCTGTTACTGAAAAGGTTTTGTATAGCAGAAGCGTGATATTTGGTGAGCTAAAACCTTCAGTAAGTGATCAACATCTTGGGATAGATCAGAATGACAAGAAGAAGGATGTAGTTGAGATTCCCCAAACTCTAGAAAGGAAGAGTTGCATGGCATACCTGAGACTGAGGAGAGCTTAAGCAGCTCTGGAAGTTCTAATGATGAAGAAAAACCTCAACCTATGAGAAGATTTACACGAGAAAAAAGACAACCTGAAAGGTATGGTGTCTCTATGTTAGATTAAAATTATGTCTATGCTTTAATTACCTACACTAATGAACATAGGCCAGTTAAAGAAGAAATCAACATGGTTGATTCAAATTCTTGGTTGGATGCCATGAATGAAGAGATGGATTCATTGAAGAAGAATGAAACCTGGAATTTGGTACCACTACCTAAAGGGTGAAAGCCTGTTGGTTGTAAGTGGATAATCAAAAATAAAATAGGCCTTGATGGCAGTGTTGAGAAGTATAAGGCTAGGTTGGTTGCAAAGGGTTTTTCTCAAATTGAGGGAATTGATTATGGAGAAATTTTTTCCCTTGTAGAAAAGCTGACATCCATCAAATTTTTGTTATCATTCGTAGCTGTGTATGATTTTGAAATTGAATAGATGGATGTGAAGACAAAATTTCTCCATGGTGAGCTGGAAGAAGAAATCTACATGTCCCAACCTGAGCATTTTGTTGAAATAGGTAAAAAAAATCTAGTTTGCAAGTTAAATAAATCTCTCTATGGTTTAAAGAAATCTCCTAGAATGTGGTATCAAAATTTTGACACATTTGTGTTGTTAATTAGATTTGTGAGATCAAAATTTGATCATTGCGTTTATTATAAATCTGAGAATGATCGTGTGATTGTTATTACCCTGTATGTGGATGATATGTTATTTATTGGAAATAGAGAGACTATGATTTCTGATCTTAAATCTTAGTTATCTTCAAAGTTCAAAATGAAAGATCTTGGTGCAACTAGGTACATTCTTGGAATGGAGATAACTGGGGATAGAAAAAGCAGAAAGCTTTAGGTCAGTTAGAGTAAGTATGTGAAAATAGTTCTGGAGAGGTTTAGCATGGATGACTGCAAGTAGCTACTTGTTTCAATCATGTAGGGAATGAAGCTATCTGCTGAAGACTGTCCTAAATCTGCTACTGAGATGGAGGACATGACCAATGTGCCTTATGCAAGTGTTGTTGGAAGTTTAATGTATTCTATGGTCTCTACAAGACCAGACATTGCCCAAGCAGTGGGAGTTTTAAACCAATTTATGGAAAATCCGAGAAGATCACAATGGGATGCTGTGAAGAGAGTATTTAGGTGTTTGAAGGGGACTTCAGATTATGCACTGTGTTACCATGACAATTTGGTTGCATCATAGAGGAATCTCAGCATTCATGGGTATGTTGATTCAAATTGGGTAGGGGACATTGATAGCAGGCAATCCACCAGTGGATACAATTTCATTCTTAATGGTGGAGCAGTTAGTTGGATGAGCAAGCGACATGCTGTAGTTGCTTTATCCATGACAAAGGAAGAGTACATGGCTGCAACTCATGCCTATAAATAATTTGTTTGGTTGAGGCATTTATGTTCAAACATTGGATTTAATGTTGGGTAGATTTCAATCTATTGTGACAGTCAGAGTGCCATTTGTTTGGCAAAGAATCCAACCTTTCATGCTAGGACCAAGCACATTGATGTGAAGTATCACTTTGTGAGGGATATGGTTGAAGATGGCAAGGTCAGTCTAGAAAATATGGACACCTTAAAGAATGTTGCAAACACTTTGACAAAGCCAGTTAGCACAGATAAGTTTAGATGGTGCATAGAATTGATGGGCCTTGGGGCCTATGATAGACATTAATTTTTCATAGTCTTGAGGAAGCTAGGAATCTTTGTCAATTGGGAGCTTATTGAGAAATGATTCCTCAATTACTAGCTTGAACCTCTGTCAGAAAAAGACTTGGCAAAAAATTCATTTTTTCTTCTTTTACCGCCATACCGTGGCGGTCTTCTTTTCAGCTCTAGTGGTACCATAGTGAAGGGTTTGGTAGTTACCTCGTTACCATGTGTAGTCTCCTTCCTCACTGCGGTGGCCCTGGTAATGGTCTTTTCATTTGGCTTGGCAATTTACCGCCATACTATGGTGGTCACTCTCTATGACAGCGGTAGTGCGATAAACCATGGTCCTTGTCTGCTGGCAGTTACCGCCATACCGCTATTAGTCAAGTGATTGTCCATAGTGGCCACAGTGAGACTGCCAGTAGCCTGGTTGGTGGTTACCGCCAAACCGCGGTAAGATCGCTAGTGGCCTAGCTGGTGGTTACCGCCATACCGCGGTCAGTCAAATGACTCATCGCGGTGGCCGCGATAAGACCGCTAGCAGCCTGGCTAGAGGTTACCACCATACCACAAACAATCAAATGATTGACCATGGTGGCCATGGTAAGACCGCTAGTGGTTTTCCAAGATGGCTACCGCCATACCACGATGCGTCTTGAAGCCAGTTGTGGTAGCATGGTGGGAAGGTTTTTCTAGGCTCGGTGAATTCAAGGTGAGCTCGGTTGAGCTCACTGCCATACCGCGGGTTGAACTTGGCAGGGCTGCAGTAGCGCGGTAAGGACTTGGAGAGCTCGAATGAGCTCGTTGATTAGGTTGACCAAGTTGGACTCAGTGGCAGAAGCGATAGATGAATGGGATGTAGAGACATGGCTCAATGTCTAGCGATGATTGGACATAAACCAAAATAGTTATTGGAGCAAGTGCAAGTCGACTCAGGGTGGCAAACTGAACCCGATTTGAGTAATGGCATTAATGCCTAGGTGGCTCGATGCAGCAAGATCAGTATGGGCACATTGGTGTGATTGGATTAGAGATTCGTGTACCTTGTGATTGGTGGTTGATTGAGTAGAATTAATTGCATCATTTGACTTAAGTAAGTTAAGCATGTTATTGCAAGAGAGGTGATTTAAACTCTATGTTAGAATGAACATTGTAATAACGAGAGTTAAATGTGAAGTGTTGTTGTGAGTTGAACATAAGCAAGACTATGATTTGTATGTAATATTGTTATTATTGTAATACAAAATATTAGTTGCTTGGTGTGGTGGGTTTTTTACCTGAAAATGTTTCCCCATGTTAAATACTTGTGTCATCTATGAATGCTCAATTGGTGCAATCTCTTTTAGCTGCATGTATTTTATGTCAAGTATTTTATATGCTATTGAAACCTATTTATGCTCTTCTCCTTTGTTGTATTAGTGTTAAGGGAATGTATTCCGCACTATTGGGTCTCTTGGTTCTGCTAGTTTTTCCCTTCACCTAACTCTACCCTAATTTAATGTTGTAAAGTGTATTTATTCACACCTTCACATTAAATTTAGGAGGCTTGAAAACTAAATGGACCTAATCTAGTGTTGTAATTTGTTGTACACATTCACATGGGATTTATAGCCCTTTTAAGCTAAATAAACTTGATTTTGCCTTAATTTAATGTTAGGAAAATGTATTTATTTACACTTTCACATTAAATTTTGGCCCTATTGCATTTATAACCTTTATAACCATTAATAGTCCCCTTATGACCCCATATTATACATCTCGAGGCATATTTTAACCAAAATTCTAACATAGACCTCATATAAACTTAATTTTTCACTCCCCATCATTCTCTCTCTTCAAATAGGCCTTGTGGGACCCATACGCCACCTTAGGCATATGAGTGTGATTTAGGAGGGACACATATTCCATTGATGGCATATGATTCCCATTTGGCCTATTTTAAAGGATTCAAGTAGGAAATTAGGGTTTTAAATTCAAATTTCTTCTATGTCGGCCTCTAGGATCTAATAAATGATGATTTGAGTGCATTGCCTATATAAACAAGATTTTAAATCATGATTTCACCTAAGAAATAATAATCCTACATGATATCAAGTCAAGCACTCAAGATTTAAGTGTTCCTTGAGACTTTACAAGATCATTTCCCAAGCATTCAAGAGTAGATTTCTTCATTAATTATTGCAACAATTCAAGATCCATCATCATGTCAAGGTTATCAAGCATCAAGAATATTATTGAGATAGTGTTATGATGTAGCATTGAAGATCCAAGGTCAATCATTGTTCTACACCTATTGTCAAGATCAATATCCACATCCTTCATGGCCATTTCATATTGAGTTGTAGATTTACAAGACATTATTTACAAGGAATTATCCAAGGTATCATTTTTCATGTCCCATATTTTATGTTCCATGTCCTTATTTCATCATTTTTTTTAATTACCTAAATGGGGTTTGACCAAGGAAGACCCCTATTCTCTAATAATCAACAATTTTTCATCCTCTTTACATTTGTAATTTTTAGGTTTAGATTGAATATATATTGAAGATAAATCTTGGAGAAAGTTGTAAAAGTGTTCGAAGTGTTGAAATTTGTCACCTTGCATTGGATATACTTGGAGAACTTCTATTGGTTGCAAATCGAGGTTGTGGATCCGAAGTTCAATCAGGAAGTGCATAGCAGACCTTCAAGACCAAATTCAATCTTTGAAGTTTTAGAAATCCCTAACTAGACTAATTAACCAATTCTAGTGTATGAGTCCCAATTTAGGTCAAAATTTATACTTTTATAGATTTAGATACCCATCTGCCAAATTCATACTCCTGCATAAAAACCCAAATCTGGGACTAATTCGCCTAGCCTAGTCTATGATTCCTAGTCTGTACATTAAATTCAATAATTTTAGCTTTTTGAAGCTTCATTTAGTCATCTCTAGATTTCCAGGTGCACACATTTCATCCTATAGCTTTTTGTTTTGTTTTTCATGCTTTTCTAGGTCATTTAGTGAAATATTGCATCATACCAAGTTTAAGCATTACATCTTACATTTCATTTGTCTTTCCAAGTCTTAACTTGGTCATGAACCCCTCATTAGTTTATAATCAACCCCTAGGACAACCCTATTGCAAGATCTCTTTCTCCTATCTTAACTAGATGGAGATCTCTACGGTTTGTTCTTGAATGAGAGAATGCGAAGATTGTTATTCTATCTACCAAGCATAGAATACCCCACAATTTTCTACCTTTCATTTTGGTGAACCTACATTTAGAACATCATAATTTTGATTTGGAGTGCATCATCATCCTAGATCTTGCTTGGATTAAAATTTCATTAGGGTTGGCATTAGTTAATTGGTATTCGAGGGTTTCTAATTTTGCATAAGTGAAAGTGCATATAGGTTGCATTTTTTCATCTAAAATCATTGAAGTTAATATAAAATATGCATTTTCACTTAGGTTAAATACATCATACAAAATAAAAAGCATCAAAATCAATTGATTTTTTTTTAAATCCTCATTGGGACTCATACGCTCCTTTGGGTGAATCAATCCTAGAGTGAAGATTTTGCACTGCATTTTCTAGAATTTAAAACCTTATTTTTGTACTTTTATTTGTTGTTAAAATCTTTTTGGTTCAGTTTGCATAGCTTCTATTACATTCAAATCATTAGAACTAGCATAATCTACATTCATTGAAAGTGTGGGTAGATTTAGATTCCTATACTTCTCATTTTCAGAATTTTTTCATAGCTCAATTAGAATTAGATTACATTTGGCATTCATTAGAAAACAAAAACATAAAAAACTAAAAAAATGAAAAAATGAAAAAAACAAATAAAATTTTGTTAATCTTTGAGAAAATATATCATTCAAATCCTTTAGTGGTGATGACTTTGACAGGTTAGATGAATCCCTTGATGACATCATCTCCCCTAGATCATCCACTAAAGCTTTGATACAACACAATGAAAACATTGGCAATCATGAAAATCATTATTGTGCTTCTCCAAATACCTCTCCTATTAGTGACAAGGATATCTTGGTGATAGGAGACACAATCATTGAAAATCACAAAATTATTGTTTGTCTTCATCCTCCTCCCCCTTATAAAGATATTATGACACATGAAGTTGAGATCATGGCCACTACTTTACGTAATATCCATTCATCTCCCAACACCTCCCCTACTTGTGAAAATGCTTTAGTGAAAAAGGATACAATTGTGAACGTTCATGAAAAACACATTTGTGTGGAGGATATGTTGTGATTAAGAGATTCAATAATTGAGAGCTATTAAAATCCTACCTCTCATACTTTGGAAGACATTATAGCACATGGGAATATAATTTTAGATAATAATGACAATCAAACCTTTCCTTCTCCTAATATCTCTTCTAGACACAAAGAAGATAGTTTGGTGTTAGAAGATATCCTTATCGAGACTCATGAGAATCATGTGCCTCCCTTTCCTAATGCCCCCACCATTTGGAAAGACCTATTTAAAAAATAATAATTCCAATCAATGGTAACTATGAAACTCATAGTTATCCTTCTCTTGATGTCTCCCCTATGTGTGATGAAGCTACTTTACATAATCTACCCACAAAATGTAATGAACATCTTGTTTGATCTCCTACTAGGGTGGATATTATGGAAAAATATAACGAGACCTTAGAGGAAAAGAATGAAAATATGGACAATGATAAAATTTCCCCCTCCTAATTTCTCTCCTAGTGGTGAAGAAGATATTAGGGTGTCACAAGATCCAATTAATGAGAATTATGAGAATATTAGGGAAAACATTATTGAACAAGAAAATACCATCAATTATATGTAATAAAATCTAATGATTGATGGTGCCCCTAATTGCGACGAAGTTATTTTAGAAGAACCCACCTTTGAATTTCATGAACATCAAGTTTTTCACTCTCCTAAAAAATCTCCTACTAGGGAAGGTATCATGGTGCAAGAAAATGACAACATCGACACACTTCTTTCCAACAATAGTAATATGGATTTCTTAGATGAAGATAATGAAGTGAATTTAAACTCCTCTTCACTAAGAGATCATGAACTAAGGATAAGTCTTTTAACATTATACACATTAGACATCCCTTGACACCAAACACACATGTAGTACCCGTACAAGAGACAAAAAAAAAATAAAAATTTGATGAAGCCACAAATTTATTGGAAGATTCTTGGGAAACCTTCAATTTCATACCTATATTCATGGGAGAATATAAGATCATCACAAAAGAGTCGAAAAAGGGAAAAGAGAAACTGGTAATGGCAATACAAAATTCAAAGGCATCCACTTGAACCACTTTAGAAGAAAGGATAACATACATGACAAACTTTGATGAAGTTGAACAACCACCAGATCCAAAATAAGTGAAAACGCTTTATGGAAGAGGTTTTGAACTTATGGAGAAACTTGGAAAATGATGTGGTTCTATATAACAAGGTATCCATGTCCCTATAGAGCCTAAAATGAAATAAATAACTAATGGTCTTGGTTATTGTCCCTTGAAGAAAATCCTTCATTCAATGTCAACACTATTACAAAATATCTTCCAAGACAACTTTAAATTTGATGCATCCAAAATTGATAGATATTTCAAAAAATATGTATCAAGTTGAAATTTCTTTTACTCATAATAAATAAACTTACTTGCTTTTCATTCCCATGTAATAATTTTATTATTATATCATACTCACTATTGCATTTTTTATATTCATTGCAAATCATTTCCTTTTTGCAAGGAGCAACATATCATCATACATTCACATCTCACCCTTGTCCTGCAATAAGTGGGGACAAGGGGTTAGTTATTCTTTTCCTCATATATCAATTGTCAATGTCTCTTTTGGCTAGTTGACCACCTCTCATATACATATAAGAGAAATATTGGGATGTGGACGACATGCAACAATTTGGATCACATGTGACATACTTATTCATTATGTAGTTCAATTTGGAATAATATGACTTGGCATAGGGATTTCTCAAACATGTTGTCATGTATTCTTCTACTTTAAAGTAATTTATCATAGAAATGGTGTTAGAAACTTCTTTAAAGTGGGGGAATACATCAAAACTCATGTTTTACTATGTGAGTTTCTTCCTTCTTGCAATGTGTCTTCTTCTTGGCAGTGTCAATGGGTTTGATTTCCTCCAAGAGCATGATATTTATTTGACTTGTCCTCTCTTGGAGATGTTAGGAATGATGTTCCCTAAGAAGAGACCTTACATGAACTAAGAAAAATCCCTTTGAATATTCCTTACACTATTTTGTATTTACAACATCAATTTGTTCATGACCTCCAAGCATACAGAGTTTTTCTTGTCTCATCAAGCTTGAAGATCATTATTATGCGGTGCCTTATCAAAGTTATGAGGAGGTATAACTTTGGTATGGTTTCATGGGAAGCTAAATGAGGGCATGAATTTCCCTTAGCCACTCGTGTGTGTGTGTGAGTGGATACTGGCCATGTGTGTATGTGTCTCACCTTCTTGGATTACTCACCCAATGAATAGCCTAGAGTTTTGTTTCCTTAGAGTGAGTATGAAATTTTGGACAAAAAACTTAGATCTGATCCACATCACATTGTACAAATGGTTGAGGCTTGATCCACTTCTTTTTATTCATACTTTATTTTATTTTCTTTCTTTTAGATAATGTTTGAGTATCTTGATGTTCCATATGATACACCTTGTGCGTGTCCTTTTGTGCTTAAATGTTGGTTTGATGTAGGATCTTGGATCCTAGGGGATTGGTCACCCCCTTTGATCCTTGTCATCCTATTTTAACTGCATTGGTACAATTGGACCCCTCTTGAATGTCTACTTTAGTGCGAGTTTGAATAAAGTTCATCCTCTCACTAAAGTGGGGGCTAGATGTAGTGTCAAAAATTTTGTCGCTTACATTTTCAACTTAATCTAGGGATGATCAATGTTAAAATGGACTTAAGGTCGCCTTGATCTAGTGATTCTGATGTGCTTTATACATCTACATTAGGTCTTGGGCCCTTTTTAAGCTCAATAAACCTAAGTCTACCCTAATTTAATATTGTAAAGTGTATTCATACCTTCATATTAAATTTAGGAGGCTTGTAAACTAAATGGATCTAATCTAGTGTTGTAATGTATTGTACACATTCACATGGCATTTAGGGCCATTTTAAGCTAAATTGAGTTGATTTTTCCTTAATTTAATGTTCTAAAAATATATTTATTTACACTATCACATTGAATTTTGGGCCCTCTTGCATTTATAACCTTTGTATCATCATTAATATCCCTTATGACCCCATGCTATGCATCTCAAGGTACATTTTAACAAAAATCCTAACATAGACCTCATATAAACTTAATTTCTTTACTCCTCAAAATTATTTGTCTTCAAATATGCCTTGTGGGACCCATCTAGGTGGGACCCATACACCACAAATGGCATATAAGTCCCATTTGGCCTATTTTCAAGGATTTAAGTGGGAAATCATGGTTTTAAATTTGAATTTCTTCTATGTCAGCCTTTGGGATCTAATAAACGGTCATTTGAGTGCATAGTCTATATAAAAAAGCTTTCAAATCACTATTTCACCTAAGAAAGAATAAACCTACATGATATCAGTTCAACCACTCAAGAGTTAAGCATTCCAAGACTTTAAAAGATCATGAAGAGAGCATTCAAGATCCTTTCTAAGGAATTCAAGAGCTGATTTATTCATCAATTATCGTAGCAATTCAAGATCCTTTCTAAGGAATTCAAGAGCTGATTTATTCATCAATTATCGTAGCAATTCAAGATCCATTATCATGTCAAGTTTATCAAGGATCAAGCATGTTATGGAGCTAGTGTTGTGATGTAGTATTGAAGATCCAAGATCAAGCATTATTCTACACCTATTATTAATATCAAGATCTACATCCTTCATGGAAATTTCATGTTGAGTTGCATATTTACAAGACATCATTTAAAAGGCATCATTCAAGGTATCATTGTTCATGTTTCATTTCCTTATTTCCTTATTTTGTTTAATTACCTAAACAAGGTTTGACCAAGGAAGACCCCTATTTTCTAACAATCAACAAGTTTTTCTCCTCTTTACATGTTTAGATTGAAGATACTTTGAAGAGCAAGCTTGGAGAAAGTTGTTAATTTGGTCAAAGTGTTGAAAGTTGTCACCTTGGATTGGGTATATTTGGAGAACTTCTACAAGTTGCAAATCAAGGTTTCAGATCCATAAATCAATCAGGAAGTGTAGAACAAACCTTGAAGACCAGATTCAGGATTTGAAGTTTTAGAAATCCCTAATTGTATTGATTCACCAATTTTGGTGTATGAGTCCTAATTTAGGTCAAAATTCAGATTTTTACAGATTTAGATACCCACTTTCTAGATTCCCACTCCTGCACAAAAACCTAGATCTGGGACTGATTTTCCCAACCTGGCGTATGATTCCCAATCAACATTAAAGTCACTATTTTTAGCATTTCAAAGCTTCATTTAGTCATCTCCAAATTTCCAGGTGCACACATTCCATCCTACAATTTTTAGTTTTTTTTCATGATTTTCTAGGTCATTTAGTCAAAGATTGCATCATACTCGGTCTAACCATTACATATTACATTGCATTTGTCTTTCTAAGTACTAAGTTGGCAGTGAACCCCTCATTAGTTTATAATCAGCCCCTAAGACATCCCTATTGCAATATATCTTTCTCCTATCTTCATTGTTTTGAGATCTCTAGTGATTGTTCTTAAATGAGAGAATGTGAAGATTGTTATTCTATCTCCCAAGCATAGAATACTCCACAAATTTCCACCTTTTAGGTATGTTCGAAGGAGTTTTTCTTAGGTTATGTAAGGTCTTAACTTAGGGAACATTGTGCCTAATTTATCCAAGAGAGGACCAATCAAAGAATAGAAGATTCATAACTTAGGGGATGTCGTGTATCACATCAAACCACTAAGAGGAATATAATATGCTAAGAGAGATCACGCTCTTGAAGTACATCATGGCCAATGCCACCAAAAAGAGAAATACACATCGCATTAAATATGAAGACTACATAATGAAACATGAGTTGTAATTTGAAATGAAAAAGAGTAATATCAATGTATGCCCCCACTTTAAAGAAATTACTAAACACGATTCTTTGAGAAATTACTTTAAAGTAGAAAATGATAAATCCTAACAATAAATAGGACATGAGAGCTTATTCAAAAAGCCCTACTCCAAGTCATATGTTTCCAAATAAAGCTACATCATGAAAAGGGGTTGCCCCAAAAATGAAATCCCAAAATCACATAAGGGATCCATGGATTTGAGGTCAGTATGTCTTTGCTACAATGTTATTAGAGAGATAAAAAATGTCATCATTCCCTAAATACTCATGGAACAAGAAGAATGATAGAAAGAGAGTGAAAACAAAGAAAATATTTTGGGTCAACATGGAAGAGACCTAAATATCTTGATGCCTTACATCATCCCCAAAAGGAAAACAATAGAAAATATAAATTATTTATGACATATAGAAGAATATAGATACATATAGAGGAATGTCACAAAGAGAGAGATACATCAAACATAACTATATGGGGGATCACATTACACATGAAATCACACATATAACATGAAAAAGAAAATAAATACAAGACTAGTAAGGCACATGCGAGTCAACCTATAGTAGGTCATTTGCATCCCAATCTTGTTCATCATATAAAAAAGGAAAACAACTACCCAAAGGGACAACAACAAGTGTCAAACTAGGGTCATCACCAAGTTCAACACTCTTCTTAGGAGAATTGTCATTTAAGCTCATAGAAGAGGAAAAAAATGAATTTAGTTTATTATAAACTTCTTCATCAATTCTAACAATCACATCATCATCATCCAAGTTAGTCACAATGGGAGGTTGAATGATAATGTATAAAGAGGGTGCTAGTCCCTATTGTTGTTGTGCTATAGGATATTTTTTTTGTGGTGAAGAGAGAGACTCCTCATGTATTTATTCAGTTAAGTTTGGATGATTTTTTTATTGTTCTCTTCATTTAATCTTCAAGCAATAGAACGACATCTATGCCTCTACTCTCTAAAATTTTTGTTTATTTTAGTATTATTTTCAAGTTGTGTTTTTGTAGGAATGGGTTTATCAACCATAGGGTTATTTTCTTCAGAAGGAATCATGGGAGGCTATTCAACCACTTCCTCTTTATCTTTTTAAATTTATTTCATTTGAGGAGGCATGATGGGATTGTTTTTTTTGTCTACTGGTCATTTGTAGGAGATAGGAAAAGGGTTTGTCTTAGGTTGGTCTTGGTTATGTTGGTGTTTTATCTTCCAACCTTCAACCCTAAGGATAAACACAAATGCCTAAACTAGGGGATTCAATATTTAGGACAAGGGATCTATACTATCAACAAGTTGAAGACAAGAAAAGCCAATGAACAAGGCTGTGAAAGCCTTCTACAATTTGAGCTCCATAGGACTCAGGGGGGTGCTCCTAATTATAGGCCTAAATGTATGATAAAATTATGCCAAACAACAAATAACAGACCTATGAAAGCACAAATGGTTCTTAGATATATGAGTAACCGGTATTTTAAATTTACTAGGTTCAAGCATAATCCCATTTGCATTGAACATTGTTGAGAACAAATAACTTAGATATCTTTATCTCAAACACATAGAGGGTTACTAGGTAAACTTTTCTCAAATTCAGCCTCTACACTATTTCATATTCCATGAAGATACAAGAAACTAAGATAGATTAAACATGAAATTAAAAAGACCAAATAAATAGAGATTTAATATGATTAAATTATTTCTGAACATGTCTCAGGCTTTGTGATAGGTTTGTGCCAAATCATGGGCCATGGAGTCAAATATAAAAATGTAACATAGATCCTATCAACAAATTAAGTTCAACCAATGGATTTAAAATATGTTAATGCCTTACATTAACAAAACCACTCATATTTTCATAAAGTTATGCTCACCAATCCCACTTGTGCACTCAAAATTACAGTTATGGGTATGTGCAAGATCATCATGGAAAAAATAGGCCCTTAAGTGGCGATGAAAATTTAGAAAATCAAAGTTAGGCAACTTGACACAATTTGTTTAATAAGTTATCTATATTATTTCAAAAATATGTAAGAATAGAATATGTTGCAAATTGAATGTAGTTTCTAAACTATAAGGTTTATTTAAAAATAACAAAAATCTATTTGGTAAAAATTTGAAATTTGAATGTAGTAGTACTTCAATTTTAGGGAAAAAATAAGAAGTAGGTGTTTGTCTGACCACCCTAACCACAATAAAATGATAATATTTTTTTATAAGATTTTAGATATAAGTAGAGGACTCATGTCCCGATTTGATGCATATTTTTTGTAATTTTTTTCCAAGTAAATGATTAATTATGAATTTTTTATTACAATATTTAAAAAATAGAAAAACTCGTATGTCTGACCACCTTTACTTGGTCAAAACTTCATGAAATTCATTTTTTCTTTTTTAACCCTATAGTATCTAAAGCATAGAATGTGACACGTGTTTCAAATTAAAAAAATGTCATACCGTTTGAAAGTTATAGATGTTTTTCAATCATCCTATCAATAATGAATTTAGTTGTAATTCAAATAGAAAATGAATAATAATTATTTATTAAATTCAAAGTAAAGAATAATTTATATTAGTGAAAAGTTGAGAATCTCCTTTAAAAACCTTTTTCGTTTCATCAATTTTGGATAAAAAAAAGTCATCAGCCACATGGGCCATCATATCACTTACACATCGCCACTTTTTGGCCCATCATGATCCTGCACATACACTTATCTTATCAAAGTATTTTAACCCTTTAATTGAAATAGAACCATGACCAAATAACACAATCACATGAAAGTTGTGATGACAAATTCAAACACCATCGATATATTAAATTCATATAATGAAAAACATAAAAATCTAGAGATAATTTCATGAACAGTAATATGTTACTACACAAATTGGCTAACATTTTTTCATAAAACCCAGCTATTACAATTTACATTCGCTATTTATTGCTTAGACTTAACACTATTCTACCTTATTCACCTAATTCAAAACTTCAAAACCTCTACAAATGAGAAAAAGAAAAAAGATATAGAAGAAAGAGAAACCCTAAAACTACATCTTCAATTGACATTTGACATCTTCAGCTCTATTAATCTGTTACTGAATAAGTTTCAATTTGCTCTTAGATTCATGCATCTTGCATTTACTGCCCTTCTAACAAAAAATATTCCCCATAATGACCTTCTCTATTATGCCCTTGATGTTGAAAATATCTTCGTGAAAGCCTTATCCATTTCTCAATTACCCCTATAGTGAAAAATAATCAGCTTAATTTTACCCTGGCTACCATCTCTCTTTGTCGTGTAGTGAAAAAAATTGGTTTTCTCTCCCGTGAAAATAATTTACTCTTGCTTTGTTTTGTTGTGAAAATCCCACTTTGCACCTTGATCTTCAGCAAATAAATATTTTCTCTTATAAAGTGAATAATCTCATTCACTTTATAAAATATTACCATGCCCATTTTAATTTACACTTTACTTTGCTGCAATTTTCACCTTTCACTTTATAAGTGAAGAAATTTAATTCATTCTTGCACAAATAAGATATTTATCCATGCCCCTATCTTCACCATTCTGCACTTTCACTCATATCCTTTTTAAATGGTAAAAAAATCACAATATTGCGAAAACTTTTATATTACCCATGCCTTATATTTAATTCCCAGCACAAATAATTTCACTGAGCAACATACTTTACCCTTGCACCATTTGTTTATTTCTCCCTAGGCCACCACAAACTTACTATCCAATGCCTACCTCCTTGTTTCCTTTTTTTGAAGGCAACATTAATCACTCGATGGGAAAGGATGTTATAAATTCTAAAATTAAATATTAACAACACCAATGAAGCTTTAAAATATTGCTTTTAAACATTTTTTACGGGCTCCACCTTCCTCCCCGCTTCCCCTCATTTATTTTTACAGCAACAAAAAAATTGCCATTAAACGGCTCAACAAAACTAAAATATTTCTTCAGAGATACCAATCCCCATGCTCCCATTTCACTATGCTGACATTAGCCCTCCTCTTCAAAGGCTAGTGGGGAATGCTTGTTTTCTATTCTGCAAGTTCTTCATTAGCATCAAGCAAATGTATACAGTAGTCAATCTGCAAATCTATCATCTCCATTGAAGACCATCCTTGATTGCTCCCATAGTTTTAAGATCATAGAGAACAAATTTCAGCCTCCTTTTCAAATTTTTATCTTCACTGGGTCGTTTTTCACAGTTCATGGGTATTTTTATGGTTGCAGGCACTTGAAATCCATCACAAACATGATTAAAAACACCTACCAAGTACTAGGAATGGTCAGTGGATGAATTTAGACCATAAATCATCAATCTTGAGCCAAACAAAGCCTCCTATTTCCTAACCAATTAAAACTCACCAAGTTGCCAATTTGAAAAAATATCAAATCATATTTTGGGGAACTGCCACTAGACACACTAGGTCATTTGGGCACACTGAGTGTGTGCATAAAAGGGCCTTCCTTGAATCATCATTCTTCACTAGATATTAAGGGTCAAACTTGACCACCTTGAAAAGTTCTGAAAATGCAGGTGTGAAAATAAAGCAATTTGCATTTTCTTTTGGCCTAGTAAAAATAGAAAATCTGATCATGAGGCATTGAAATCAAACCAGGGAGTACATTAATGTGGGGAGAATGGAGAGCAACAATTATTTTATCTTGACAATTAACTGACTTCAAATTGGGACCCTCCAAAGTAGGTTACTTGGGCAGATTTTGTAGGTGCACTTCTTAGTGTGCAAAGACAAATTTTTCAACATGGGCAATTCAAATTTGAAAATTTGAAAGTGCCAATAGATTACTTGGGTTCAATCATGGTTTTATCAAGGATATGAGGCTCAATCATAGGTTGAGGCATGTTTTGAAGGGATAGTTTTTCTATGTATTTTTCCTTAAACTTTTGATAGGATAAAAGAAGTCCTCATGAGGTTTAATAGGTTCCATAGGCTTAGGCCAAAATAAGTCCAATGAAAAATTCCCATGGGAAGACATAGGATTAAAACCACTATGTTTTATAGTAAAGATCTCACTGTCAAATGGGAACTCTAAACGTTAATGCACGACTGATGGGACAACTTTCATGGAGTATAGCCATGGATAACCAAGCTTCACATGAAATTGATCTGATGTTGGTATGATGAAGAAAGAGAAATATTATTGTTTCAGTCCCACTTTTAAAGGAAGGATGATCAAGCCAATCATAGAGCAAGAAAAACCATTGCGTTTTTTTATCCATGCTTTTGGTTTATCATATTTTTCTTGATAGAGTTCATGCACAAGTAAGAATTCTTCAATGATCACATTTTTTCCATAGACATGATGAATTAATATCCCATTAGTGGGATTTTCATTGATTCGGTCGGCTATGTAAAGATGACCATTTGGTGCATTTATAATTTTATCTTTGGATGAGAAAGCAATGTCAAGAGGCATTTTAGTTTGGCACTTATGAGGTTGAATTTTGATCAATCCAATCATAGTATTTGTAAGACCTTGTTCATTAGTATCCATGTTATTGTCATCCATGTCAACATTCATCACATCATTCTTCTTAGTTTCACTATATTTGAAAAAATTAATAATATGATTTGGCATGGGGATGGTAAATATTTGCAAGCTCTCGTTGGGAGGGGCAAAAAACTTATTACCTTGATCATTAACACCTCCCATTTGAAGTCGATTGGAATTAGTGAGGTCTTGCACAAGATTTTTAAGATTCTTACAATGTTTCGTATCATGTCCATTTTGTCGATGAAAATGACAATAATAATTTGATCTAAAGTTTGGGGGTAATGGCTTAGTAGGATTAGGAGTTTTTATGAGAGTTAAATAGGAATTTGTGGGTAAAATAGTGAGGTCTTGCACAAGATTTTTAAGATTCTTACAATGTTTCATATCATGTCCATTTTGTCGATGAAAATGGCAATAATAATTTGATCTAAAGTTTGGGGGTAATGGCTTAGTATGATTAGGAGTTTTTACGAGAGTTAAATAGATCATTTTCTTTTCTAGAAGTTGTAACATTATGTTATAGAGGGTATTGGGTAAGGGTGTAGATTGTCTAGTCATATCCCCAAATGTAAAAGGATTTGTCTTCTTTATAGAAGGAACTTGGGTATCAACATGTTGAGTTGGTTGAGGGGGATTTAGTTGAGGTAAGCCTTTATTTTGTTTTCTAAAATTTTGATAATTGTTTTGATTTGCAGATTCAAATTTTTAAGGATGGCTAGAGATGGGTTTTATTTCACGACTACTAACTTAGTTTTGATAATCATGAAGGGTGGTACACAAGTGTACAAAGGAAGGAAAACTCATCATGCCAGGCTTATCTCAATTATCTTAGTTTGTATGTCATCCATAAATATCCATTGAAGGTGGATCGAGAATCTTTATGTTGATTTGGGAATAAAGCGATTGGTAGTGTGAAATAAAGTTAGGAACCTTTTCATCATCCTTTTTTTTACATCTCATCAAATCATCTAATGTCATCTTAGGAGTCATGTGCACTTGGAAATGGTTAATAAAGGCCTCAAAAATTTCATTGAATGAATGAATTGAGCTATTCAGTAATGAGGAAAACCATTCTAAGGCGATATCTTTCAAGAACCTAGGGAAAACCTTAGCTAAGAGCTTATCTTCAAGGACAAAATCACTGTATAAGGTGGTGCAAGTGGAAACAAGGTTAGCAGGATCTCCTTTCCCTCCATATTTCTCAAACCTATGAATCTCTATACCTTGTGGTATCAATGTTCTTAATATCTCCAAGGATATGGGATTTCTTTTGACATAGTATGATGGCCATTTTGACTTTGGTTTATGGTGGAAATTTTCTTTTGAAGGAATGAAACATTTTGCAAGAGTTGGTCAAGGATGGTGTCATTGGTTGTATTTTGAGATGGAGGTGAATATTATGGAGGTGCATATTTGTTTGAGAGGAAAGTGAATGTAATTCTTATGGGAGGTAAAGTGGTAAGAGATATGATGTGAGATGTCACAAAGGTACTAGGATTACTAGTGGAAATACCCAAGGTAGGAAGGACATTACTAGTAGATTGCATCATTATTCTAAATTGAGGATTGGTATAGGTGGGAATAGATGAAATGGTTGTGGGAGGAGGAATTTGATTTCCTCCTTGACTTTGGACATTGTTCAAAGGTTGGGTACAACTAGTAAGCTTACCAAAAAATTGAGCTATATTATATGCAATTTCCATTCCTTGCTCACTTTATGTGTCACTAGAAAGTGTAGCCTTGACACTTTTTAACTCATTTGGGCCTTTTCCCTTGGATTTTGGCCATTTTTTACCTTGATCTGGCCTTGACTGCTTGCAAATCAACAACATAATGGTGTTTTATAAAGGTGTTGTGAAGTGTTGTAACACACCTTCCCACTTTTCTAAGACCATTTCAACACAATTCACCTAAAAAACCCCTTTTCAAGCCTTGTGCAAAAGTGTTGTAAAGTGAACTATAATGTATTTTGACACTTTCTTAGGATTTTTTATCAGTTGACAAGTTAACACTTTCTTATGCTAAATTGGTCCCTTAATGTACTTTTTAGCCCGAATTAAGTGTGTTTCGAGAGGCAAGTCTGATAATCATCATTTAACACCATTTAACTCCTCACCACCACTTGAATTTGTCCAAATGGACTAGGTCACCACCTTGGGCAACCTAGTCCCTTTTGGCATAAAATTCAAAATTAAAACAAAAACATAATGAGAATTTTCCTCAAAATCCCTAAGATAGACCTATCATGTGTCATTTTTTTGAAAATTAGGGCATATCTTGTATAAATAAGGGTTTTCACCTTCATTCCCCCCCATAAGATCATTTTTTCATCTTCACAAGCACTCTTGCACTCAAGATTCTCAAGCAAGCATTCAAGCACAAGGAACTTCAAGAAACCTCCATAGCAGCTGGTTCTTGCATGTTGCAAACCTCAACAACAAAGGATTTGATGAGTGTTTGTATTTTATTTTTCATTCAATCATCTCTTCCTTCCATTTTATCTCATTTGGGTTTGATTACAATCAATGAGGTTTGACCAAGGAAAACTCCTAATCTCTAACACTAAAATTTTCTTTATCTTTGCATGTGTTCTTTGTAGGTTGTATGCATATTTGGCAAGGATTAAAGTGTTAGAAAGGGTACCATCATTCCATCTAGGTTAACTCAAGTAATCAAACCTGAGGAGGAGCAAAAAGGACAACTTGTAGCTCATTTTATGAAAAATCAGACATTGGTATCTATTGGAAAGGGAAGTGCAAGCGATGGTCCATAGATTCAGACCTTGAAACTTCTAAAAGTACTAGGAGGACTAGGTCACCATCATTGGCGACCTTGTCCCTGTACTAGGCCTAAAAAAGGGTTTTGGCATTTTTGGATACCCTTTTAGCAGAAACCCACTTTGATAGATTTTCTTGGGAGAAGGACTAGGTCACCCATTTTGGCATAAGTTTCCCTATGTAGATTTCCAATAGATTCTAGAACATTCCAGAGCTCATATTCTACCACTTTCCATTACCAGGTGTACTATCTTTGTATTTTCTAGTTTCTCTTCAGATTGCATACATTTGAGTGATTTAGTTTGCTTGGCATATAGTTTATATTTTCTTTTGTTTACATTCCATAGTTAGATTAATTTCATTACATTTCTAGCATTTTTCCACACTTTCACACACATAACGCAACCCTATTCAATCCATACCCTTTAAATGCAATTATATAAAAGATATATCATTAGGTGAAAGAGTGTCATTCTTCCTAAACCAAGCTCCTAGGTGAAAAAACCTAGGGGCCTATTTAGGGGAATCCTCTTTCCCTTTTAGCATATCCATTCTCTTTGGTGGTTCATTTTGGTAAACCTGATCATAGACCACTTATTAATCTTCTAATTTTCCATTTCATCTTAGGAAAAATCTTAAATTGCATTAGGATTTTGCATTGTTTGCATCCTAGGGTCCATAAAAAAAGTGCATTAGTGAAAATTTCATGTTAGATTGCACTTTGCATTGCATTTTTCATTGAAAAAGTATATAAAAAATTGCATTTCCATTTTGTGTTTGCATCAGTAAAGCATAAAAAGTAGTCAAAAAATCATAAAAGTATCAAAAATCTTACTACTGGGACTAGTTTGCCACACCGGGCAACCTAGTCCTCTTTCACCATTCACTCTGTAATTTCTGGCATTTTTATAGATTTTTTTGCATTTCAGTCCTCCGGTGCTGCATTTCTATTTTCCTTCTCAAAATATTAGTTATAAGCATTTTAGTCTCTTTTGTTTACATTGCATTTGCATCCACCCCACCCATAGGCAAATTTTCATGAGCATTTGGTGTTCTCTTGTTGATACCATAGTGAGACGAATCTCTAGGCTCATGACATCTCATGACAATACTATTGTTGTATTTCTTGAGATCTCTCGATCTTCTACTCTTAGTATCGACAATAGTGCACTAGGCCTAGAAACCACCCTTAGCAACTCTCTGCACCTAGGAAACACTTATGTTGACAATTAAACTGATGAATTCCCACATGACAAGTTGCTCCACATCCATGCAGACCTAGCTGACCTCCAACATGAAATAAGCCTTGAGAACATCTCCACCGCTGCCATTCCCACCATTGAGAAGATTCACCATATGATTGAGAGTGATGATGGCCTATGTGTTGTGAATAAAATAGTTGAAATATACCAAAAAAATGCCTCTTCCACACCTAGGGTTTCTCAACCAACCACCCCTATTGTTAGTCAAGGAGGACCTTCTACTCCTCCTTCAACAATAGCTTCCATTCCCACTTACACACCTCCCAATGTGACAACAACAATACAACAAATTAGCAATGTGATACCTTCCCTTGATGTCCCTACTAGTATTCCTACTTCTTATGTGGCATCAAATTCCTTAGCTTCTTCCACCATTCCCCCCATTAGCATCCCATTCACATGCCCTTCCACTACATTCACCCCATCACCACTTTCCCTATGCCCTCATCACACTTATACTGATCCCCTTATCATTAATTTTGTTCACACCGTTGCATCCATGCAACAAAAAATTTCAACTCTTAATCAAAACCAACATGGTTCACCTACCCACTATGTTTGCATTAATCCCTTATCCTTAGAGATCCTGCGTACCCCAATGCCATAGTGAATAGAAATACCAAGATTTAAGAAATACGAAGGGAAGGGTGATCCTTCTAATCATGTTAATGCTTATATTGCTTTATGTAGTGATTTTTCTCTTGATGAAAAATTGTTATCCAAGATATTTCCTAGGACCCTTAAGGATGTTGCCTTGGATTGGTTTTTAGCATTACTAAATAATTCTATTAGCTCCTTCAATGAACTGGTGGATGCCTTCATCAACCATTTCCAAGTCCACATGACCCCTAAAAAGACCTTATCTGGCCTAATGAGATGTAAGCAAGATACTAATCAAAATATCATTGACTTTATCTCTCATTATGAGGCACTTTATTCCTTAATTGATGTCAAGATACCTGATACACATCTACAAAAGATGTTAACCAATAACTTGTTAACACCCCTTCAAGATAAGCTCACCTTAATGAAGTTCCCTTCCTTCATGCACCTATTCCAAGTGCTCTGTGACTATCACAATTCCACTAGTAGTCATGATACGTGATCCACTTCTAGTAGAGTTGAGAATTCCCATGCTACAAACCAAACTAACTCTCAAGCATTCTATAAGCCAAATAAAGGGTTTTTGTAATTCAATCCTCCTTCCCAAACCCCTCCACCCACAAATAACCAAGTGGCCTCTATCTAATTTTTCATCCCCTTCAATTATGGAGATCCTAAATGATCCTTCATGCCTTTACCTGATACCCTCCATAACACCATGACTCAATTTCTCCAACAAAAATTCATATTCTTACATCTTGTCCATGCACCCAATCCCTATAAGCCATTACCTCCATCCTATAACTCCATTGCTTATTGTTATTTTCATCGGCATAATGGACATGAAACCGAACAATGCAAGCGTCTCAAGCACCTTGTGCAAGACCTAATTGACTCAGGCTATCTATCGGTTGCTGGTATCAATGGTATGGACAATAAGTTTTTTGCACCCCCAAACCAAAAATTACAAAATTTTACCAATCCTATGCCTAAACACAATGTTTCATTTATCAAAGCGGGTAAGACTTCACAATTTGATGTTATGAATGTTCATACGCATGATGAACATTTTGAATCTCTTCCACCTATAACCCATGTCATGCATATAAATGAAATGGTAGGTAGGATTGATGTTATCCATCATAAGGGCCAAACCAAAACACCTCTTGATATTACCTTTTCACCTCAAGACATTCTCATAAATCTTCCTGATGGTTCTCTCTACATAGCCGGTAGAATCTATGATAAGCCCACTAATGGGATACTCGTAGATCCTGCCTGTGGCGAGAATGTGATCACTAAAGAATTTAAGGTACTACATGATATCTCTCAAGATGTTTATAATAGACCTATTGCATGGATAAAAATGCATAATGGTTTTGTATGCCCTATGATCAGATCGATCGCTCTCCTAGTGTAGATAGGTCCTAAGACAATTGATGTTACCTTCTCTATCATACCACAATCAGACCAATTTCATTTGTGACTAGGCCACTCGTCACTTCATTCAATTAAAGTGGCCCCATCTATTATTCACAAATTTTTGAAGTTCCTAATTGACAATGAAATATTCACCGTCCACCATAGTGGCTTCAATCCTTTATCCTCCAAAGGAAACTCTTTTTTGGAAGCCTTTCAGCTTGAGCCCATGGAACCTATCATCCCTATATGAGCTTTCTTTTTCATCACCTACCAGAAATTTAAGGCCAAGAAAATCTCTAAAATGTCTCTTCACAACATACCTCCTTCTACCTCAAAAACACCTATCCTTGATGAAGCTATGTTGCAACCCGGATCCAACATTCCTAACCTGAAAACACCTTAAACCTCTTCCACATCATCCAAGAGGCCTAGGGATCATGATAGTAATTCCATCTTACCTCCTCACATCCAAAATGTATATAAAGCTAAGGAGAAAGTGGATGAGCCACCTACGGTTCCTCGCATTCCTCCCCCTAGGAATGAAAAACAACCTATGGTAGACTAGCCTACTCCTTCTTTGATGCACCTTGAATTTTTTTTTGAAAGGAATAAAGAATCTATGGAGCATAGGCTTTGACTTCATTCTCTTGCTTTCCAATCATGTGATGAAGAAAATATTGAAAATCATAACCCTCCTTTGTCAAAAGTAGTGCCTTATGACCCTCCTCCTCCACCTTCGCAGCCTAATCCTATACACCGACCTTATTCGCTATTGTATTTCGCCACTGATATTATTATCTGACCTCCTATTATCATCAATGTAGATGATGATGATGAGGAGAATGCTACAATATAATTCTAAAATAAGTATCACATTTTGAATTCATTATTTTCCTATTTCATGAGCATACATGATAATTTTCCTAGGACAAGCATTGACCTTGATGCTAGTTCAACAATTGTTATTGTCCCTCTAGTTAGTCACCCACCTGAATTTTATACTGAGCAATATTGGGAGGCGGATGACTTGCTGGCTGAGTGATGCACATTTTCCTTACTATTATTTTATTTTCTTTTTCATTTATGTGACATTTTTTTCCCATACTTTTTGTTGTTCCCCCTGGGTGTTGCCACAATAGTGGTTTACAATTTTTGACAGGAACTGATTTTTGTTGAAATCACATATTTTTAGAAAATATAATGATTTAAGCATTAAAATGTTACATTTTAAGGATTCCAATTGAAGAGGATTTGATCAATCCACCTTAGATCAAATCCTCTTGGATAGAACCTCGCTAGATTTAAACCATACCTATAAATGAGTCTCCTTTACACCTATCAAAATGCTGATAAAAAATAACTTTTGATTTACCTTTTGGGGGATCAAATGAATTCATTTAAAATTTATTTCAAATTATTATGGTAGTCCTTAGAATGAGCTATCCAGCAAATATAATTTTAATATATTTGGTTTTATTATTTTTTAAATTTTTTATTAAACATAGGTTTTTCATCGAAAATGAAGGTCTTTGTTCTACACATGTGGAAAAATAGCAGATTATCAAAAAAAAAATTGAAAAATATGAGTGCACCAAATAATGAAGTCCTTGATCCAATAAAAAAATAAAATTGAATTTTGATATATACAAAAGAAGTTATGCGTTATACAGTCACACTATGTCTGAATTGTAATTGGTTTCACTTAGAAACTTGATTAAAGAAAAAATATTCAACAAACAACTATCTAAATAAGTGGAAGCACTAGATATCAAAGTTAAAAATCTAAATTCAAAATAATTATAATTTAATCCTTCATGGAAAACAAGTTATGTGTTATACGTTGTGCACCACTTTTTAAAAATGTTGTTTTCTGAAAAATACTAGTTTTTGTGGGAGATGGAAAAAAAAGTGCAATCTGATTCTAAAAATTTTGAAAAAAATATTTTTAGAATCTACAGACAAAATTTAACGAGACTCTAGTTTGCATCATCTTCAAATTTCCAACAGTTTAGTCGCTATAGGTTCCTGAATGTGAAGATTTAGTTAAAAATAATAATTTTGATGTCCAGTTTGGCCAAAAATTGTAAACTACTATTGTGGGATCACCCCCCTCTTTGTGACATTCTTCTAAGTGTATCTGAATTCTTCTCTATGTCATGCATTCATTTCACTTTTTTCTTTCCTTTTTTCTTTTGTTTTCCATTTGGGGATGATGCAAGGCATCGAGACTGCAATGTCTCCTTCATGTTGACCCAACTGGACTCTTTTCACTTTTTGCTTTCCATTTTTCCTTCCATTTAGGGACGATGCAAGGCATTGAGACCACAATGTCTCCTTCATGTTGAACCAAATGGACCCTTTTCCTTTTTTTTCCTCTTTTACCCTTTCATTTGAGGATGATGCAAGGAATTGAGACCGCAATGTCTCCTTCATGTTGACTCAAAAAGGCTCCTTTTCTTTATCTTTTCCTTTTTTCTTTTGTTGTCCTTTGGGGACAATGTAAAGCATTGAGACATCCTATGTCTCCTCCATGTTGACCCAAAACGACTCTTTATTTTCATTTGGTTTTGATCTTTTTGTGTCCTTATTCCAGTTCTATGTATTTTGGGAGATGATGATAGTTCCAAGCTCTTTACACAAAGATTGCAGCAACGAACATACTGACCCCAAATCCATAGATCCCTTATGTGTTTGGTATTTTTCATTTTGGAGGCAACCCCCTTTCTCTTTTCTTTTTCCTTTTCTTTTACATGAAGCAGCCTCCCTTGGAACCATATCACTTGGCATAGGGCTTTCCATGTAGGCTTTCATGTCCTTCTCTTTCTTTTTGCATTTTTTCCTTTCTCTATTTTATAGCAATTGCTCATAAAACGGTGTGTATCAATTCCTTTAAAGTGGGGGCATACATTGGCATTATTTAATTTGAATTTTCATTTTTTTTTCTTTGCCTTAGTTCCTAGTACAACCTTATCACTTCATACGATGAGTCTCTCACTTTGTGGATTACATTGGGTGTAATGTCCTTCATGAAAGTGACCAATCTTAGCATATTACATTCCTCTTAGTGGTCTAATGTGACACACTGCATCCCCTAAGTTTTGATTTTACTCCTTTGAACATCCCTTTTTCATTTTATTATTTTTTCATTTTACATGTTACATTTTTTACATCCTTGCATACATGGCCACCTTACATAACACAAATTTCATTCTTGTGGTGCCATCTTGCACTTGTTCATGAGTTCTAAGCATATGAGGTGTTTCTTGTCTCATGAACTGCAAACCCTTGTCTTTCGTGGCACCTTATCAAAGTTATCAAGAGGTATAAATTTGGTATAGTTGAGTGGGAAGCCCAACTAGTAGCATGATTTTCCCCATAAGCCACCTTTGTGTGTGTGAGTGCATACCAACCGAAAGTATGTTATCACCCTTCTGGGCCTTCTCACTCGGTGGAAAACTAGAAGTCTCATCACCCCAAAGTGAGTACACTTTCATTTCGGCACAAACAACCTAGATCTGATCCACAAATAGCTGGACAAATGATCGAAGCTTGATCTGACTTTTCCTCTCTCTTCACTCTTTCATATCACTCCTTGTGTGATATTTTGTCCTTATGTTCATTTTTCCATGGGATCTTGATCTTAGGGGCTTGATCATCCCTCTTGATTATATTCATCCCACCTTACTAGCATGAAAACATCAGATCCCTCTCGACATGCATGATTCATCTACTTTAGTGTGAGTTTTAAGAAATTTCATCCTCTCACTAAAGTGGGGGCTAAATGTGTTTCCAAAACATGTAGCCTTGACAATTTTGCACTCATTTGGGCCTTTTCACTTAGATTTTGGCCTTGTTTTGCCTTGATCTGGCCTTGAATGCTTGCAAATCAACAACAACCTAATAGTGTTTTACAAAGTGTTGTGAAGTGTTGTAACACACCTTCCCACTTTCTAAGACTCTTTCAACACAATTCACCTAAACAACCCCTTTTTACCCCTTTTCATCAAGCCTTGTTCCAAAGTGTTGTAAAGTGTTGTAACATATTTTCACACTTTCCTAGGACTGTCATAAAAATGATAACCCTTTTTAACGTTAAATTGGTCCCTTAATGTACTTTTAGGCCTGACTTAAGTATGTTTCAAGAGGCAAGTCTGATAATGATCATTTAACACCATTTAATTCTCGACCACCACTTGAATTTGTACAAGTGGACTAGGTCGCCACCTTGGGCAACCTAGTCCCTTTTGGCATAAAATTCAAACTTAAAAGAAAATCCTAACGAGAATTTTCTTCAAAAACCCTAAGGTTGGCCTATCATGTGTCATTTTTGGGAAATTAGGGTATATCTTGTATAAATAATGGTTTTCATCTTCGTAAGCACTCTTGCACTCAAGCTTCTCAAGAAAGAATTCAAGCACAAGGAACTTCAAGCAACCTCCATTGGAGCTAGTTCTTGCATGTTACGGACCTCAACAACAAAGGATTTGGTGAGTGTTTGTATTTTCTATGTCATTCAATCATCTCTTCCTTCCATTTCATCTCATTTGGGTTTAATTACCATCAATGGGGTTTTACTAAGGCAAACCCCTAATCTCTAACCCTAACATTTTATTTATCTATGCATGTATGATTTTCAGGTTGTATGCATATTTGGAAAGTATTAAAGTGTTAGAAATGGTACCATCATCCCATCTAGGTCAACTCAAGTCATCAAACCCTAGGAGGAGAAAAAGGGACAACTTGCAGGTCATTTTCTAAAGATTCAAACATGGGTATCTATCATAAAGGGAAGTGTAAGTGGTGGCCCAAAGATTCAAACCTTGAAACTCCCAAAAGTTATAGAAGGACTAGGTCCCCATCATTGGCAACCTTGTCCCTGTACTAGGCCTAAAAAAGGGTTTTGGCATTTCCAGATACTGTTTTAGCAGAAACCCACTTCGACATATTTTCTTGTGAGAAGGACTAGGTCACCCATTTTGGCGTAAGTGTCCCTATACAAATTTCTAGTAGATTATATAAAATTTTAGAGCTCTTATTCTACTAGTTTCCATTCCCAAGTGCACTATCTCTGAATTCTGCAATTTCTCTTTAGATTGCATACATTTAGGTCATTTAGTCTGCTTGGCATATAGTTTATATTTGATTTTTTTTGCATTCCATAGTTATATTAATTTCATTACATTTCTATCATATAGCCACACTTCATCACACACAACACAACCCTATTGACTTCATACCCTTTGAATGCAATCACCAAAAAGCATATCATTAAGCAAAAAGAGAGTCATTTCCCAATTAGGAGCTACTACGTGAGAAACCCTAGGGGCATAATTGGGGGAATCCTCTTTCCCTTCTTTTTTCATATATTTTTGGTGGTTCATTTTCAATAATGTGGTGTATGTTATCTATGGTGGTAGTAGTAGCATTGAATTTTTTTTTAGTACTCACTTGATGTTGTAGGTTTGCTAATTATTCATGGATTTAGATTATGTTTTCTTGAGGGACACTAGAAACCATTGTTTCAACACTTGTCATACTACTTGAAGGTAAAGAGTTGTCAATGGTATGGTGGTGTAAGAGGGGTTGGATGGAACACTCACTGTTCCATTCTCCCGGTCTCACCTTAGCAATTCTTTTTGGTGGCTCTCTCCACCTACTCAACCTATAGGTCCTGAATCAAATGCAGATACCCTTGGTTCTACTAGCCATCCCCACTTCCAACCATATCTCACAATACAACCCAAAACTTGGTGCTTTGCCTCTGCTTCACCCTTGACCCTTAATCATCCCTGAAGGCCAAATACCCACAATACTCAACTAGATACTTGAAAGGGTGTAAAGATGTACTATCATGCTTCCTAGCATCCTATTAGGTTTCTTGAACAACCATTAGACTCCATTTCATCATTGCTTCCTCCAAACCCTCACTTAGGGTTAACAAGGCAACAAGCCTAGAGTCCCTTTTAGCCCTCCTAACCCAAGAAAAGTGGAATTTTCACAAAAATTTCCCAAAGAACCCCAAAACTTCTCTATATTTTCTTGGTCCTGATACCATCCTCTTTAAGATTTCCAAGGTCTCATGCCTAGTCTTTCTGTACACAGGTTACTTCACCAAATTTAGAAAAATGTAGGGTTTTTCTTCATTTCTTGGCCACCCGGTTGGACTGTCAAAGAGTTCTTCCACCAAATTGATTGATGGAGCCTCCTACCAGCTACCATACCACTGTATGGCCTTCCTCCACCTTTCTACCATGGGAATTTTCATAGAGATGTCTCCCCTGCAAGCTAGGTGATTTTCACCTATAGACTTTCCTAACCAGGCACTGTTTTGCTCACTTAGGAAAGGTATTTTTCCATGCTTCCAAGACTTCTAATGACTCCTAACCTACTAAAAATACACACATGGAGCCTAGCCACTATTTCCAAGAGCCCATACACTAGGTATAGGGGAAAGGTGGTCTAGGTCTCCATTA